>JAKLML010000059.1:0-165972 GCA_022813425.1 Aureobasidium lini | reverse complement strand
CAACGCCCTAACGAATGGCTAGACTAACCACAAATAATAAACCACCAATTCTAACACCTCCCTTAGCACGTATCTATAGATGACCTTAACGCCGGTCTTATTGTATGATGTGACGAATAACACTAATCCGTTGTCGACGAATACTCCTCGGTATCCGCGGTCGTCTACGCCATTCTCGTATGCTATAGTGACGCTCTCTATACCGCGGGCGGGGGCGCCGGCTGTCAAATGGACCAAAACAAACAACTGTTCTTTAAACTTCTCGACCGCCTTAAAATATTTGCTAATCCCGGCTTCGTTCCACGGAATGGCGGTGTTGCTACTATCGTCTTCGCTAGCGGGTAATGCATCTGTCGTGTGTACAAACTGCTTAATTAACTTGTCGTCCTCCATTACTCGGTCTAATAACCAATTCTTGCTATCTACGCTCCACTTATTAATAGCATACTCCAAAAAATTGAATTTGTCTGACTACGTGTCGCTAGGATTGTCTTTAATGTCGTCCATGTTCAACTCGGGCAATGTCGTAGTGTTCTAGCTTCCCGATCCTAATCGTGGTCGGCCGTGGTCGTATACGTCTAACATAATCACCTTCTAGAATAACTGGATGCGTGTGCTGTTATACAACCCTTGCACGGTCGATCTCAAATCTGCTAATCGGAATGATGCCTAACCGATAGTGATTTCGTTCCCCTGCCATTCGACGGTGCCTAGTGCGTTAGTGGTGTATCTAATGCGCATACCTAACGTTCTAATATGCAACATCTAATCCATTAGCGTGGGCTTGTAGTCCTTGTCGGCTAACATCATGAACTTGTTGCTTATCTCCTAGACCTAATCAAAAATGCTCGGTGCGGCCTGCCTAGCTTAGGCCTCGCTCATTAACTCTACTCTCATTAATCGTTTGACTATGGCATTTCTATTGTCGTATGCCTTATAAACGACCATTAATCGCGACACGGTAATGACGGCGGACAATATTGGCGTGTATAACGTAGCTAGCTTCCATCCCTTGTTGCGTTCGTTAATGGCTAATACCATTAATGCGCTAATGATGCCGTTAGTGTGCTCGCTGTCTCCGATGTCGTAGTCTAACATAGCTAACTAAAATGCCATACACGCGTGCTCGATTTGTTTCGCTATATCTTCCTACTATGTGTTGACGGGCGTGTCTTCTAACACCTAGTTACGGCACAATCGCTTTAAAAACAACAACGCCTCGGTTTGGGCCTCTATTAACATATACTGTGGTCGGATCTCTCTGTGTTAGGTACGCCACAAACAACACAATATTATGATCCACTACTCACTGTACTTGCGTACTATCTTAACGCTGTAGTTGCTTTCGAACTTCTTCTCGGGCCCCGTACTACCGCTATGCTTTTAGTTAATCAAAAACAATGCGGCCCTGCCGACGATGTGCTGCTTATAACACTATAACGACCGTCTAATTAATCGCTTCGTACCCGCACACGTACGCTCTAACCCGAAATCGCTGTCGGGCAAATGCTCGTCCTCGTATCGGGGTCTAGGTTGCCTAGATTAGTGTCTTAATCGTGCTTCGATTAGGGTTCTGTCTATAATCATCCGTTCCCGGTCCTAGCCGTGTAAAATCGTGGCGCAATTTAATGCTCTCACAAATGTGTTGGTCACAAATCGACTATCGTCGTCCTAGATGGTATCGCAGTGTGCTACTCTCTCTTCTACTTCGGCTACTAACTTTGCTTGCATTGTTGCATGAACTCTTTCCTTCCATATGCTTTAGCCGGCTAGTATTAGCTAGATCGGATCTGCTAGCTTAACTGCAAAATACACCTGCCATGCTCGCTACGCGAAAAATGTTTAGTATGCTTGACCCTCGTCCTACAACCGGTTAGGTGACTATATGGTCTTTTTGTATACATTGCTGCCGGGTTTTTACTCATTCTTCTATCCATAGGTAGTCTTGCAATGGTCCTGGATGCCTAGAATTGAACGGCATATATATCTACACTCGTTGCCGGTATGTTAGGTTAATACGTAACGATATCCATTACGGTATATTAGAAACCCTTCGACCGGCGGTAAATTTAGCTCTAGGTATATCACCTGTTCTTTGTCCCATGCAACACCCTCGATCTTTTCGGTAACGTACTTAGCTACACCTTTCCGGCACTTCGGATCTATGGCCTTCCTATGCTTATCCCTTAAATGTCCATATATGTTCGCTAGGCCAATCGCGTATTGGCACTAAATGCACTATATGATCTTGTACTCCGCTCGTACAATAAACAACTGTTGGAAACACTGCTCTGCTACGTTTTCATGCATGCTTATGTCGTCGTTGCTATTGCTCCGTCCCTATCTGCACGGTTGTAATAGGTATCGCTAATGATGTGTTTAATGGCATAGCGCGTTGCGCGCATAGAATAGGACGCGTTTAGTAGGCTTAGGCCAACTTGACCCTATAACCTATAGGGTTAGGCTCATTCCCCGCGGGCGTAACGCTGTCTTGACCTCGCCTGCTAGGAACATCACTATTAGGACCGACTCTAGTCTGCTACAAATATACTAAATTACGACTTGACTTTAATGCCAAAATATTACTCAAAATTTTGTTTATAAACCATGATTCTTTTGGGCGCATTCGATGCATTCGACATCAAAAAAATTGACCTACAACTTTCAAATAAACAGACCTCTCGTGGATTTTTCTTGGCATGACTTTGTATGAGACTTTCAAATAAATAAACATTCTTTGTTCGTGGAATTATGGGTAGATTTACCTAACTATAAACTTTCCTCCTATGTTCCTATATCACTCTCTTACTACCTCCTATAAATCTATAATCATAAGTTGTCTTATCTCCTTCTCCTTCTCTAACCTACTAATAATAAATATAACTACCTAAAAATACCTCTATCTCTTTAATACCTAAACTTCTATAATTAGGATATCTTACATCTTCTATATATATCGCTAACCCCTCTAAACCTATCATCCACTCCTTAATCTCCTTAATCTTCTTTCCTCTAACACCCTTATATACCTTTCTATTACGAAGATGTCCCTTTATAACATGTAGCGTAACATAATAACTATACCTAACACATAACATAACTCTAAACTCACTTAGAAACTTTAACTCTACCCTTTTTTTCTTTTCCTTTTCTCTACCTATCTTACTTCTTTTAATGTGTTTTATTTCTTTAAATTCTTTTCTTCTTATATTCATTTAATCTTCTACTCTTATTCTTAAACTTCGAACCTCTCTAACATAAGAAAAAACCAACAATCTCTACTACCCTACCCTACCCCTTAACAAAATTATAACCTTAGCTATAAATGGATTATACCCCCCTATCCACTTTCTTTACCTTAAAAATAAATGGATCCTACCCCCCCAATCCATTTTCTTTACTTTAAAACAAATGGATTAAACCCCCCCCCCCCTACTTTATTTCTAACCTCTAAATTTCTTATAACCTACTTTCTACAAGATTTCATATATCAATCAAACACCAAACTATATACAATCTTCTACACCATTATCTTAAACCAACAAACTTCACCACTCGAACCTCTACCACCAGAATTTCACCAACCCCGAAATTTCCCAACACACAACATACAACACATAACACCCTTATCTTAAACCAACAAACTTCACCACTTAAACCTCTACCACCAGAATTTCACCAACGCCGATATTTCCTAATACACAACACACAACCACAACATACAACATACATACTAGCTAGCTAGATAGATACCATAGACCATAGACCATAGACCATAGACCATAGACCATAGATCATATAGTTTATGTAGATGTATCATATAGTTTTTAGATCTATCTCTCAAAAACCTCCCACCTTCCCAAAACTCTACCACTAAACTTTATACACCTCCACACCAACAACTAACACCATCACCTTTTCTTACCTTTTAACATTAGAAAAACATCTCTAACACTCCCTCTTCCTTCCTGTTATGATGCGACAAAATAATAGTCGCTCTAGGCTTTACAATTAACCCAAAACCTCCTACCTTCCCAAAAAAAAACACCCTACCACTAAACTTCATATACCTTTACACTAACGATAAACACCATCACTTTTTCTTACCTCTCTAACCTCTAGAACTTCATTATATACCTCCTCTTACTATTTAACGCTAAAAACTCCTCCTTCCACTTATACTGTACAATCCAAACCTTAATACTAAACCATCGAAACCTTAACCTCTACTCCTACTCTATCTTTTCTTTCTACCCTTTTAAACCTTTCTTTCTTCTCTTCTCTTCTCTTCCCTTCTCTTCTCTTTCTTCTCTACTTTTAACACTCTTACTTACTTCTCTCTACTAAACACTTTTAACACTCTTACTTACTTCTCTCTACTAAATAAAATCT
This sequence comes from Aureobasidium lini, assembly GCA_022813425.1. Lineage (NCBI taxonomy): Eukaryota > Fungi > Ascomycota > Dothideomycetes > Dothideales > Saccotheciaceae > Aureobasidium > Aureobasidium lini. The sequence goes on along the minus strand of JAKLML010000059.1, from coordinate 161,580 downwards.
AGCTATCTCCCCTACATTTTCTTATAACTATTACTACGAATACTTAAAATACTCCCTCCTACGTATAACTACAACCAAATAAGATACGACGAATCTAAATAGGCCATTCTTTTCGTAGTGCGGCGATTATAAATACCCCACTTCCACTTCGAATATTCATCGACCCGATCGATATAGATCGGACCCCCCGAAATCAAATGGATCGGACCTCCTCCAAAATTTCCCCCCCTACCTAAAATTAAATGGATCGGGCCCTAATCCGTGACTTTATGGAAGGGCAGGAAACATGTCCCATGAGAGTCACGACGACGACACTGCGAACAAGCGGTTGTGCGACATGTACCTACCAACTTGCATCTGTGGACGTGTCGAATGCACGATTGCGCGCAGTCGCAAGTTCCGATCGACGCGACATTGAAACCGCGGCCCTCCTCTGCACTTTCCCGTTGTCGCCATTCGCGACCGTGCCGACTGTTCCAGCTCCTATCATGCAACAAACCAATACGCGACTCATACCAAGCGCTCCTCGTGCGGCAACCGTCTTAGCAATCGACCATCCGTCTTTTGTCTCCACCCCTGCGAATCGTCGTGCGAACCCTGGGCAAAGAAAGAGATGGTCAGAGAGGTAAGATGACGGCAAACAAATACACTCACGGAGTAGGAGTGATGAAGAAGAGGTACAGGCATGGTGTATCATGCGACGGCAAGCTGCAACTCATCTACAATACGAGCGATCGACTTGACAGCTGTCGCATGGAGATTGCAGTCAAGCGGCAGCTAGACGAGGAGCTGGGAATGTGACTAGTACCAAGCAGGATGCATGAAAGATGGTAGATGAAACAAACACTCAGCCAACCCGTATGTCTTGGGACGGACGATCAATGAGACTTGCCCCTTCCGCTACTCCTCACTGGTCCAATCACCACCGTCAGCCACTGCTTTTTGCTTTGTGCATAGCTTCAGCATTGTCGGACTATCATCTCCCTTCGCTACCAGAGTCTGGTGTCTCGTTGCTCTACTCCTGAGCCTCGCCACTGTCCTCCTCCGTACCTCGTGGCCACCCTTCGCTCAAGCTCTTCTCACCCACCGCGCGACCTCGTCAAGCCACCTACCTCCACCCACCATGTCCGCGCCACCTCCACCTTTGCCTCCATTCAGCATGCCTGCACCTTCTCCGCCTCCCGCCGAGGAACTCCAACAATGCGCCAAACCAGGCTGTGGAAGATTCTGGTACAAGACCGCGTTCATGAAGAAGAACCCCGCAGTCAAGAACTGTCCTCACTGCCTGGGTGACTCCGACCTTCCAGCCCTCTACTGGTTGACCGACAGCACAGGAGTCAATCCTACAGGCTACAGCTACGATTGGCCGGCACAGATACCCACAATCCTTGCCCCATTCTCTGCATCCGCCCCTGGACAGGATGCTCAGCTCGGGTCCAATGTACACACCCCCGTCAAGAAATCTGCGGTGCTGGAAAAACTCGCTGCCCAGATGGGTAGTGTTCCTTCTCCGGTTCGTGAAGAAGACGCCTCTGTGACTGGCTCCCCTACGCCCTTGCCAGGGGGTGCTGGTCAAGCCGAAACGCTTCCTACTCTCCCTTCTGAATCGGGTAGTGATCTTTCCTTGGAAGGACCTCCCGACACGTATTCTCTTTTGGGTAGCGACTACTCATCCGGAAGACCTTCTCCGACTGATGATCTGTACCGCCTGACGCCCGAGCTTGGTCCCCGTTTCCCTGCGATCCCCCCTCGCAATAGCTCCCTCATGCCTCCACCCGGTCAACAGACAGGCCGAAGGAACAGCTCTGGATCGATCGGTGCTCGTCCTGGTGAATCTCCTGCCTCTGTTCGTGGAAAGCCGGTTGAAGAAAGACTTGCTGCCAAGACCACCAGTCCTGAAAAAGGGTCCGGCCTGTCACAAAGCGCTCCCAAGTCTACGCCATACACACAGGGGTTGATACCTCCCGCTTCATCTCTGGCGGAGTATGGAACCCCTTCGACCCCCACTCCTGGACCTCGAGTTCCCACCATGGCCTACCCGAGCATAATTGACCGAAGACTTGGATCAAACAGTCCTAATCTGTACGTGAACACTCGATCAGGTTCTCCCTCCTCGATTGGGTCAGGCTCTTCTGGGTCAAAGAGGTCGCTCTCGAGAGATACCTTGGAGAATGAAACAAGACGCTTGTCACCGGCGAGCCCAAGAGCATCAATCGTGAGTCATTTCCAAACAAGCCCCAATCCTCTTCCCTGACAGGAACCTCAAACTAACTCTTGAGTACAGTCTGAACCGTCCGAATGCCTGGTTTGCAACAATCTCCGTGAGGCTGCCAACATGTATACAGACGGTGTTTGCCTGTTCTGTTACACTGCCGACCACAACACTCCCTTGTTTCACCAATACCGTTGGTGCCCATGCTGCAACACTTCAAGGAATGGAACAGACTTCTTAGTCAACGGTCCAGGAGTTATTTGCATCTATTGCCAGAACCCAGACTCTCCTACAAGTCGCGATTGGCAAGACATACTCGCAGGTTTGCCTCGTCCTGGAAGTCGTCAGTCATCTCCAGGCTCTTCGACAACCTCAAGAGCACCATCTCCTCCTAGGGTTACCGACAACCTTAGACAAGAAAGAGACCCAGACTTGAGCACGGATGGTCCTATTCTAAATCCTCAAGACATTGCCAGGATTAACAACTTCAATCAGGCAATCAATCACCTCACCCGAGAGCTGTGCAGAATCTGTCAGAGATATTGGTTTGACATGAATATGCAAGACCAGTACTGTTTGGAGTGTCGCATCAAAGACAAGAATCGTAACTTCAACTTTTACGGTATTGCCAACTACCTCTCCATCGGACCACTTCCTGATGGTCTACCTTCCTTGACTTTGATTGAGGAAATGTCCATCGCTCGTGCTCAAGCTTTTCTCGAAACTTGGGTCGTCCAAGCAGGCACTTCTGGCCGGGTCGTCACCTTTCTTCAGGAGGAGGCCAGGATTTACGACATTCTTCCAGTCCCAATCTCCGAGCTGGGTATAGTCGTCATCCGTCCAAGCCGAGGCAACAACATCGATGCTCAATTCATCGCAGATACCTTGTATCGGCGTGACGTTGTACGCATGTGGCTTCAGTTTCTTGTCCAAACTCATCCCGGATATCAAGGAGTCACCATCGACGACAACTACTTGAACGGCTTGATGGCATCTTCTTACGAGTTCCGACACCTCCCGACAGAGATAGTGCAAGAGACCATAAACGTCACAGTCCCGGTAACCGCTCCTATTCGTACAGCCAAACCAACCCTCATGTCGCTGCATCAATTCGCTCAAATTGACCAACGCCGCACTCACGCGTATGAGGTTATTCCTATTGAGGACATGAATGTAAAGCGACCACTCCTTTCCATCGCTTTTCCCTCTCTCTACCCTCTTGGAAAAGCCGAGTTTTGTCGTCCTCGTCCTCGAAGCATTTCCTTCCCTGAGTACATATCTCATTTGATCCGTCAGAGCGACCTGCGCTACATTCAGCACCCCCAATGGCTGTATGTCTGCTTCAACCTGTTGCTCAGCCAGCAGATCCAAGGTCGTACCAAGTATCTCGCCTCCAGATTGCCGGCAACTCTTACGCAAGCCGACATTGAGCAAGCCATTGCCGAAGAGGAAGACTCCCCACTGCTGAGATATCTTGTCAATGATTTGAAAGTCGTCAGCGGCTTGACTCCTTTCTGGCAGATGAAGCGTCAACAACTCAAGGCTATGAGTGATGTCCTTGGACCTCCCCATCTCTTTCTCACCCTTACAGCTGCCAATCATGAATGGACATCTCTGCTTCGCCTCCTACCAGACATCATACCAGCCAGTACCCATGCCGAGATCCGTACTGCCGTCATTCGAAACCCTCACATTGTCCTTCATCACTTTATGAAGAGAAAGGAGTTGTTTATGGATATGATCTTCAAGCGAAAATTTGATGTCAAGGAGATGTGGTTGAGATATGAGTATCAGTCTACAGGCGCTGTTCATGCTCACGCCCTATCTTGGAGTCACAATGCTCCGCCTTACAGGAACCCTGACGATCCCAACCATGACCAAGCACAAGATCACACCTTGATCGCCCACTGGGATCCTCATGTCACTGCTTTGAATCCCTCAGCTGTTGCTGACCCTGTCTCTGTCCTTGCCATGACCGTAAGCAGGCTGCAGACACATTACCACACTTCCAAATGCCAACTCACCGACGGGCTTTGCAAATACGAATTCCCTCAACAAAACCGAGCCCAAGCCGGTCTGGGACTGGGACGTAACGGCAGACTTGTCGTCTACAAACCTCGTCGGAATGACCCCATGTTGAATCAATTCAACCGAGTTGTCACCATGTCTTGGAGAGCAAACACTGATCTTCAGCCCATGACAGACAGTACTCATGCCATTGATTATGTTTCCAAGGATGCTACCACCTCCAACCACTACTCTGGTTCGGAATTGACCGGTGTTCTCAATTCAAATGACCGTCGTGTCATTCTCGCTTCTTCAATTCTTCGACACGTCACCGACCAGAAAGAATATCATGGACAAGAGATTTGTCATCAAATCCTTGGACATCCTCTTGTTGAGTCGACAAAAGGGCTTGTCATCATTGATTGTCGTCCCGCAGCAGAACAATCCGAGGTTCGCGGTAAAACCTTGCTTGAGAGATATCTTGAGAGGCACACCAGACACGAAACTATGACTCTGCATGATTTCGCGACCAGATACGACTACAAGAATGGAATGATCAGATTGCCGAAACCACGAACCCCTCTCTTCATCCCACGCTATCCTGTCGACACCGCAAACGAAGACTATTGCCGAGCCAAGATGATGTCGCGACATGAATTTCGTAACTCTGTCGATTCACTCTTGACAGCCTTCCCTCCGCATGTCTTTACAAACTTTGTTGATCTCTTCAACTGGTGTCGCAATACCCATCCTCATCCAGCACATACCCTCCCTTTTGACACTCTTGATTCTCGCAACTTCCGTCATACCGACTACCAAGACGAGGCTGTCGAGAAGGATTGGCGTGTTCTTGTCAACAAACTCAGCGAGACTGCATTCCAGTCAGACCTTGGTACCCGTCCGATTGACCTTGCCCAAGTTTGGCCGGTCGCAACTTATCAAAACCTGAATCCAAGATTCTGGTCGAGCATGCCTCGAAGACCACTCATCCCAGCAAACATGATTGGACCGGATGCTGCCCTCACTCTCAACAGAGAACAGCAACAAGCTCACCACAAGGTCATGCAGCACTTCCAAGCTCTCCTCAATGGAGCTCCCAATCTTCCACCTTTCCGCGTTCAGATTGATGGAGCAAGTGGGACTGGAAAAACATACCTCATCAATGTCATCTCCTTCCACATGGAGTCCCTTGCAATGCACATGGGTCGTGGTAATCCTGTCCTTCGTATTGCTCCAACAGGAGGCGCAGCTTGTGAAATCACCGGCAACACCATCCATTCAGGCTTGCGAATTCCAGTAGGACGAGCGTTCGAACCTCTGTCCGATGGTGATTGTACTCAAATGAGACACGATTATTCGAGTGTTGAACTCATCATCATAGACGAGAAGAGTATGGTAGATCTTTACCTCCTTGCTCGTGTTGATGCGCGTTGCAGGCAACTGTGGGATAGTGAAGAATTCTTTGGTGGAAAGTGTGCTATCCTCGCTGGTGATTTCGCACAACTTTGCCCTGTCATCGGCAAGCCATTGTTTGCAACTCGTGGTCTTACTGACGAGGAAGTGGAATGGAGAAAGGCGTATCTCAGTTTTGACAAGACTGTGAGACTCAAGCAGATTGTCCGCCAGAATGGGGACAATGCTTTCCAACGTGTTCTTGGAGACATTCGTGACAGTACAGTCTCTGATGCAAGCTGTGATGCGCTCGCAGGCAGATCTATGGCTCTTTTGAGTCCTGCCGATATCCGCCAATTCGACGATGCCATTCGTATTTACAACACCAATCGTCAAGTTGACTTGCTCAATCACTCTCGAATGAGGAGTGCAAACCTTCCTGTTTTGAGAATTGATGCAATCGGCAGTGGTCAGAATTGGGATCAAGCCGCGAGTGACAAATCCGGCGAGCTCGAACTTACCCTCTTCCTGTCTATCGGAACTCGCATCATGTTGATCGACAACCTGAGTACAGCTACTGGCGCAAAGAATGGCACGACAGGTGTCGTCCGTCACATCGAGTATGCTACAGGCAAGAAACCTCGTCAAGACTTGCCGCAAGCTATTCTCGTCGAGCTGAATGGATATACTGGTCCGACCATCGCCATTGCTGGAGGATACAATGTCGTACCCATCTTCCCAGTCACTCGACGGTACATGTGCAGAGGAGTACATTGTACGCGAACCCAATTCCCGTTAACAATCTCCTACGCCATCACCGTTCACTCATCGCAAGGAACTACAATCACTGGCAAAGCTGTCTATGATATCTCTCGCCGAAACTGGGCGCATGGATTGATATACACTGTGTTGTCGAGAGTGAAGAGGTTGGACAGTATCATGTTGGAAGTTCCTTTCGGGAGGGAGAGGTTTGCAACCACGGTTGCGGAGAGAGAAGAGACAAGTTATCTTCACCAGAGAAAGTTGGACGAGCTTCACCGTAGTCATCAATTGTGGTGGTAGGGGATTGATTGGATGTTTTGGGTCAACATATCTCTGTCACGGTCTAAGCACTTCCATGTAGATACTTGGCTTTCATGCGTAGAGCCCAGTCAAAGCACCGCCAACCACGGATCACCACCATGGAGTACGAGACGAAGCTCGAATCTGTTATATTCTGGCGATCTTTTTGTCGTCGATACTATGGACTTGTCAGATCGGAAGTGTGGAACTGGAGTGTTTGCATACTCAAAAGACGCTCGCCGTTCCGCAACTTCCATTTTTGCATGTCCAACTTTTGCAACCCCTAGTTTAGTGGAATGAGAGAAACTATCTCCAGCGCATACCCAATCAGTGCCTTCCCAGCATTAAAGACACTCATCCTCAGTGCCTTGTCAAAGCTTCATCTGCTTTTTCATATTTCGCCGTCGTTAACAACAAACCCACCATCAATCCCATGCTCCTTACACACGCTTACGAGCAGCTCATGACTCCAGATTGGAGCTTTGCAATTTATCCAACTTCACAAAGCCATTCAACCCCCATGGTGTCAGAGATTGAACATCAATTGTACGCTTGCAGGACATGCCGAACAAATTTCAGACACTCCCGCAGCAGCTCAGTCAACACTTCTAGAGTTGTGGTTCTATGGGCCCATGTCTACAGAGACCAGACTGGCGGTGATCCAGCGGACAAGGTCGAGTCTCTGTTTTCATGCGTATGGATGGTCTTGAAGCGAGCCAACGTGTTGGTTCAAAACAACAACAGAAATGTCATCAACGCTGTTATCGATGACAGCCAAGAGCAACAACTACGCATCCCAACGACATGCCATCCTTGATGAGAATATCCTAGAACGGCAACAAAGTGCCACGCATACTCAAAGCTATGGCGGTATGCTCTTGTACGAGTTTTGCAATAGCTCAGCTATCACTGTCCATGACGCACACACCATACTCTCGGATCACCTTGGTCCTGCTTCCTTTGTCCATCGTCTTGAGTCTTCGGTAGCCACAGCATACTTCCATGTTCGCCACCAAGCTCTAAATGCCGGAGCATGTCTTTTGGAATCACATGGTCCTCCAAAGGTGACCGGCCTCCGCTTTTGTGCATTACTTGAACTACCCATTAGCATCATGCTCTCCGACAGTCCTTTATTGGGATGGACGCATCACGTACCCAGCGGCGTCTATGTCACGAAACTTCTCGTGCACTGCCATACAAGTCATCATCTACCGCAAGTCTCTGATCAACTCTTCTTCAGATTTGCATCACAGTCGTGGAATACGAGCAGTATTTTATGGGTTTCTCGTTCATCCTGTAATTCATGACAGGTTGGCTTGAATTTTCTGAGCTGCTCATGCGACTGGTTGTCCTGCCATAAAGCTTACACTCCATCCACCCGCATTCACACCACCAAGGAGTCATCTTCTGAGTGTGATGGATCCTGAATCAATCTACGCAAATGCTGCTTCTTCATCTTCTCCTTCGTTGATTTGAGCTATGATATCTTCTGCAGCAGTGCGTAGATGGTTACTGCAGTAGTTCCGATTCGCGCACGCAGGTCATTGACAAACTCGGCAGCCTGTTCGATATTGACTATAGGAGATGGTGGGGTCTCATCCACAGGAGGTGGTTGGGTGTTAGCCATGGTCACAATTCGCAACAAGATTGTCTTGAGAAATGAGTTGGCTCTAAAAAAGACGACGAGTTGGACAGTCGGGGAAGTCGGCCAAATGTTTGGGCAGGGAGAGATGGTCCCAATTGCCCAGGAATCGTCGGCGCTTCTGTGCCAAACGGACTTTTGCCGTGTCGCCGTCTGGGTATGGAAGGAACTTAGAGACAACGCGATTCAATGCTTCGTAAGCGGCATCGAGTGTCTGAACGTGTTTGTGAAATGTATCAGGTGCAATGCTCTCGAGTCTCGAGCTCTGCGCTTCCATGTCGGTCTTTTGAGCGCGGGTGTCTTCGAGAAACCTCTCGCATTCTATTCTGAAGGAGGCTGTGGCGAGTTCAGCCGGTCAACTTCTGATTCCAAAAGCAGGATCAGACTTTCTTCCAGTCATTGGCAATCGTCCAACCACCATTCGCATACGACAGGTCGCTTCTCATCCTGCGTGATACTTCCAGACATAAACAACTCCTTCAGAAGTAATATATGTCCGCTGAGAATGAAGACACCTGGATCAAGCAACTTTGATAATCACGACCACAATCCCCATGTAGTCACGTTCCTCGCATGGAAGCGTTGGCCTTGGACTGTACTTCAACGTCGTGAGTTGAGGAGCCCATCATATCAATCATCAAGACAGTCGGGCACAAGCAGAATGCTCGCCCACGACGACCGCAATCTCTTTTCCGTGTCACTGATACGAGCGGGAAAGTTGCGCTCTGTCAGGCGCCTGATTTTCTCTGGCTATGTTCGACATCTCGATGACCTCCGCAGCTTGTCCGCCCGCCCAACCGCCTTGCTCACCACGACGACCCTCAATCACATCGCATCCCATCTTTGGCTCGCCTGACCAAAGAGGACTGTCGCCATGTACTGGGCGCATGCTTGTCGCGTGATTTTCTCGACTTTGCGACATCGTAGGCGCTTTCCGGTCGTCCACCCTACGCCTCGCTCAGTAATTCCAACCACAACGACATACCGTCTCGTTTCCAAGTCGCCCAATCGAAAGAGACAGTCGCATCACCACTGGCGCACAAGCGTCCGCCATTTTATCCGCCACCAGGACGTTGCGCATGCTTCTCCGCTGCCTACCGTCCACCTGTTGTACCGTAACAACTACTGAGCACCTCCTTTTTCGAATGAAAGCTACTCATTCACTGGAGACGATCGAAACACCAGCCCATCTCTCGAGATCGCTACATCAAGCCGAGGAGCATCTGCTATCAGCTTGGGCTCCGTGATGCCTCAAGGCGGCTGGAAGTAACCTCAAGTTGCTCTGATCAATGGCATGAATCCCATGTCAGCCGTTCCTTCCAATACTGGTGCTTTCGGTCAAGTAATAAAGAATGGTGTAGCTACCGCGCCCAGTGGGAATGCTCTGACATCTATACTGATCGGCGCCGTACCTGGTCAAACTGTCGGCGATAATGTCACGTCCAACGGTGTGCTTGTCTAAAGAGGTCGCACCTTCTGTCGACACTGCTCATAAAGCTGCTCCTCTCATCGAATCTTTTATCAACAGTTGGTATGCCTATTTGACTCCGGGCTCAAATGGAAGCATCGACAGGACACAGCAGCTGGCAAAGTCCAGGAACTCCACGGATTGACCATGCTTCTCACCAACGTGAAATAGCATGAGAAGTCAGTTCAGCTTGGAGTTGGAGAGCCTAGCGAGCAGCTCAGAGGTGCATTCGCGAAAAAGATCAAGACAACCGGGTCCATCAAGATCGAGGGCCAAAAGTTGTCGGACCTGGCATCTAATAAGACTCTGGTTGAGACCATCAAAACCTGGCAGGATGATATGGAGGGCGCGAGAGCTACAGTTGTCCAATTCGATACCACGCAGTCTAGAGACCGACGTCCCCAAATTCAACCACACAGCCCAGAACGCCGGCCATAGAGAAGCTTACAATCAACCAGAAAGCTCTCGAGAATGTGTAGCAGAGTTAACAAGCTGCCGCAGACAGCGCGCTCAAGGTACAACAAGACCTCGCCGCAATACAGATCAAGTCCAAGGGCTTAGAAGTCGAGGGTCAAACCTTGGAAAAGGTCAAGGAGATCCTTGTTGGCTGCATGGCCATGCTCGTATAGCTCAAAGTACAAATCAACAAGCTCGATAGTTTCTCTGGAGCGCTTTCCATCATGGTACGAGTGGTGGTTCAGAAAAAAGTCAAGAGATTTGACGAGGATGTGTTCAGTGTTGCAGGCGATGCAGGCAAGAAGGAAATTCTTCGCCTGACAAACATGGATATCGAGATCATTAGAAGGAAATAGCCTGTTCCTATTCCGTCGAGGGAAGACCATGTGCCTACAAGAAGTCACGTTTTGCGTATCTGATATTCCAGTGGTCGAGCCTTGCTACGAAAAGTCATGCTCGGCAATCTCATGATCACAACCAGAATAGAGCTTAGCTGTATTCAGAAGGTCGTCGAATTAAGCAGTGAACGGCTCGCGAAGCTAGCGTTGATGGCAAAATCACCCTCGGGCATGCCATGACTCGAATTTCTTCCCGGCACTTTAAAGTCCGAAAACCCGAACGTCGAATCACTGATGCGCGGAGTTCGAACAGCATCCAGTGATTCACCTTGAACATGGACTTATCGATCGCCGTACAACAGGTTATCAAGTGACGACGCGATGTTAGGCCTACATAGGTCTCGCATCTATCCCATCATCACTCCGCAGAGTCAAATCGCACCATGCACAATTCATTCACTCTTACCCGCCGTCTCGCGTTGCACATTTCCCCGACTAGAGCATACTCACCGACATGATCACCCCTACCTCGATACTCGCCCGTCAAGATGCATACACTAAGGGAACAGCGAATCGTCGTATGAGCAAGAGCATAGGAAAAGATTACCTTAAGGATCGGATACACACATCCAGGAGTGGGAAAACATGCTCCCCAGCTCGATTCTTAGTGGGAGCTTCCACAGAGATACATTCACCGCCCCGAAGTGTATGGAAGCCACCCAGCATATGCGCCTAGCAAGTCATATCCCGAAGAAGGCGCTCCACGTCCACACCGCCGCCTCTGCCTTGCTCATCAACAGGCCATGATGTTACGAATGCCTCCTCGGGTTGTCGCTGCAGGTTCTCGGCGTTCTCAAGGACTGGCAATTTTGCACTGTCAATGCTAAGCATCCGTGTCTTCCACCTCTTGCGTCAGCAGGCGATACCACAGTCACTAGACCAAGCTCTTGTTATAACTCTTCGACCAAGAGAGAGAAGAGTTACCTGGCTGCATCTTCTTTGGCGAGGAGCGCCAGGCTGACCCCTTCTTTTTGCTCGGGAAGCGCATTCGAAACACAGCAGTTTGCATCAAATCTTCCTATGTGGTATCCGTCTCTATAGAGGGCATGCAATACCATTCTCCGTCTCCACTCAATCTGGAGTCTTCCTAAAATCAAGCTGAGTCAGCATTGCTAGTCGCAATCTCACCGGACTGAGAGATCCTTCCGCTGTCGCAGTGCCATATCGGGTTGTAGCAGCAAAAGGTGGCCTGCCGAGCAAGAAACGACAGATTGTTTAACCATTCGGGTCTTCCACATCTGTCAGCACTCGATGACATAGTCAGGATTGAAGTAGGCATGACCCGCATGATAGGCAAGATGGACCACTAGTTGCGACGATCTATTTCCTTTTTAGGTAAATGGACTTGATCGACTCCAGAAATAATACGTCATGAACACCTGGCGCAAGCAGCTCCCGGCAGATCGCCAAAAAGCATTGGACGCTTCGTATTGCCGGATTCGACTTTTTGGTTTGACGGACTTCTTAGCAACACCCACGCACCGTCATACATAACCTTCATTATGTGAGCTTAACGCTATGACAATGGCACGATTACGGTTCAATTGAGAGTTCTGGCGAGTATATCAATCCATGATGGCCGCCATGTTCAATAGGTCCGGCACCACGCCAAGTCACCGATTGCTACGATGCGTGCAAGAACCCTGTGCCTCACATCTCTAGCCCAAGTGGCACTGGCTTCTCCGCTGTATAGCAACTCTTTCGGAGTCCCTGGTCTCAATGCCACCTATGACTATGTCGTGGTGGGTGGTGGTACTGCCGGGTTGACGATTGCCGCACGACTCGCCGAAGATCCCAACATAAGATCCCAACATCTCTGTTGCCGTCATAGAGGCAGGAGGTTTCTATCAGCAGGAGAATGGAAATGGAAGGTCAGTAATAATGACAGCCTACCATTGAGATCAAGGAAGCGATCAACTGACTGCTCATCAGCGTCATTCCCGGTCTATGCACAACGCAATTCACAGGCTCAGATCCAGCCGACACTCAACCTCTCATAGATTGGGGCTTCACAACAACACCACAAGCAGGCATCAACAATCAGATCTCACACTATGCCCGTGGCAAAACGCTAGGTGGATCCTCTGCCAGGAACTACATGGCTTATCATCGGGGTACAAACGGCAGCTATGGAATGTGGGCTGACCAGGTTGGGGACGAAAGCTACAGGCTCTCCAACCTCGATCAATACTTCCAACGAAGTATCAACATCACAGCCCCGAACGTTGACATTCGCAAAACCAATGCTACCGTCAACTACAAGGTGAAGTTGAACCATGCTCAAGACGGTTATTATCATCCACTACAGCTTTCGTGGTCGAACTGGGTAGCTTCCATCTCAACATGGTCATATGCCGCATACCGAACTTTGAGTCTTATCCCAAATGCAGCTGGATTCGAGAGTGGAGACTTGGATGGATACTTTTACAACCCTTCAACAATCACCCCGGATACTCAGCACCGTTCATCATCGCAGACCAGCTTCCTCGACTATGCTATGCGGACCACCTCAATCAAGGTGTACACCCACGCATTGGCCCGCCAAATATTGTTCACACATGACAAGGTTGCAGATGGTGTGCTTGTACAGTCAGGATCCAAAAACTACACACTCAGCGCTACAAAAGAGGTCATTCTTTCCGCAGGAGCATTCCAATCGCCTCAGATGCTGATGGTATCTGGTATTGGACCAAGGGAAACCCTTCAGACGTATGGCATTCCAGTCATCGCGGATCTGCCCGGAGTGGGACAAAACCTCCAGGATCAACCGACGATTGGATCAGTGTACCGCGTGAACGTGCCGACTTCCTCGAAGTTGATGAACGATCCCGAATATGCAGCCGAAGCTGCAGCATCGTACCTGGCTAATGGGACTGGTATATACGCTGCACCTCCTGGTATCCTCGCATTCGAGAGGATCTCCGAGTCAAGGCCGGATTTGTTGTCGAATGACACATTATTGGCCCTCAAATCAATCCCAGACGATTGGCCACAGCTCGAATATCTCACTCAAGATGGCTACGTAGGCACGAATAGGAATTACCGTACCGCCGATCCTGGAGATGGCTACAACTACGCCTCCATATCGATGGTCGTCGTCTCGCAATTCTCCAAAGGCAACGTCACCATCTCGTCCGCCGACGCATCCGTGCAGCCAGTCATCAATCCGAATTGGCTAACCGCGCCTGAAGATGTCGACATGGCCATTGCCGGCTTCAAGCGCACGCGCGAGATTTGGAGCCATATTAATGTTACTATTGGCCCTGAATACCTTCCAGGACCGAATGTTACTACCGATGCACAGATTTTGGACTACATTCGGGACGCCGCATTCACTCTATACCACGCTTCGGCCACGTGCAAGATGGGTCGAAACGATGATAGGATGGCTGTTGTTGACTCCAAAGCTCGCGTGTATGGTGTACGAGGTTTGAGGGTGGTGGACGCTTCTGCTTTCCCATTCTTGCCGCCAGGTCATCCCCAAGCTACTGTTTATATGCTGGCCGAAAAGATCGCGGAGAATATCAAGAGAGGATATTAGAAGATCGAACCCCTTTCTTGACGACATGGTGACTGTTCCGCGGCTACTCGTCCGCTTTTCTTTCGGTGAATGACAGTTTTCCGGCTTGTTCGAGTGTATGGTTGCCTTTTCTTCGACGCTGATGGGTTCATAGTGATACCTTCTATCTTCGTAGTAGCAATGCGAATAAAGCCTGGTCTTCTCCTTAACCCTTTCTTCATTTCCCCACCCATACGAATCCAGAGCTCTACAGTCAGATTTACTTGATCTGAGGCGGGTGTCGAGAGCAATTTGTCCATCCTATTCTGGCCAAACCTCAGACTTCCGGCTTTCTAGTCTTATATGTCAATTGTAACACACCTCCTGCATCTTCTATACCGTGTTTGACATCGTTGCCTTGCCTGTAGATATATCGTCTCCTTGCTCTGGACCATATTCACTGCGCGGTGTTGCCTGGTCATTCCTGTTCCCTGATTCACGAGACAACACAATGACGCTGCTTGCGGGAACTCACCAATTCATCGACATCGAGCCTTCATTGCATCATGTACAAGACTCCCATCAGATGTCCAAGTATGAACAATCGTCATTGATCATTCACAGCGGACGTCGAATGAAGACAGGATCCTCTATGTCAAGACGACTGGTCATCGCCGCCGTCAAGGAAAGTGAAGCTGTTGATGATTTTAGGGGATTCATTGTGTTTACCTGATTTCTTCTCATTTCCCGCAAGATGGCCGCCGCCTGGAGATGAATGCTGACGTGACACTTGATCAGTTGATATAATAAAACATTTGGTCTCCATCGTTGAAGGCTTCGTCCCAAGATGTTCGAGTGTTTAATCAAGGAGAACTAAGTCCTCCTAATGACACACCCGAAGCGAGGATGATCCCGGAGACTGCTGGATAGATGTCCACGCTGTAGCACAATGTACGAGAACTCAAACCTTCCACATTTCGGACGGACATGGTGCCCAACACGTCCGAACAATACCGGAACATGCGAACGAAGAGGTTGCACTGCTTGGAATCATGTCTGATTCCTTGTTGTACTTTCGTCAGGGTCCAGTTCATGACAGGAATTCTTGCTCCCAGTATCAATCCGTGTCGGACGTCGATAATCATCACCTTGAAACATAAGAATCAATCCCACTTGCCTAATAGAGCCATAATCCCAGCTCCCAGCAGATAGCAGCCCACCATGAACCCTAGCCTCTTGTTGTCTTTTGTCCTGTGAGGTCAAACAGAAGATCTCTGGCCAAAAGCTCGACCAAACCGGTAAAGATCAATATACCAGCGCTGATTGAGTCGAGTATACCACTAACCACGTTTGCAGTAAAGGAGTTCGGGTCGTATGTAGTGCGAAGTCCAAGTCCAATGGCTATCGTAATGGGAGTTGTAAGTCCATAGGCAGTACATAAGAACCATGGAAGCCAGTTCTTGTACCTAGCAGGAAGCGGTATGGCTGACATGCGAGCACCTATACCGAGTCCTTCGAATGATTGGTGTAAGACAAGAACAGGGTATAGAGTGTTGAATTCTGAGCCTACTACACCCAGATTCAGTCCAATCACAACCTGTATGTTGTTAGTATGTCAATATGCGAATCAGTTATTTCAGATCAAAAGCCGTGTAACGTACTGAGTGGAATATGACTCCAAATTTCAAGACCAGGAAAGCAGCAAACTGTGTCCGGAAGGCATTCTCTTGAATCAAAGTGGACTTCTCAAGGTCGATGGTCTCTTCAGACACTGCTTGCCAGGGCTCTGTCGCTTTTCTTTATAGAGCATGATCGTCATGTGCAATCGCAGAGGGCGTAATAGAGTCATTATGGGTATGCACTCTGCCTGTCGCTATGTTTTCCAGATTGCCTTGGTGATGGTGAACGCCATACTTGGCTTCAACATAACGCTCTGCGCCAAAATCGAGCAGAAAGATCACAGTGACAGAAATGAGAACGATAGCTGGAGGCCAAGAGTACTGTGCCCAACCGCCCCTCATGCCGACGTAAGTCTGTGGTCTATCGTCCGGTCAGTCATCAGGAGCACCTCAAACCGTCTCAGTAGATAGACACACCCAATCTCGCTGTACGCAGGATCCAGCAAGTGAATGAAAGCAGTGGCCACGATCACGCCCGCTCCGAAGTATCTGGCGAAGAGATAAACATACAGCGGAATCTGATTTGGAGAATTAGCGTTTGATCATGTTCTGATGAGTGGACCGAAGACTGACCTTGAGCCATCGGACGCGGTTCGCAGCAACTGGGAAGAAAGTCAAGCTGTCGACACGACGAGAATGACGAACAGCGCTGAGATTTGAGCACCAAGTCGTCCGTCATAATCGTTTCCGGAAGCATTGAGAGCACAGATGACTTGAGTCGGATCTGCAGTGGTCAGGTTGACCAGTTCCGAATTGAACGCAATTGCTGCCATTGGAAAGGATGTGTGATTTGGAGCAAGAAGAAGTGAGAACGTACTGCTCTTGTAAGTCCAGCTCATCGTCGGCGTGGAGGTGTTTGAGTTCTGAACTTCCACCCTGATGGCCTCCACACGTCTCCTTGTGCCGCACTTCCGAGCGCAAGCAGCGGTAGAATCGCGCAGGCCCAGTTGCGTCTTAAGATAGCAGTAGCATCGGCTCTTTGACTATCGGTTAGATGCACGAACAGAGCGAGGAGAAAGAGCGGTCGTGGAGGAATTGGACCAAGCGCCACAATGTCGTATCATCCCAGATACGTCCAAGTTTAACGGAGATTGAGGATGATCAGATTCATACGCTGAGATCGGCTGGCGCAACTGTCTTGCACGGCCATTCCAAAACTTCTCCTCCCAACCGCGAGGTCCTACGGACTCGCCCCAGCTACCTCGACTGAGACCTCCCTGAATTAAACCGGTCCCATGATCAGCTGTATCGCCGGATGATAACTTTGTAGCCACGCCCAGATCCTTCTGCTTGCATAAAAGTGGAAATGTCGCTTGGAATTTCGCCATAGTTGCTCATAAAGTCCTGCTGAACCAAGGTTTTCTACTTTGGGAGAGGTAAACGATGTCGGTCCCAAGTATCCCAAACCAAGCAGCCAATGCTCGTGTTACCAAAGCCCGGCGGCTCGTTGAGATTGAACTCATCTTACAACTATCCACTGAGCCAATGTGGAGAGCGTTCTTGTACCTGGCCATCACGGTATGACTTGTTGGGTAAATGTGCACTTTGTGGGCTCGTTGCCGGACCCCAATTTTTAATAAATGATCTTTGCAGTATCTTTATTTTCGATGATACCTCATCCAAGCCGTTGGTAGATTCTCACACTCAGCAAGCGTCACCTGCCACATCATTCTGTTCGTCGTCGCATCGACCTTCTGTTTTACCTTTGTCATCGTCAAGCGCGTCAATCCTGGTATCGGCGTCCTCACAAAGAGCCTTGTAACCCGGCACCTGCATCAGCACGCCAACCTTTTCGCAAGTGCCCACTTCTTTTCTTGTGTAGATAGAGAATGATCCATTTGCCTCTATCAAGACACATTCCACCTGAGAGATGTCGAGTATGTTTTTTTGTCGCAAGGAAGCGTAAAAGTCGCCCAGAGAGATTCGATGTGTAGCCATAACTTTGGACAAAAGACGACCCCGAAAAGCAATGATGATTGGTGGTGAGGACAAAATCCAGCCATGTCGAGCGGGTAGACGAGCTCCAATGAAAGACATGAGGAACTGGAATCCCAGAATGGTGGCAAGTCCAAGCATACCGCGAGCGAGTGAGTTACCATTGACGATGCCTGCCAGAGTACTTCCGATTGCGACGTTTGCGATCCAGTCTGTGACGTTCATTGCTGCGATGGAACGGTTGCTGATGAAACGCAGAAAAGTGAATAGAACAATGATCGCAATTGAGCCGATGACCAATGGGTGTAGAATGGAAGCCTTGACGTAGAAGTCGGCGACCTGAATTGTATCGGGACCTGCTACGACGAGGGTACCGTTATTGCCTTGAGTTCCGGATGACATTGTGAGTTTGTATGTGTGCGTGACGTTATGGTTGACAAGATGATTTGCGTCCGTAAAGATGCCTGAGAAACTGTTCTTTTGCGGATTTCCTACCCTTTTCACTGTTCTTGAAAGAACAAGTCTCGAGTAACATCTTCTCCGCTCCAACGTCATCCATGCTTACCTTTCTGCACCTCTTGCTTATTCATGCAGCATGCTGAAGCCCATGTAGTCATGCCGCTTGTTATCCCCGTGCTTCAAGTGTTCCTGTCCCCACTCCAGTATCTTGTCGTACTGTGTTTACTCACACAGACTTGTTCAATGTTAGTCTTTATCATTTGACAAACCGGTAAGCTCGTCTGCCAATTCTCTGACGGGCGGGAATTGCTGGAGTGGGTGACTTTCTTGCCGAGCGGTTTTGACTACCCCGCTCCTCCGATTAAATTTCGACTACCGTGCCTTCGCCGCGGAACTCAACGACAGGCCAGTTAGATCTTACTGTAGTGTATATTCAATTCTGGGCTCAATCCCTATGCTTTCTCAATATGTTCTGTCGTTCGTGTTGCCTATATAACTTGCTCGACCGATTTCCAGCTTGGCATTATCAAGACCTCAGGCGAAACACGCAGATCAAGCGTTCGAGAAGATGTTCAAATCATTGTCCGGACCTGCGCCCACACTCAGCATCTACCACCCCGACTTTTTTCGCTTCCACTCCTCCTGATCACCACTAGCAGTAGGTCGCGTTGGTAGGGCTCTTCACGACGCCAGCATCAATGAGGCGATCGTAGCTCCAGTAGTCGCGCTGAGTACCCTCACCGTCAACCGAGTCAGTGCCATTGAAGATCGCACCCCAGAACGAGCCACCCTGTACATAATGGCTCCATGCATAGCGTTGGGTGTTGAAGATACTCTCGCGAGCTTCGTAGGTGTTATTGTAAAGGACTTGAAGAGACCATTCTCCAATGAAGACAGGAAACTTGCCATCACCAGGAGCCACGGATGCTTGACCACAAACAGCACTGTTGACGTATTCGGAGTAGATTCCTGACGCGGCAAAATAGTAGATATGAGTGTCGATGACGAGGTTCGCTGTTGATGCGAAGTAGCTGGACCAGTGCTCCTCACCGAGGAAGCAGTCTTGGAGCATAACCGGTAGCTTGGTAACACTAGACTCGGCAATCAAGTCAAAAACGCCGTTGGTATAGTCGACGATCCATTGAGTACCGTTGGTGGTGAGGGTATCTGCAGTGGCAAATGCAGAAGGATTGTCAGATGCCTCATTGAGGACGCTCAAAGTGTATGCCCAAGAGTAAGATGAGGCCTCGACAAAGCTGAGGATAGCAGAGACGGCCTTGTAAGAATATTCAAGGTTGGTCTCATTGTAGAACCATCCGTCATGGCCTGATGCCTCACCAATATCAAGCCCATTGACACCACCAGGAAGCGAATGAAGCCCGATTACGACTCTCATTCCATGAGTGCTGATGGCATAATCGCAGATAGTTTTGAGGTAGGTTTGTTGATTTCCGTGGTAAAGCTCGGATCCCGGAAGTTCGATCCATGCAGCATACGTCGTGGGGATGCGAAGGAAGTTGACCCCAACACCAGCAAGCTTATCAATAGTTTCGGTGGTGACGGCAGACCCGTAGTGTGCTTCGAGAACAGAACCGCACTCATCGCCGAGGGTTTGGCAAAAGGTCCACTCGTCAGTGACTGCAGAACCATTGACATAGGAATCCCAGAAGTATTGGTTGTTAGATCTTTCAATCTCGAGCCAGTTGCCCAAATTGACGCCATTGGCGCTATAGATGGTCCAGTCAGTCCATTCACCAGAGGCAAGCGAGGTGGTGGAGGCAGGAACGGTGGTGGTACCAGTGCTGGAGACAACCTTGGTAGTGGATGCTCCGGTGGAAGTGGAAGTCACGACAGTGGTGACAGTTGTGCTACTTTGGGGGTAGGTGGAAGTTGCAGTGTACAGGTCGGTGTTCAATCCAGTTCCAGCTGCTGAAGTGTTGACAGAGATTACACTGCTGGCCGAGGCGTGCGAAGAAGCAGATGAGGCTGACGAGACGGACGATGATGTAGAAGCAACCGAGATGGTGGTGACAGGGGCAACACTGGACGAAGTAGAAGTAACTGCAGATGTTGCTGTGCTTTGTCCATTGCCATTCTTGACAGTCGAAGTCGATGTTTTAGTCGAAGACTTCGTGACTGAGGTAGTCTTGTACAAAGTGGTTCGCAAATGAGTGGGTGCATTGGTGACTTTGCAAGTGACTCCATTCGTGCTGATGACGGTGTTCTTGTTGATTTGTTGATCAATCACTATGGGAATAGTGGTAATTTCCTTGACCAACACAATGATCTCAGAGATGAGCTTGCCTAGACTGCGCTCTCGAAGGTTTTCGGCAGGAATGATGGCAGCAGCATTAGCGAAAGCCAAGCTCGCAGTGAGAGCGAAAGAAGGAGAGAGACGCATGACTCTTGCTGTTGAGTGAGACGAGAGAGGTCAAGATGAGGATGAGAGAGATGTCAGTGTTGGCTAACAGGAAGTATTTATGTCTTTCGAGCACAGAGAACAACCATCTTCAGGAGTTGATAATCGATCATTGACTCCCTTGAGTTTACCATGCCCTAAGCTTACGTAGTATGAAGAGTCTGGATATGTTAGCCTTAGTCATCCCCGAGATACCGAATCACATTGACGATGTTGGAATATCCGAGCCGCCCTGCGAGGCATGTCAAAGGTCAAGTAAGGGAGATGGTAGTGCCGTGTGTGGGATGATTTGGGTCAAGTCGATAGGGCTAGCATAGTAGAAGATCGGGATCGCTGCACAGGGCTTCATGCGACACGCGTATCGGCATGTGAATTTTCATAACAGGAAGCTCGAGGAAACCCCAAACGCTTGCTGTCAGATGTTTGTACAGATCGCACAGTCTTGTAGGGTGAGAATATCTGACCATCCGCTCCTGTGAATATCGATCTCGCAGTCACACGTCGAGAACTTCTCATGACAAGACCGCGCATCGTCTAGAGCGTGCCCCTGGCATTGCACTCTAGGTCAGGCCATGAGGATTAGTGTCCTGGTTTGTTGATGTTGCGACGGAGAAAAGTTCTAACCCGGGGAACGCAACGGGCGCTACCCCAGTTTGGTCGTGCCTATAGGGCTGTCACAAGCATGACGCAAGCTACTGTCAAATCTCAATGACACCTCCTGCGTATGCTATACAACTGCCGAGTAGTGGTTGGAAAACTTTTCTTGACACCAGGGATAAGCCAACTGTAGGTTGGTCGGGCCAGCGGAATTTCTACTCTGGCTCGTTGCATTAGTCCATGATCTGAGCCGACCAGTGCTAATGGAGCAGATCTCGTCTAGTAATCGATTCTCCAGCACAAAGGCTCATGCGGGATTTGGAAGCGTGGGTCAGAGTCAGATGTCTGTCGAAAACCTGCTGCCGGGGCCGTCAAACCTCGCTCCGGTGAGTGACTTGCACCAGACTGTTGAGACGCTCTTCGTACGTCGCTCTCTTGACGAGCAATGTTGCCAGAATTAGATCGGTATCTGTGAGCCGAGGCACCTGAATTGAGAGATGACAAGCATACTACCACAACTTGGACGCCAATGGAAGGCATAATTTGAGATCTGATTTGATATAGGTCTGAGTAATGATATTCTTCCGGACGCCTCATGACCAAGATTATATTGAATCATTCATGAAGAACTCCATTATACTTGTCGTTTGCAAGCTCGATCATCTCGTCAATGCCTGGATGAGTAACACTCGCAGCAGCCAAATCTCTTGATGTAGTAGGGTAAGTAACACGGACCGAGCGAACATACTCGCCCTCCACAACGACAATCACCCCTGAAGAGGTACGCTCAGATTCGTCGTCCAGAACCAGAAACCATGTAGTGTCAATCGCCGAGCCCGTGTCCTTGACCATCTGCTGTAGAAGTCTTTGCACCTCAGGGTAGTCAAGACCCGAGAAAGGACTCTTTAGGATCTTGTCATCGCTTCGAAGTTCCTTTGTTGTACCATTTAGTCGTGTCTTGAGATCGTGGACCACCGTAAAGATAGGGATCGATCTTTCTTCTTGTTCTTTCTGGTGCACTTCGACTAGAAACTGGTTGATGGCCTTTGCTCAAGTCAGGATTTCTCCACCACAGGCACAAGGGAATCCATATTTTCTCACTTCGATCTTGAGATCAGCTGTGCAGCAGACGGCATAAGTCTTGACCTGCTGAGTCTCCATCATCACATTTTCAATCGCCATCTTTTCCGATGATCGTAGGTAAGGAGGCTCGTGATTTTGGGCGTGAGCTGAGGTGGTGAACCGCGACCAGCAGTGAAGGTGTTTGGCAGAAGGAGAGAGAAAGTGTGGTTTAGCTGTCTCGCAGCGTGCTTTGATGGTTCGACGTCATATTAGGCAGCAGGGTCTCGCGGGATTAGGTGATCAATCCTTTCACGGACGATCATAACCTTGTTGATCCTTTGCGGCCGAACGGTAGTCGTAGGAACCTGCGTCTATGTTTTGAGAGGCTTATACTGCAGGGATTGGGTGACACTGTTTACGTCGTGTATTACACACAGAGGAGAAAGATCATTCGCCATTCTTACCTTTCTCGCGATAAATCGACGAGCATGTCAAGGGTAATCATTCGAGTAATGCCGTGAGGCGCGACCAATCTACGATAAGACATTGTAGTCGACTGACTATCCCAGGCAAGGTAGTGCCTAACTTGCTCATCGACTTATTGATACACCCTGTGGTGTACTTCCTCCCACTGGCCCATCCTACATCATCGCAGACACTTCCACTATATCTCGTCTCGATTCATCTCGTAGAGCGGAGGCTAGAAACAGCGTTCGTCCATCGGTTCTCAAACGCGACAATGCTCGTCCGGAACATATTCAAGAATAGCTTTTACTACTGGGTACTTTTCGGTGCTTTGCTTGTGTGGGCATTCTACGAGCATGTTCCTGGTCGGCGAAGCAGCCAATCTGTACACTCACATCGTATTACGTCGCCTGAGACCGAAAGTTACCGTTGAAAGATATGTTCCCAAATGTCTCGGATTCAACTGGATTACTTGCCCTGACTACAAGTTTAAGACCTTGGCTTGGCTCTGAATCCTCATCATCAGTCACAGTTGAACGGTAGTCCTCTTTATCGTGGTTGGCTTGGTTCAGATGCGAGCATGGGTGTGGAAGAAGGAGATGCGGTACAGAAAAGAGTCTCTCATCTTATACAAGGCTAAGATATACCAGGTCCTACCCGGGATTTGCTAGAAGCAGTAATTGTTGAACCTCGCTGGAGTGCTCGAGCGTAAAACGAAGAACATTGAACAGGAAGTTTTGTTGACAGCAATGATATGTTCAACCCCATCCTATCTCATTTCCGTGGGTATTACATCATACGGGGACTCTGTGCTGCTACAAATATTCTTGCGCAACTGCATCCTTCTATGCGTTGAGCAAGGACAACATTCTCTCACAAGCGCACTCCTGCTCATCATTTATCTACGCCCAATCATACCCTCACTTACGAATGGCAGTCACAAATGTGGTTGCTTCACGTTTGAGATTGATCGGGATCGTGACCACCCCGGGCAAACCTAATGGAGGACAAACCTGCAGGCCAAGAAGTCCTCTTGAGCAACTGGTACTCAGTTGTGTGGTTGAGACAACTGATGCGGTCGTGATTGGGGCGGAAGTGACGAGTGGAGTGTTTGTCACCTGCGATGAGGTAGGTAATATGCTAGTTGCTGCCGATGACCCGATGAAGACCGAGCTGGTCGTTACTGGTGATACGGTCAGAATCGAGCTGGTCGCTGCTGATGAGCCAGAGAAGATCGAACTGGTCACTTCCGATGTTTCGGGAAGAAGGGTCGCCGACGATCCAGCAAGAGCCGCGCTTGTGCTGCTTGTACTGACAAGTCCGTTGGCAGTAGGTAAGACGCCCGCATCGACGGTGATAGTACCAAGAGGGCCAAGACCCACTGTCAGACATACATCGATGAGTGCATCATCACAAGATGTAGACAGAGCAGTAATCGTAGTCCCAGAAATGATTGTGCTAGTAGGCATCACAGCAGGAGTTGTTATAGTAGAATCAGCGTTCGTGGCAGTTGACGGAGCAGGAAGGAGCGTAGCGCCAACACTAGCATCCATGAGGTCGCCGGAATTGCTCGTTGGAAGAACACCAGCATCAATGCTAATGGTACCGAGAGGACCAAGACCTAGAGTGACACAAAGATCAAGCAAATCACCAGCGCATGAGGTGGAGATTGCGGTGATTGCGGTACCAGAGATTGTGGTGTCAGTAGCAAGAGCAGCAGAACTCGTAATTGCAGGAGTTGAAGTCGTGAGAGCAGCACTACTACCTCCCGTAGGGAGTCCACCAACATCAATACTAACGGTACCGAGTGGACCCAGGCCTAATGTGACACAGAGATCAAGCAGATCACCGGCACAGGAGGTGGAGATTGCAGTGATGGCAGTACCAGAGATTGTTGCATCAGTAGTAAAGACAGCGGCGCTTGTGATTAGAGGAGCAAGATGCGTAGGAGTCGCCGAGTCGCCGTTTCCAGCACCAACAGAACTTCCTTCTGTGCTCAGAGCTCCGGGATTGATTGTCGTGGATGACCCTGGCGTGATTGATTCGCAAGAACCTGCGTCACAAGAGCTTGAAGCAGTAATGATGTTGGCTCCAGCACTGGTAGTAGGGACCACTGAAGATGTAGTTGTAGAGGCTGTATCTCCAATCCCAGCCCCAATTTGCACAATGCTTCCATCTGTATTTATGGCGCCGATCGTGGCAGTGATGGAAGGTCCCACTCCAACTGCAAAACATATGACACCATCGCATTGGGTCTGTGTTGCAGTGAATCCTCCAGAAGCAGAAGATAGAGTAGATACGGTGGCTGTTGGAGTGGCTCCTGCTCCACCACCAATCCCTAGATTGATTGTGACACCATCCAAGATGCCCAAAGTGACACAAAGATCAATCAGTGCACCACCGCAGCTCGTAGTAGTCGTCATTACGGCAGGTGAGACTGTAGGTAGGATCGAGGTAGGAAGATTGCTGGTGGCCGTGATACCATTTGATGCTTCACCACTCAAGGTGCTCGCTACGACAGACAGGGATGAGTTGCTTGTAGATAAGTTGCTTGTAGGATTGAGGACCTTGCTGGTAGAGGCTCGGATACCGCTAGTGATGGAACCATTGGCGCTGGATGCATCTGAGGAAGTGGCCGTGGAAACACTCAGCACCATGGATGTGATGCTAGGAAGGAATGATGAAACATCGCCAGCAGAAGACTTGGTGATGCTAGACGCATTTGCAGAAGTACGTGGAGTGTCACTGGTACCGGAGGTGCTTGTAGCGAATGCAATGATGGTGGTGGAGATTGAAGGAACAGAAAAAGTGAGTTCAGTTGCTTGACTCGAGATAGACTCAAAGGTATTTGACGGATTGACAACTGTAGCAGTATCACTGACACTAGAGACCAAGGAGGAGGCCAGCCCAGATGTTGAAGCATTAGTGGGAAAGACAGTGATGTCGCTGGTGGCCGATAGAGCGATGCTCGAAGTCGTAGATCTTGCGCCGGTTGGATCCTCAGCGATGGATGTAGCGACGGAAGAGAAACCAGGTATAGAAAAGCCAGACGTTGTCGCCTTGGCGTTATTGATCAAGGTGGCTGGATTTGTAGTCTCGATAGAGACTGACGAGATGATTCCCGAGGGATCTACTGCTGTACTCAAACCGCTGGTTCCAACCGCAGTTGTAAAAACCGAGCCTAAAGTCAGAGAATTGGTTCGCAGTACGACGCCCTCACTCATGCTTGAGCTGCTCGAGTTGGATCTGGGAGATGTCGCGCTGGCCGTAACTCCGATGACAGATGAAGTATTAGACGGGGTAGCCGATGCCACGATCTCGCCGGTCATTGATGTGGCAGTTGTTAGCTCAAGGCTGTGTGAGCTTGATGCACTTGTGTTCGATCCGCCTACGGTCGAAATCTGCGAGAAAGATGATGAGGGCTGGCTGGCGTAGACCCAAGTCGTGTTGGAATCTAACGAACGACTGGTGGAAACCCCAGCTCCAGTGACAGATGACATTCCAGACACAGCTGGCGCTGACCATGAAGCACTGATATCGACCATAGCGGAGGTTATGCTTGTAGACATGAAGGTAGCTGTTGGGACCTGTGAGAGTGAGACAAGGGAGCTCGCTGAACCTCCTCCTATCGCGTTATCGGTCGGAAGTTGGGAGGTCGAAGACGAGGGACGACTGCCACGTGAGTTGTAGGCTTCGGAAGTAACGCTTGATCTCGTATTACTGGAAATGCGGGCGGACACGCTTATCGATGTCTCGGTGGTACTTGCAGGTGTGTCGTCAGGGTCCAGAACCGAAGAAGCTGTGTCCAATCGAACAGCAAATTGGATACCGTCTCGAGTAACCCCATCGACGAGCGAGCTATAGAGTGTACAAGAACCGCTGGTTGAATCGTATGAAGTCCCGACACAGCGGGACTCGGGGGCACAGGTATCGATACAAGAATCGAGGGAACTCGTAGCTTGTCGCTTGAGGACTCTTCCGTCGAGCTCTAGGACTTTGCCACCATAGAATCGATTACAATAGCGCGTGAATTGCGATCCTGAGACGGTATAGACCGATGTGCTAGTGAATGGGCAAGCATTCTGGGATGGCGGCGAGGGTGTTGGAGAAGGCAGGATCTCAGCTGTATTTAACGCAGATGAGGCAGCGTCCAAGACCGAGCTGGTGAAACCATCCCTGAACGTTTCAGTCGCACCAGAGAGGTCAGAAGAGCGAGTTGCAGAAGATGAGGATCCAGCATAGGCAGTGGTGGATACCCAGGGGGCAATCGCAGAGCTTGAAGGTGGACCACCAACGACAGTGACGTGGATTGAGGATGGAGCAGGTGAAGAAGTACCGTCAGTAGAGCCTTCATTGCTGCCTCCGGACACATTCTGCCCGTCTCCGATGCCATTTCCATCGCCACTGTTCACGACGTTGGTACTTTCAGCTTTGCCTGAAGAGTGTGATAAGGCAAGACTAGTAAGTGAATTGAAGGCAGCAGTCGGGGTCGAGGTTGCGAGATGGTCGTCGGCGGACAGTTGAAGGCTCGAAGCTTGGAACGTCGTTGATGCGATAGGAGTGGATGTGTGGATGGAGTTGGGTGTAGAATAGAGACTGCCGCTAGCTTGCGACCCGCGATAACCTTCACCATTAACTCCATAAGCAGGCGTGGTAGTCGACAGAAAAGAATAAAGAGAAAAAGAGATTATTGTAGGTGTGGTAGGGACATTCGTCGAGACGAACGAAGGTGCGTTCATGGCGGCATCGACGAGCGAAGCAACTGCAGTGCTAGGAAGGGCAGCGGTATTGTCGACAATGGACATCAACAATGAAGAGATCCCAGGGGCAACCGAAGCTGCAGAGCTTGCCGAAGAGAGAAAGTCCAGTGCTGAGGAAGCAGCTGCTGCGGCTGCTTGTCCAGGTGTACCTTTGGTAGCATCGGGAACAGAGGTAGCGGCAGAAGCAACGGCCCCGAGGAGAGACGAGAGTTGGGATACTACAGTGGTAGTGGATGACAGACTTGACACACTTCCACCTGGACCGGTTTCGGCGCCCTGTTGGCCAGACTTCGAGCCCGAACCATCAAACTCGGGTGGTAAAGGAACAGAAGGGTTGTAGCATTCTGCAACTGCAGTCGCTTCTGTTGTCAAAGCATCGACTGCCACCTCAAGCAGATCGCCAAGCAAGGTAAGATTGCCGTCGTTTCTGATCTGGGAAACTATATCATCGAGAGTCGAGTCGCCAATGCTATCAATGAGAGCTTGCCGCTTCGTATGTGTTGCCGAGCTGCTGGTCAACAGCAGCCAAACAGCGCTGATCGAGAAGCAGGTAAGACGCATGCTGATACAAAGACGCTTGTGCCAAAGAAATTGAATAAAGGTAAAACAGGTAAGCTTCCTCGTGATTGTGACAAACCCTTTGGATGTGGGTGAGCTTTATATGCTACCTCTGTGTATAGGAGTATTCAAATCTCCGCTCGCAATGCATCTTGTCGTTGAGAGTTCAATACTTTTTCGTTCTGACTGTTGCTCCCTGTGATAAGTTGTCTTAGACAAATGCAATGTTTATCCTCTCTTTTGGCATTGCTATGTTCAGTCGGCAAATTTGAGTTCACAACAAGGATGGGCCTTTCTTGATAGACTTACATTGAACTGCAGCACGTGGCACACACACACACAAGACAAGAGCAATCTTGATGCACGACTTCTGGTGCTCGCCTAGAAGGTTCGCGACACAACAGAACTTTTGGCAAGGGTCCTCTTCTGCTTCGGCTACTCAGAGCCGTCTTTGGGCTCCATTCCGATGTCCCATTGGCTTACGAAGCCCAATAACGGAGAGAAGGTCGGCTCTCATGGCCGAAATCCTACAAGAGAGGTTTGTAACGGGCAACGTAGGATCACTCAAGAGCTAGGAAAGAAGGATCTCTGCGGAAGACGTTGAGTATCTGTGTCGTCCGGTCCCGGAGTGGAGAATTTGAAACCTGATATATGATACTGTGGTGTAGGATAGCGAGGCGACGATATGGATTGCAGTAAATGGATTCAGATGCTGATGTAGTGGATTCAGAACCATATCTACCATATAAGCTTGATCAAGGTAGACGGCGTTAGATACATGTGTTAGGCCTAGAGTCTTGTATATCCATTAGCAGACGATATAGTGATATGTGTAGTACCTTTTCATGTAACACTTGCATTCCACGTGCTATGGATGAATTGAAGTCGCTATGGCGAGGGGACAGGCAAGTGAATGTTGTAGTGCCAAGTCCCTGCATCCATCGTTCGGCGGACTCTTGTCTATATGGAATCCCACGCAAAACGGGCGCTAGTCCACACCAAACCTACGTTAGACAGAGCTATCTGGAGAGATCTATGCGTGGACGCCCATCCACAGAACTTGTAGACATTGGCTCGCGAAATCTTAATTCAGAACGATATATCCACATGTGTTTCTGTCTCAGGATTCTCGGATCCCGCCCCATCCGAATCAGAGCGTTTCGTGAACCATCCGGAGTCAGCACCGCTTGTGCGCAAGTGGTTTTGAACGATTATAGTGTGTTCACCGAATCGAGAAAGCTTTACATGGAGTTTCGTTCTGAATGTGAAGGGCCATGAAGCAGGCAAAGTCTTGTCGTGGTGTCAGAACATTGAGTCGTCATTGGCGAGGGAAGCGAGCGAAGACAGTGAGAGGAGACATCATAGGATGAAAAACAAAAGTGAGGGAGCTATAAACGACGAGAGCGTTAGGTGATTCGCGGAGTAAATGGATGATCAAAACATTGAGTTGAATCAGTCTCCTCTTACTCGAGTCGATTGACTTTCAATCATTCATGCTGGATATCGGAAGCTTGACTTGGGGCTGCAGTCCGACCAGTCTGGCAAAATACTTCACTGTCTTTGCCCTTCGGCTTCAAGGCGGTATGTACCTGTCGATTGGCAACATTACGCTCAGCCGCTCGTGCCAATTGCACCGGTCTGGACGACATCATCTATACCTCGTGGCCACGGAATACCACAATTTGACCTCGAGATCGGAGAGCTACACGTGAACTGCGTCGAAAGACACACAAATTGCAAGGTTCGAACATGTAGAGCCACAATTTACTCCTGTAAACTGAACGTTAAGCCCTACTGAAAGACTCCGCAAGTAAGAGCTACATGGTCGGCTCTGACCATGGGCTTACGTGCGAAAGCTCTTTAATCCTCAACGTCCACATGGATATGGAGACCGATGAACCAGACTGTCTTGAGGAACCGAGTACGAGAACTGACCGATGGCGCGTCTAATTTTTCGACACCGATGCGCGTTGATGGCGATTAAGCATCATCTGGTTGTGAATTCATCCATCTTGCAGACAACATCTCCCTGGGTATCGGAGCATACTCGGGCCGACGCGATACTTCGAGATGGATTCGCCGGACACTTTCCGAGAGGACATTGACGACGCGTATCATTATCTATCCTCCTTTGTCCCATTGCTCCAGGTAGGTGCGGCAGACCGGACCGTGACAGCGCCGACGACGTGATGTGATTTGGGCTCTCGCTCTGCTATCGAACGGCCTTGGAGACGAGGCGAAGCTGGAAGAATGGAGTCGTTTGTTCGCTGTCTAGAGTGGACTCGCTCGGTATGAGATTCGGCAGTGGTGTGGTAAAAGTATCGTGACCCTGGATTGCATCGCCCATATCGACTACACCGCGTAGGAACGACATCTTCGAGTTTAATGGTTTGCTGCTGCGTGAAGAGATCTCTAGCTTCTAAGGCGACAGCATTTGATGCTGCGCTAGCTTACGACAGACAAAGTCCACAGATACCTACATTGTTGTTGTCTCGCTTTGTTGATCAGAATATGCCCGAAGTCGAGCGTTCATTACCGAGGCCGAGGCCGAAGTGTCAAGGGAGCTTGAGCTAAAACCAAATTGCAGTCTGTGCACTCGGACATCCTTCCGTCGAATTTGCGACAAGTTTAGATGTCTTTCGCGACACGGACGCTACAAGGTTCACCTTCCACTTTGCAACGTGTCACCTGGTCAGTATCACAATGTCTGAAGAAGGTGTATCATGTTCGTATGCTGGGTATATCTACAAATCTCTTCTCTCCGCGAGGACAAGCACGACATATTTTGACCGGCCTTCTTCGTCCTTACAAGGTGTCCAATGACTAATCAACCGTCCTTCTACCTTTCCTCCAGGCCCTGTCGGCATCAGATTCCGAGCTTTTTCCTCGACTACCAGCTCAATATCCACGCTCACTGCTTTTCCTTCGGCCAAGAGATCTGTCACTGTCTTCTTGTAAGATTTCATGACAGATGAGGATGAAGGTGAGCGTTCGGCCAGAAGTTTGAAGATGTCTTCGTTCACGATCCGTTCAGATGTGCCATGCGTTCGACTTGAGCGTAGCAAGTCGCCCGCGGAACTCGAATAGTGCGCAATGCTGAGACCTGTACGATCTTTCATCTTGAGCACAACGTACTGCATACACATGTCAGGAACTTGGAACTGCGCGTGTGGGTATAGGGAAAAGCTCACCTTGGAGTATGCCGTCTGAAACATCTGCATCTGCGTCTCGAGGTTCATGTTCCCAAGCCGTCCAATCAGATCATTTTCCATGCCCGGTCCTTGTCTAACTTGTGTGGTCACGCTTGATGTTGACTTGAACATAGAACGATGCCGTTTCATATGCTCTCTTGGCGATGTAGCAGTCAAGTTCGACGTATCTTCCACTGCCAAATTTCCACGGTTCGACTCAAAGGATCTCCTGCCATCCAGCTTCAAGATCCTCATGACATCGGGTTTGCCATGAACAGTTGTCGAACAGTCGATTTGGCCACCGAGGAAGAAAGCGATGTTTCCGGCTTCATCGCGAAGCGGAGCGACATACAGTAAGTTCCAAAATGGAGTGCCGTCCTTGCGGTAATTGAGGAGAAGTTGAACACTCTCTTGGCCATTGTCGATGGCAGACTTCAGACGAGTCACTGACGAACGCTCGGTCTTTGCGCCCTGCAAAAAGCGACAATTACGCGGGATGATCTCACGGCGACTGTAGCCTGTAACATCCAAAAAGCCGTCAGAAGCGTACAATATTGCGTTATCTGCAACCCTGTTCTGTGTTAACGTATGCCAAGCTATTCAGTGAGCGATACCCTACTTGGGGTCTGTAAGACAGAAGCAGTCACCAAGTCCTTGATAAGTCTTGCGGTCATGAGCTAACGCCATCGCCGCGCTTGCCGTCAATTGGTGTGTCACGAATCGAGGATAGATATCATCGCGAATCAAACCCTCTACATCTTTCCGGGCAGGGGTAAATATATCCTGCATCGCATAGAATGTGACGCTAGTGGCAGTGTTGACGGCGGAATCCAAGTCCTTTGAAATGGTTTCCGATATGTTGACGGGTTCGGTTGCATTGGGAGAAGTGTAGGTAGCATGGATGTCAAGCAATAGCTCTCGTGCTTTGGTCAGAAGCCGGCTGTACTGCTCGATCTGGGCTTGTGGTTGGTGTCTTTGACGGGTGAATTGGAATTTCCAAACATACCTTTTCTAAGAAGACAATGTTTTCGTCACAAGCGGTGGATTCGCAGAACGATTTGAGCCGGATGGCAGTGGCAGGATCACTCAAGACGGCTTGGAAAACATCGGGCGCGAAGAAGTCGGCCATACCGCTGCGAGGCCGTGAACCTGTCGCCGACATTTCCATGGTACTTTGTTCTTGGGAGTGTGGCATCTCAATGGGCGCAACTTGCGATATTGCGAGAAAAGTGATGATTGTCGCGAAAAGAGCGACGAGAATTGTCTCATTCAAAGGAAGTGCGACGAAGGATGACGTTTCAAAACAGTTCACGGATGAGACTAGTAGAGTTGATATCGACAACGGTTGGTCTCGAATGGGATTTGAGCTTACATTATGATTTGATAGACCTATAGATTATAGATCACAGCCGACGAGTGTAATGGTCAGCAAACGTCCATAATACCTCGATGGCAAATGCTGTATTCGCGTGTAAATTGTTCCCGTGCCATCAGGTCGCATAAAAAATGTACCTCAATGATTGATTCGTTGCAGAACGAGCGGTGCTTGTCTTATCTCTACTTGGCATCTCGTAGGATTGTAATTGGAGTAATGTAGGCGCATCGACATTGCCTGACGGTCAGCGACTGGCCAGTAGTGCACCAATACTCGAACGACTGTTGACACAGATTTGACAGGTTCGAGGGCGAGCGGACAATCGGAGCGCCAAGAGAAGTTTTTCAACGGTCCTCGGTCGCGGGAAGAACATGTGCTGGACTCGGAGTTTGTTTGTCCATCGTCGCTCCGGTAAACTGTGAAGTACACAACGCTGGTCCCTCGATGAACTTCCACTCTTTCATGCTTCTCGCGCGCCTTTGATAATTCGGCAGATTTAACATATCAGGCCTTTGACTAACTACACAGACTCCAAAGTGGCCTCAACGATATCCATCTATTTCGACAATGACTCAATCATATATAGCATGGTTATGTCAGATCATTCGTCAATTCTTGGTAATGTAGGCGCTACTCTGGCCCAACATACGTCTTGATGCCGGCACAAATTAACGTTGAGCCTGAGATGACCGCTGAAGCTTTCGTCAAAGGTCGCGCGACGGCACTGCGCGAGCGTAAACCGAATCTGGTCTTCTTGCAGTACGGTCTAGCAAACATTGCCGCCACAAGCAGCGCAGCTCAAGGTGCTGTCTAGTACTCGGACGCCCTTAATATGGTGCCTCCATAATCATCATTCTTGACTACCACGGAAGAGAAAGAGGAACCAGATATCATTCGTCTTGAGCCTGTCATATCGGATTGTCGTGTTGGCCTTCCTTTGAAATTGTACTCCCGCCATGTGGGCGGAGGCATGAAGCTTTGCGCTTAGTTCCAGGGCGAACGAAACCTCTCAATCGTTGCGACAACATGCCGGATCCTGTTTGGCAAGCGACGATGTGCCAGCAGTATACCACTTAGTCAGCTTACTACCTCGGAGGCAAGACGCTGCTCTAGATAGACAAGCAGTCCGGCTCTGGCTCAAAGAGACCACATGAGAGGCTGTTTGATCAGGTAGTGCTGTTGCTTCTGCGTTCAGCCTCAATACCTCTCTCGCTTATCGTCCAGCAAGGAAACTCGTGACTTGTGGCCCTGGATATGTTGAATGCGTCACTTGGGTCTCGTGGACCACACGGACTCCAGATCACGCCAGAAACGGTCGATCATAGACCAAGCCATCTGTTGCAACCGTTGTTGCATGTCTCGACGAACCAGTGCAATGTCCTCATCCGAGCGCATGAAGAAGCCAAGAACATAAAGAGGGTAGTTGGGAAGATGACTTCTGCCCCATCTCTGATCTCCAGAACGACGTTTCAAGATCGATTTCGCCTGCAGGAGTCGCGAGTCATCGATGACAAAAGGTAAAGGTATTGCTCCTTTGATTGAACCGGGTAATTGCGAGACAAGCAAAGAGGCACCGATGACGAAAAGTGCGGTAGCATCTTGGGTGACGCTCAACAATTCAGTGTCTCCTTCGACGCAGTGCTTTCCTTGCATGCCTACTGTTAACTCCCAAGGTGTGATTCTCGTCTTAAGCTGGTGTACTGCTCTCTTGAAATCGACAGTCGACCGGTCGCTGTTCCAGAGTTTTCTTATCATCAAAAAGACCTTATACAGTTCGAATTCCACACCAAGTACCGGGCTGTTCCACGTTCTGGGGTTTCCTGGAAATGGTGTGGATCGAAGTAATAAAGCTTCGCAGTTTAACCAGAACATAGGGTCGAACTCCAGACGCTGACCTTCCTCTGGGGGCTTGGACCAGAGTGCCATACGGACAAGGAAAACTTGATAAATAACACTTTCGACTGTCACCAACTGAGAGGGCATCAAAGTCGGAGCAGAATCTGCTTGGAAGAATTGTTGATCAAGAAGTCGAATGGCCGCGCTGAGATGGAAGGGAATATCGTCGTAGGTTCCATGTCCCATACAGCCATTGAGATAGAGGAACACAACACTCGTAAGGATATCATTGCGACGATTTGGGTCGTCCCGAGAAGGCAGTGCGATGATTTGACTCAGGTCGCGGAGTGAATGAGAATAATATGCGAGTGCTCTCTGCTCCATCTGAGTAGTCCGATCAGATATAAAGAGGTGAGAAGCAGAGTTGGCGAGCACAGAGTAGTAAAGGCTCGTACAAGCCAGCATGGAGTCTTGGATGTTTGCCGACCAGTCGTCGTGAAAGCTTGGATGACTATCTGAGTTGATGAGAAGAGAATAGCAGTGTTCGATGAAGTGGCGGCCCACAACCATCTGTAAGCATTCTTCCGAGACAGTGTTGCTCAGATCGACCTCGCTTCTCGCGATACGAGGTATGAGCTCCATAGCCTCATCCTCACGATTGTCGCTCTCGGTGAGCGTGTTCTCCGAGTTCCTATTCGTGAGGTTTCGACGATCTTTCAGTTGAGCAGACGATGGCCAAATACAGTCTCGCTGGGCGCTGATACATCGAACGCATACAGGATGCGCTTCGTCGCATTTCTTCCGTCTTTGGCGGCAAGTGAGGCAGCCGCTTTTCGTTCGCAGGGTAGGTCCGCGTTTGGAGGCGCTCATACTTGGCGAATTCGGGTTCCGTGTGAGCCTGAGATTTAGGGAACATGTCTTGACATGTTAGCTTCGATGATATCTCCTATGATTTACGAGCATGCGAGCTGCATGGTCAGCCTCGAGGACGTTATCAATCTGGACCTCGTCATCTCGAATCATCACGTCACAGGCTGAATTTATGCTTTCGGCCTGGCGGGAGGTCTACCGTATGCACGCCATGCTCAGCGCAACATAACTCAGGTATTCTCCGAGTAGTCTTGCACCGCAAGCATGTGATGCAAGATGCAAGTTGATGAATGATGCGGTGTTTGCTGAATCAGCGAACATTACGCAAGATGAAGACACAAAAAGGGAGTTGGCGTCAAGGTCCTGGTATAGAAGACAAGACGCGGTGGTCAATGGAAGCGGCAATCCCGGGTAGACCTGCAGATGGTTGGCGATGAGTATGGGAAGATTGGAAGCTTCTTGCGACGAAGATGCGAAGATCAATTCATTCAAGAGTGTCGTCAAAATAAGCAGTCACGATTGACAAGTGTAGCGCCAATGCAAAACACCGGGTCATTACTCGAGGACGACCGGAGCTGGAAGCCGAGATGACCATGTCGATCCTGTGTTCTTACCAAGGATGAAATAATAAACGCAGATGGATGTTTGTTGGCTTTATACAAAGCGGAAGGGAGCCTCCAAGGCCGGGCGCGACTGCCAATCCTTGCCCAAGAATCCCAAGCGGAGCTGACCAGTGCGACCGACCCCCTTTCAAACACGAATTTCACTTAGACTTCCATCCTCCACCCTAGCCACGACAACATGCGCCCGGGCAAAGCCGTCATCCTCGTTCGACTGGCCTCCTCGAACCATTCAGATTGACGACCGTCACCACCTTCGAGCCTCTCAGCAACTTTGCGCTTCTCTGGCAGTCATGTCTGCTCGCCTCTCTAGCGCTCACCATGACAGGGCCTGAGTCCAACAGGGATGCTACTTCAACAGCATCCACTGCTTGATTGAGAAAAGAGATGGATATGGACATACCGCGCGATGCACTCGCCATCTCGACAAAGTCGCGACGCAAGACGCATCTCCACCCGACAACAACCTTCATCGTCACCCCAGATGCAAGCAGACACGGTCATAGTTGTGTCTGTTCCCCGTCCACACTCTTTTGCCACCCGTATGTCATTCAAAAGAACTTCTACTCAAGAAGACCGCGAGGGTAGGTCAAGTCACTCTAGTGAGACATATCTATGCGCCTCTAGTGGTTGGTTTCGCCAGTCCCGACCTTCGACTCTGCTGTTCTGTACACCCAGGGTGATTATCCTAGGATGAGATAGCTCGGTTAGAGCTTCTCGGATAGGCGGCCGTTTCCAAAAGCTCGTCGAGATGTCTCAGACGCTACACGATGTTCACACTATTGGTCGCTGGGGTGACCTTGTTCTTATTTCCTTAATCGCCATCTCACAACGTAGGTGTCTTCTATGAAGCATACAACAATATGATGACTGGTTATTGATGGAGTCAAAGCGAGATTGATGCAAGCCTTGATTGAGCCTGGTCGGGTAAACGAAGTTTTAAGGGAGGACTGTTCGTTACATTCTAATTCCGTAGCTACTTCAAGAAAATTACACATGCATCGATTTATTCAGTCTTTGGCTTGAAACTCTTCCACTGTATTCCGAAGCTGGCAAAACAGGCCGCTGCTGCAAGACCCGCTCCGAGATAGAAAGTACTCGTCACACCCTGGTTGTAAGCATTCAGCACCTGCGCCAGATCTTCCTTTGGTACAAGCTGTCTGAATTCTGCAGGAGCGGCGTGGACAATGGCTGACAGATCAAGCTCGACAATATCAGAAGACTTAAGAGCAGCATAGAATATGCTTGAGAAGACTGCCTGCGCCAGAGCCAGGAACAATGCCGCTCCAAAAGACTGGAAGAATTGAAGCAGAGCCGTGGCAACAGGTATATCTTCTGCTTTCAGCACAGTCTGGATGGCGACATATGGCATCCATAGTGTGATCCCAGCTCCCATGCCAGGGAGGATTTGATAAGGGATCCAGTATTTACCACCAGAAGACGTGTTGAGAGTCGACAAAAGACCAGATCCAACAGCGAGCAAGGCCGTACCGGTCAAGATGATTGGATTAGTAAGCCCGATATACGGAAGTAGTACACCAACCATCAAGGCGGAGGCGACGTCTGATATCGACAATGGCAGATACATAATTCCAGACCTGATGGGCGAAACGCCCTTGACAATTTGGAACCACTGAGGGAGGTAGAAGATGGCGATGTAGACGGTACCCATGGCAAAAAGCTCGGTGAGGCAAGCGAAGAATACCACGCGCTTCGTGAACAGTCTGGGCGGGATCATAGCATCATCACCTTTGTAAGCCTGCCAAAGAGCGAAGACCAAGACCAAGACTGCTGAACCGACAAACAGCCCGATGATTGTTGCACTTCCCCAAGCATATTCCAATCCACCCCACTGAAGAGCGAGGAGCATCATAATCGTGGCTGGAGCAAACAACAATAGTCCAACCATATCTAGGCTCGCCATCTTCTGCGTGGCAGTGTTGTTTGCGTTGCTCTTTGGTGGGTGGAAGAACAAGACTAGGAATAACACAGTTGTTGCACCAGTTGGCAGATTGATGTAGAAGCACCATCTCCAGGTAGCGCGTTGTGTCAAAACTCCGCCGAGCAATGGTCCAAGCATAATACCAATGCCAAAGGTTGACTGTAGAATACTGAGAAAGGTCGTTCTCCTTGGAAGGCGGACAGACACGGCAACTATTGAGAAGCCGCCAGTGGTACATCCAGCAGCTCCAGCTCCAGCAATTGCTCTTCCGACAATCAAACCGACGGCGTTGGGAGCAGTCGCGCACACTAGAGATCCGATTTCGAAGATGGCCATGAATATCAGAAACATCGTCTTTACTAAAAAAGTCAGCATGACTTCGGGCGGCTAGAATGATTGTTTTACCTTGATTGGGAATTTGGCATACAGCTTTCCAGCAATGGGCTGGAGAGCGCAAGTAGCAAGAGTGTATGCACTTCCATACCAAGCGGTGTCGCCTGCAGATTTGAACTCTGCCGTCACATATGGAACAGCAGTGGCGACGATTGCCGAGTCGAGTGAGACCAGAAAGATTGCAAGAACAAGACCTGACATGACAGTGATCAGGCCGAGTCCCGTCAATTCGAATTCGTGTGGATCTTCCTCAACGGCGAGTTGCTCAATGGGCTGTGTCGATTGCTGGTCGTCGCGCAATGCGACTTGTGATTGATCAGGACTCATTCTATCGGTGATGAACGCTGGAATTGAGCCACGGTAATGTTGATGGACCAAATAAGGTTGCTCATGTTTGACTTTCTCCAGACAATCTGCTTTGCGGAGGTCGGCCAAAAAGGGTAATCGCGGTGTCATGTGGGGAAAGGCGGGCGAGTCGGATTATTAATCGAAAGGGAGACACAGCACGTAAGGCGCAAGGTCCAGATCGTTAGGAACGTTCTTGTTCACTTGCATTCACTCGTGTTTGACGGTGTGTAAAAGCACGGAACGCAGACACATGCGGTCGACTCCTTGTTGCGAAGACATGCCGTGTCTGCTTCCGCGACCAAGCCAGCTTCTCCAAAGCTCTCCAGCAAATCGGGCGTTGTGATACCAGGTACTTCCCAGATGATTGTGTTCGAATGCACCGAAGACGGAAGAAGCATTGCCACCAGAAGAACCATGTTTGCCAGCATTGAAGGTCTTGTCCGCGGTCGAAACAGGCCATTTGCGGTCGTAATAAACGGGATGCGGTGCATAAACAGCCTTCAGTCCATAATGTAGAGCGATACTGGGTGCCCACATCTCTGTCCACATGGAGCGCTTATGTTGAAAAGTTTCTTCATGCATCAGATGTAACAAGTCACGGGACATACGTGAAGCAGCGATGATCGCGACGCGGCGAGGTGGTAGGGGCGAATCCAAGGGATATCCAGTGATGTCCGTATCAAAGTACCACCCTGACTCATTCGGGTCGAACAGCGGACTTAGTGTTATCAAGTCGGCGTCCTTATCATCTTCTACGCTTGGAGACAGCCAAGATGCTCGTTGACAGTTGAGTGCTTGAGAACCAGGGAACTTCACCGGCCCAAATATGGTGTTGGGATTCTCCTGATGAACAAGATCAGAAAACTGTTTCCAAGTTCCATGCATCTTCTCCAGGTAGTACTTTGCACTACGCTCCCATAATCCGTGCCTTGTTTGGGAGTTTGCCCAATGTCCCAATCGGTCCAGAAACTCATAGTAATGGCCAGTGTATCGCATATCCATCTCCCAATTCCAGAAATGCTCATATTGAGCATTGTTTTGCGCAAAGTATTGGAGAGGCATGTGAGAGCTCCTGTAGACACCGTGTATAGACTTTCCAGACTTGTTGAGCGTGTTGTTGAGGAATGGCCCAGGATAAACCATCTCCATCTGACTTTCTGACCAAAGAGTGGCTAGACCGCGGAACTCCTTTGGAATATTTGCGTGCAGTATCTCACGGTATAGATCTTGAGATTCCCAAAATTGCGCTGAATTGTTTTTGACGTGCACAAGTAAATGGACATCATACTCTGCGCCAGAGCCTAGTGATAATTCGCTGATGAGGGCTCGAATGTTCATCATGACGTGAGGCGTGTAGTGATATCCTGTCCACGTCCTCAAGACGAGCGCTTGTCTTGGAGTTGATCGATGGCCGCCAGAATTCGGAGTTTGTACAAATTGGTGTCTGTTGGTATCATGACATCTGTGCTGCGCGGCACTCCAGTCAATAGATTGCCAGTTGATCGACTTGCTGCGGGGGGTGGACGTGATGGTTCCATCGGGCGAGTGGTGTTCCTGGATTGTCGCATTTTCATCGAGTCTATAAGCACCAAGTCTTCCATAGCGGTCGAAGCAAATGTCGTCTCGGAGGCCTAAAGCATCATAAGATCCATGTAGAGGCTCTGGATGATACTGGGGAATGCCTTGATAAGAGTAAAGAGCGGGTATGTCGACAGTGCCTTCATCATCCAGAAAGCAGCGTCGTGTGTTGTTGTGGAGGTACGGATTGTATGCTATCATACGAGTTCGGATATCATCTTCGCTCAATAAGTCGGTGTTGGCAGTCTTTGACCACAAATCTTGAACTCCTTCTTCGACATGCTGCGAGATTGGTACAAGATTGCTCAAACAAGCATAGTAGCCATTCAATCTACACAGATAGGTTCAGCAAGCGTAATAAACTCGTCTTTCGGTACTCACCTAGGAAATCTCTCCGAGTGCGCACCAAAGACGAGCAGATTTGCACCTCTCCATGTCCGATCGGGGATATGGTAAAGGATAAGAAACAATATCAAGATAGCTGCTGTGACGTTCCGAGTCCATCTCAGTTGTCTAGAGCAGAAAGGTGACTGGTGCAATTGCGGCATTGTGGTTGTAAGTCGTATGCCTACCATCGTTCATGATTGAGAGATTCACGTGCAAACGCTGTACAAACAAGAGATTTGAAGAAGTAGCATGTCGCGTGATACCTATTGGATTTTGAATGCAGTGGTCAGTGAACAAAAAGTACGCGTGGCCGGCTAGCAACATGAATACGAGACAGGGGTCAGCAGCACGATGCTTCATTCACCTAGCTGAAGCGACCAAAGGCGCAGGCACCAGAGTTTGGATCAGATTCACCCGTTCTCACCCTTCTTCCAGGTATAAAAATACACTCGTGGCTGAAGTCGCTGTGTTTGGCGGACCCACGGGTCGCGAAGCCTTTAAATTTTATGACGATCCAGACACACGATTTCCGGACGGTTGGAGAAGGTGTACACAAGCTCCTCATGCAGCACAGAAGCATTGCCAAG
This sequence comes from Aureobasidium lini, assembly GCA_022813425.1. Classification (NCBI taxonomy): domain Eukaryota; kingdom Fungi; phylum Ascomycota; class Dothideomycetes; order Dothideales; family Saccotheciaceae; genus Aureobasidium; species Aureobasidium lini. The sequence goes on along the minus strand of JAKLML010000059.1, from coordinate 120,383 downwards.
GATACCAGTCCATGGCCATGATCCCTTCGAGTTCTTAGGGCATCCCACATTTACAAGGCTGTTCAATCTCAGCGACGCGACTGTCTCAGACGAAACGGAGAAGGACTGTAGAAGGCGGCCGTGGGAACATCGAAGGAACCAATAGTCCGAATCATGATAGACAGGACCGCCAATGACAGGAAGAGGTTTTGCCATGCCATTGGAGGTTTTTGGTATAATCAGCACGTGTGCAGGGTTGCTTCTGATGGAGACGGGAAAAGAAGAAACACGTGCGGAAAAGACAAGCTCTGCTTGGCTTCTTGGCTTGGTGTTTTCCCCACATGACGGAGGTGGTATGCAGACATCGACAAACATGCTCTCGGAGGATCTTTGTTGAACATTTTGACGCGTCTTTGTCGGCAATGGACGTCGCGAACTTCCCAATGTGGCCCTTGTGTGGTTCACTCGATGGGCCGTAGATCCCGAGAGCATGAAGATGCGAGGAATACAAATGCCAGGTCGGTGGCACCTGGTTCAATGCTGCAGACAATTGAGATTGTACCATTTTGACCGAGATGCTTTTTTCCTTGTTCAATGCTGTCGCATTGGCTCTCGTAGTTGATGTCGCATCTGCTGCTGCCGTCAGTAACGTTGCCGACTCGAAGACTGCTGGCTCTACGGCTTCGGATGTCTTCCCTCCTGCAAGCAGTGAGTAGTGCATGATCTTGTTCTTGAAGCGATTGACTAAGTTTATTCAGCCAAAGCGAACACCTCCCTGTTCCCCGATGAGTCAGTCGTTGGCTTCCCTGGACCTACCCCGACCGGAAAAGAGGCAGCCGCTGCCCAAACTGCACCTCTGTACCCATACAACTCCGGCGCTGCACAGTCGTTCCCTCTGGCTGTCCCTCAGCCTCATGGTTCTTCTGCTTTCGGCGACAAGTTCGACATCACCAAGTACTGGGGTAATCTTAGTCCTTGGTACTCGGTCTCATCTGCCGACTATGGTCTGCCCGAAGCCAACCCCTTGATTCCTGAGGGTTGCACCATCAACCAGATGTTGTTGCTATACCGTCACGGTGCCCGTTACCCTACCAGTGGTGCTGGTCCTTCCACTTTTGCGCAAAAGGTGCACAATGCCACTGTCGCTGGCTTCAATGTCACAGGAGACCTGACATTCTTGGCCGATTGGACCTACAAGCTCGGTGCTGAGCTTCTTACTCCCTTTGGTCGCAGTCAAAACTTCCAACTCGGTGTTGAGTACCGTCAGCTGTACGGTGAGCTTCTCAACAACTTCACCGAGCAGGATGCTCTGCCCGTTTTCCGTACTCAATCGCAAGACCGTATGGTCAAGACTGCTGAGAACTTTGCTGCCGGTTTCTTCGGTGTGCCCGAGTACTTGAACCAGGTCAACATCGAGATTCTCGTGGAAAACTCGACTGTAAACAACTCCGGTGCCCCTTACGAGGTCTGCCCTAACTCCAACATTGCCATTCGTGGTAGCATCGGTAGCGCTTTGGCCGCCAAGTTTGCCACCAATGCTTTCAACGCTACTCTCGCCAGACTGAATGCTCAAGTCTCTGGTGCTCTCAACTTCACTGCCACAGATGCCATCGAGATGCTCCAGCTCTGCTCTTATGAGACCAATGCTTTGGGCTACTCCAAGTTCTGCGGCCTTTTCTCCGAAGAGGACTTTATCAACTACGAGTACTACTACGATCTGGTATGTCTTGCGATTAACATTTCGAAACCACACACTGACCATTTGCTAGTCTTTCTACTACAACAACGGACCTGGTTCGCCAGTTGCTGCCGCCCAGGGCAAGGGTTTCCTGCAAGAGTGGCTTGCTCGCTTCACCCACACCTACCCAGATGCGACCTCCGCTCTGAACAAGACTTTCGACAACTCATCAACCTATTTCCCTCTGAACCAGTCCATCTACGCTGATGCCACCCACGAGGTTGTCGTTCTCGACACTCTTACCGCCTTCAACCTGACCGCCCTGTTCAACGGCCCTGCCCTCAGCCCCACCGGTAACCAAGGAACCAACTCCTTTGTCGCAAGCAAGCTCGTTCCCTTCGCCACCCACTTCACCACTCAAATCATGACCTGCCCTTCCAGAAACCAGACCAAGCAGATTCGTTTCTTGGTCAATGATGCCGTGGTTCCTGTTTCGGATTCTCACCCTGGCTGTCCCGTTGACAAGGATGGCCTTTGTGGTTTCGACACCATGATCAGCATTTTGCAGAAGAGAGTTCAGGAGATCAACTACAACTACGACTGCTTTGCCAACTACACTGCTACTCCTGGTGTCAACTACAATGGTCGCGCTCCTGTTATATAAAATCGCGATCTTGGCATCGTTATTCATATAATGTATATAATCAGACACACGTTTTCTGAACAGGCTTCCTTACACTACTCGCTCATTCAGTCTCTTGCCTACATGTAATCAGGAATGATGATGTCAAACTTCGGCTTTCAAGTGGTGAAACAATTGTTGATACACATACTCTACTGACATCAAGCTCAACAATAAAACTGAATGATCACGATCACCAAGGCGTTACGAAGGATGGCGCACGGACTTCATCCTATCCTTCAGCCTATATAAGTCATGCTCCCCCAGCGACTTCATCCGAGAAGAAGTCCATTCACTTAAAGTCGGACACAAACAATGGCTACGTTATCTCCGGATCTGCTTTATCATATCGGCATCGTGACAGTGTCTACAATTTCGCTCTCGTCAATCGACAATGTCATGTCTTTTCGAGAAAAGATTTGTACCAGACAGTCACCATCAAGTTTTCCTCGCCAGACACACTAAACGCCAGAGTGGATGTATGGGACCGCATACTGGAGAAAACGAAAAGTCTGAAACATGTTCATCACATTCAGGTGCTCGCAAAGCATCTTCGTACATTTGGATCTAGTCAAAGATGCTACGACTGTGGTGACGATCCTATAGCGCCTTGAAAATATTGCTTCATCGATGCACAACAGTCAACGCCGGTGTTCAAGGACTCGGGATGGGAATTACTAGCTCGGATGATTGAGAAACTTCCTGCTCTCTGCGAAATCACCTAGGGTTGTAGAGAACAGATCCCTGCCCGTATACTTCAATACATTAACTAATATCGCCCTTATTCTCGTTTGCACATGCGAAACTTTAAGCTACGATGTCTGTATCAGCCTGCCGCTGTTCCAATCACTCTGGACCCTTATGAAGTGGAATTGGCAACCTCGCCGTGTCTGTATAGTATTGTTGTGTACTACGATACTCTAGATGATGGTGGCTATGCGGACTACAACGAAGACACCATCAGAGACATGTTAGCCGGTGCGGCATCAAATCTACGAGAACTCGATTCGTTCTGGCAAGATAGTGGAAGTTCTTTTCGGCGTGTCCAAGCTTCCCGAGGACCTAGACATCGATATCTGCGTGGCAGTATCCACTCTTCTGCTCCTGCCACGGGTTTAGGCTCGCTTGAACGTTTGAATATCGTGGCATTGCACTCTGGTCGGTCGCTAAAGGCTTGGAGTCAAGTGACGGATTTTTCGAAACTCTCAAATTTGGAAATGCATAATCCGTTGTATCGTGATGATCTCGTTTGGCTGGCTTCGACTAACCTGTCCTCGCTCACTTCTTTGGCTCTAGAACTAGATGCTTATGATGAAGACGTTCCAGTGACCACTGCGGCGCTTGAGGAGTTGATACTGTCACTTCCACATCTCGAAAAGTTGAAGTTGTCGGGAACTTATGAACGAAGCAGTATATCTCTCATACTGGATCATTGTGGAGATCGCCTGCGGAGTCTATTGCTATCGCTTCCAGGCGAACTGTCATCAGAATCACTCAAACCACACGCCCCTGGCTTCGCAACTCTAGACTTCATCTAAGAGCTGCAACAAAAGTGTCACTGTCTGGACGAACTATCCTTGTGCATATTCAGATCTTAAGGCGATGCAAACGAGATTGCTATATATCGGGCTCTTAGTTCTTTGGCACATGTGCGCAACATCCATCTCTCAATCTACTGCCCACAACCCTTCACCTGGAATTATGAATCCTGTGACAAGTTCAATAGGATACTCCAAGGCAATGGTGAGGTGAATGTAGCCACAAGAGCTGAACTGTATAATGCCATGATGAATCTAGCCATCGACGAAACACTCGCGAGACAAATCTTCCACACCATTTCTAGCGCTAAACCTACATTTTCACTACCTCTAGAGTAGCTTAATTTACGTGTCGAGACGGTCGATGTTTGTGGAGGTTGTGGCTCTTCCATGTTGACGAACATACTATGCTATATAGCACGTTCATGGACCTGCAAGCGGAATCGACGAGATGATAGACCTGATGATTGCTTTGTAGACGAGTACGATGGCGAAGGCAAACTCGACAGAGAGGAGATAGAGGAACAAGATATGCTGCCTAGAACGAAGGACTCGGATTCAGAGCACGCGAGGGCATTATGTCGCGTATGGCCCGAGTCAAAACCAAGGGATTGGACGAAGCAATGGCACAGCTTCGCTCTAGTGGAGTCTTAAGCTATGTCTCGCCGGAACATCTTGTTTGTCTATTTAGTCTTGAGAAAGGTGGCCGTTCATGGTCAATCTTAGTCCTTGACTATTGTGACCACGCTGATCTGAGGAAGAACCAGGCAAGTCGTTAGAGGTTCTACATGTTGAAGAAACCTCCTTGATTGGTTTGTCTCACAATCAGGAAAAGGGGTTTCGACAGAGGTAGTGGTAGATTCTGCAAAGGACTTGGAAAGAGGAGTAGATTGGTTGATTGAAGACATGCTGAGATGTCGAGGGGGGCAAAGAGCAGCTGCTTAAATATCGACGTCGTAAACGTCAACTCTTGCAGAATGAGAATGCGTCCAGATAAGGATCAAGGAAGGATCCTGTTGCGACTCCATTCCGCTCCAAGAAGACAAGACAGACAATGGCAACCTTGCGTAAGCTTTCGAAGGATCCGAGGTCGATGTGACCGAGATGGGGCAATAGACTAATAAGTGGTCAACATAGACAATCATCGAGGTGGAAGGAATTATACCCAAAAACGACCGTGCATCCATATCCAATATTGATATGGTACAGATTCAGTTGTATATCGCGAGTAATAGCACTAAAAGCCTATATCACTCAGAGTTCTGCTTGTATCAGGAAGGTCAAAGGTCTCGACTTGTTACGGCCGAAGGGTTAGTGTCAGTTGAGTTCGTATTCAAGATCTAGTTGCAAATGACAATAAACTTTTCTGGAGGCAAGCTTTTCGGAAGTATTGCGGTAGGAATCTATAGGGACAACTCGGTACAGATGTTTTGCAAGTTCAGTTGATCAGGTAATCCTTCGGAAGTGTATAACACAACGGCGGGCACAGCGAAGCGAGGTAGCAGAGTCACGTGGTGGATTTCGAGACCTTGCTACGTCCTGATCGAAAGGTTACATAAGTGATTGACCATCAGACCACTTCCACAAACTACACTGAAGCCTCGAGAAACTGTCGAGAGCAGCAGTTGATGTGGTTTGGAATCTCGGACCCTGTTGTCCAAGAATGAAGAAGCTTCGACACACTCTGCAAAGCTTGTTAATGCTTGTCCATCATCAGTCCCTTTCCCATCGACTTGAGCTGTCTTCTCGCTGTATATGTAGACAATATGAAGAATGGGAGTATGAAGAAAGTATGCTTTGTGTATATACCAACATGTACAATGCCTCGTCAAAATGGCAGCAGATCAAGCCTTCTTGCTTCTTCTGCTACCGGTCTTTTTCTCCTCTGGCTTCTTGGGCTCGGCAGGCTTCATCTTTTCTTCAGCCTTTGCTTTTGCTCTTGCAGCAGCACCTCTCTTTTCTGCTTCTTGGATCATGTTTTCCGAGTATTCCCAAAGCTGTTTTTGCAACTCTTCATCCAAGGTTTCTCTTCTCACGGGAGCAATCTCGCGACACTCCTTGATCAACCAACCACCGTTTCCACGACCCCATTGGGCTTCCATGGCGGCGTACAGGAAGGACTGGGCGCCTTGGGCGGGAGACTTGAGGATGATGTACCAGAGGGGATAGCAAAGGAGGTATAGCACAAGACCGGTGAGAGAGCCCCAAGTGAGGTAGCGGCGCATACCAGGAGTACGAGTCTGCCCAGGATCAACAATGATGACATGGGCGTTCATTGGGTTCTTGTCAGGACGAGCATAGGCAGAGAGATGCTTCTGGAAGCTTTGAGCGAAAGCCATGAGGGCGAGCTTGGACGATGCGTAGGCGGAGTATGGGTCGAATCTCTCGGCTCTTTCCTTCTTTCTGAGCTTTGCTTCCTTGACGCCAGTGACTGGGAGGGAGCCGCCGATGTAGGAACTGCAGGTTGCCATGATGATGCGGACGTCGCGGTCTGGCGGCTGGGCGCGGATGGCAGGAGACAGGATGCTGAGGAGGTGGAAGTTGGCGAGGTAGTTCAAGCCCCAATTGATCTCGACGTCGTCATTTGTGGTCTCAATCTTTCCGCCCTTGGGGGTCATTGTGTTTGCGCAGAGGATGATCATGTCGAGACGGCGCGGCGGGGCATTGTCTACCCATTTTGTGGCAAACTGACGGATCGAGTGGAGGGAGCTGAGGTCGACGTGGGCGGCGGTGATGAGTTCGTTGTTTGTGCGATCGCGCAATTCTTCAATGTACGAGACGAGGAAGAAGTCGTCCAGGGCGTGTTGGGTGAGGAGGACAAGTTGAGCGCCTCTTGTAGCCAGATCGCGGGCTACTTCAGCGCCTATACCGGATGTTCCGCCTGTGATCATGACGACCTTGCCGTGCATAGTCCTCTCGGAAGTGTTGGAGGCTCCTTGAAACCATCTCCTGATCAGGTACAGCACCAGCAGTACAGGAAGGAGTTTGAGAAGGACCGCTGAGTTGGGCACCGTCTCCAGTCCATCCAGAATCGCCTTTTGTATCAACGGGACAGGCATCTTGGTGTCGTGTGTGAAAGAAGAAGGAGCGAGGCTGAAACAAGTGACAATCAACTTCGTCGGAAATGTCGCCGTATCTTAAATCCACAATCTCCGCTCGAAATTCCACCCTCGGCCGCGTCATTGTCGCCGTCGCACTTGCCATGTACAAGTTTCCACACGACAATGTCGGACAGCGATGAAGATTATTACACAGTCCCATTGAAAGACCAGCGATACTTTGGTGCCGGCATCAAACGACAGCGCGTCCGTTTCGTCCCCTCGTCGACGTCCGAGTCTGCCACACCCGCCGGCCCATCCACGCCTTCAGCTCTCTCAGCCAGCGAACGCTATCTTTCCATCGTCTTTCCCAAACCCTCCTCCGAGCCACCGCCATCCACAGAGTCTGTGTCAGAAGAGAAGGAGCCAAAGACATGCGACGTCTGTAAAACACAATACGAAGGCGACGAGGCCGCACACTGCACTTCGCTAGTCCACCAGATCGCTGTACCACACTCACATCCTCCTTCCGCTCTGGACAGAAAGAGAAAAGGCTTGTCCATCTTGCAATCATATGGTTGGAATCCAGATGAGAGACTGGGTCTGGGCGCGCAAAGGGAGGGCATTCTACACCCCGTCAAGGCGAAAGAGAAGCGTGATACTGTCGGCTTGGGCGTCAACCTCCAAGACGATGAGCCGACCCTGAAGAAGAAGAGAAAGACTGCAGAGATACCAAGACCTGTTGAAAGGCTGGATGCTGGAAAGGTCAGGAAACTGGAAATGGACAACAAGAAGAAGCATCAATCCTTGCAAAACATGTTTTACGCCAACGATGATGTTGCCAAATACCTCGGTCATGGTTAAGACGTGCTTCTTCTTACTGTCCGTCAATACACTCCCTCACTTGATCTCAAGTCATCGTGGAAGAACTCGCACCATATCCACGGCATGACACAACTCTCGCCAGTACCAACTTACAGCAACCATCCACTTGTCAGATTATCCACAACATGACAGAGTCAGACATGCAGCACAGAGTTTATGCACATAAATGTCTGGCTGCCTGCCTGGCTGCCTTGCTCCACCCCCGACTACCGAGTCGTAGTCAGAAGAGGACCCTCAGCATCCAAACCGTCATTGGAAGGCTCGTTGCGCTCACCCTGACAGCCTTGAGAAATACTTAGAAGGATTCGATCCACGAGGGTGTCTTTGCACATGTATCGATACTAGTGGGCATACGCTTTCGTCCTCGTACCTAGACTTCAAGAGCCACAGATGGGCGACACACTCTCGGCACGTGGGAACCTCTCTCATCTCCCGTAGGTTATATAGGCTCGTGATCTCTTTCCGGGTACTATACTCCAGCCTTCGTGTCTACAGGACGTTTGACTTGTGTCAAGACCCAAATAGACTCGTCACTCTTACCTCGGGGGCCTTCAAAAGTGCTGAGAAAATGGTTCAACGCTCGGAGGTGCTTTTACATGTCTTTGTGTCAGTGACCGTCCACATTTGTCCCTATACCCTTGCTTTGTATGTTGCAGATGGACCTGACATACACCGGGTACATGAAGATTCCTCTGCTTCCTTCGAGGATTTGGAAGCCCGTGATACATTTCCAAGTCCATGTCTACAGAATATCAAACTCATGTCTCAACCCAAGTAGAATCAAGGATCATGTCACAGCTTCCGTGACGATTATATCCATCACTCGTTACTGTTGACACCTCGGCCTACCCATCTCATCCTTTCCTTCCATTTTTGAGCCCTCCCAACCAATGGACCACGGGATCATAGACCACATCTCAAAACCCACACACCTCTGCATCTGCTACAAAATAGTTTCCATCCTCGACTCTCGCCTCGTCATCCGAATCAAGTTTCTCCACCACACCCTCATCTTTCAGCCTCTGTAATATCAACGGCCCTTTCATCCACGTGGTCAACAGTGACATAAAAGACTTGATCTAAACCCGCATAAAGAACAAGTCCCATGACCGGTTATTTTCGACCAATGAGCATGGAAATCTCACGACTACGAATCGGCAAGTATGATACATAAACTTAAAGATTTGGAAATACAGTTATACATGTATATTATTCTTTCCATCCTACACAGGATGAAAAGAATTATAACTAGTAATGAATTCGTTGAATCAAACTATGATTGATAGAAATACTACGTAAAAGGGGCAACCCAATAGCCGTGAGGCAAAAAATAGGCCATTTATTTAAACCAAAAAAATGCTTCTACCAACCCCCAGAATTACGAAAGCGCTTTTTACCCATTCGCTGATATCTTCCTTCTCCAGTAAATAGTGCTCCGGTAAATGTTCCTCCAGAAGAAATGCCTCGACAAAATCCAAGAGAAAAAAAAAAGAAATTGACAGAAAAAGAAAAAGAACAAGGATAAAAGGAACAAAGAGACAATGGAAAAGTAATGCGCCTTTTGCTGGTAAAAAGATGTTGGGTATCGTAGAAAGGGGAGACCGGTGATTCCGACGCCAAAGGTATGGTGGAGAGGCAAAATAAAGCAATGGTATCTCTTCGCGGAAAGCATGTTGGAATGTCCTGCGCCCGTGTGCTGGTAAACAGATCTGCTGTTGAAAAGGTCTTGTTGTTGGTGATGGTGATGTAGGCGATGCTGTTGGTGGTATTGATGTTGGTGTTGGTGATGCGGCGTAGATGATGTTGGCGTTGGTAATAGTGTTATAGATTGAGGCGATGCAGGGATAAGTTGATGAAGGGCGTGCTTGTGATGATTGCTGACTCCAGATGGTTCAATGTAGGTTGAGAGGCGCTAGATGCTGAATGTTCCATGAGCTGATGATTTGCGGTTTTGTCGGAGGCAAGGTCGAATCTCGAGGTGAAGTCAAGGCGGGAGATGTCGTGCAGAACTCTTGAAGCACATCCCAATTGAACTTGCATGGGTGTCGTCAAGAATTGTTCTTCCCTCATCAACGAGAAGACCTCAAAACCTCCTCACAATTGGCATCGAACCTCATACCCCAAAGCCTAACCCCCGTCATCAACTTCTCCGTCCTCTCCAACTCTCTGTCTCTTCCAAAGATGGTCTCCACAAACTCCCTGCCAGAATTGTTGCCCATGTACAATTTTTCACTTCCACGGTCTCGCTTCGCGGTCTTGAGCATGTGTTTCTCGCAAACCTTCAGAAGCTTGTTGAATCTTTCCCAAAGACGTTCGCCAGAGTCGAGGAAATCGTCGATCAATTCGCGGTCGTCGCGGCGACGGATACGGGGGAGACACTCCTCGGCGCGCTTGATTTTGCCGGCGAGTTGGATGAGGGAAAGCCAGAGGTCGCCGGCCATTTCTGTGATGGGGGTGGAAGGGCCGTGGAATGCGACTGTCCAGTCGTAGATCCATTTTCCCAAACTGTTTGCATCGAAGACACTGCCTAGGAGAAGGATGGGCTCTTCATTCGGATCCCAGTTCTTGAAGTTGTAGCCGGCGGGTATACCAGCAGCTCTTGCATCGCGGTCGGTGGCAGTGGCGCGTTTAGGCGGTGGTGCTTGTTGCTGGCGGGGTTTCGGTGGTGGATCGCGAGGTGCTGATTGCTTGGGTGTCGAGTATGAGGTAGCTCTTCTTCTTGATTGAGGCTCTGGTCGAGGCTGAGGGGTGGATTGATGATGCTGGTAGTAAGGGTGTTCATCAGCCTCGGAGTATTGCGGTGGTGGCGTATGCTTGCGTGGGTCGCGCGAGTATGCCGGTGGGATTTCGTCTTCGGTCACGTATGCGTAGTACCGTCCGTCCGAGTAGACATAGGTTGTTGATGCACGTCTTGCGCCTGACTCCGTCTTCCCTTGCCGAGTGTATCGTTCATTCGGACTTACATATTCAGGCTTGCGCGTGTATCCAGAGTAATTGTATGAGTCGGGATAGTGATAGGATGTTGTCCGCGCCGAAGGATATGAATAGTCCTGCGTGGCTCGTCGAGTATGTTGCTTTGCCGATGTCTTTGGTGGAGATGTCGTGTACACATTGTATCTTGGTGAATAATATCCATAACCAGGCGGTGGTGGTGTCGTGGAAGATGTGTGATATTCGTAACCCATACCGCCGCAAGGAGTTGAACCAGGATATTGTGAATAAGATGGATACATGTCGAAGTGTAAAAGAAAAAGGAAGAAAAAAGAGAGATATAAAACTCGTCAAGGGATGGATGATCAATCAACCTGTCGAATCTTGTAGTGGACTGTCGAAGTCACTGGCCACTTCTGATGCTGCTTCTGAACTCGAACGATTCCTTTGTTCTTGTGCACACAACATTTGCAAGATTTGGAAGATGAGAAGAAGGGACGGTTGTTTCCAAGAAAGAGAAGGTCCCCCAGTAAAACGCGGATCGTTATTGTCGCGTCGTAGGTCCGGCGCAAAGAATATATCAGAACAGGCAAGGATTGGCTGACGTTATACTGTAAAGCAGGAAACGAACCGGGTTCGAGGGAAGACAAGACTCGTCTTGTTGCAAGAAAAAAGAGAATGGCTGGGTTGCAGGCCCCTCTCCCAGCACACAAAAGAACGATGCGTGAACCGTTCCTCAATCTCGCGAGGTGCGGGAATTTGTTGTGGCTGAAGATGTCTGTGCGTAGCTTCCGTTCGCGATTTCATCAAACTTGATATCGATCCGAAGATAGGTACCCTCTTCTTTCTATCACCGAGAATAATGGACAGATTGTTTTTGGTGATGAGAGGGTCCTGCCTTTCGACGAGTAAGAAAAAGGGGCTGCGATCGACTCTTGTCTCTAGTTGCTGCTGCCGTGTGGGAATTCTCTTGCATTAAAGCAAGAGCAAGACCCGGCTTCGTGCAGCTGCAGCCCAAGGATTCAGAATCTACCAACCCTTGCACGTTTTCCTTTATTACCTCCTCCCACTAATAAGCTGATGCACCATGCATGCTTGAGCTTCCGCCAATCCATCTTTGCGGCACCCCATCATCTTTTTTGGTCCTGCCGAAGAAGGTGACCTTTCTGAGCAACACCTTGGCTTCCGGTAGGTTGGTTTTGTGATGGGAGGTACCACCACAACTCAAATCCCGTAAGCGAATCACTTCGACAAGTTCCTTGCCTTCCAATGAGTGGAAGAGGTTGATCATGCTGCCTAGAATCATCTTGTTCGAATCATTTTCGGACCATAAAAGTAGGCACAGAATAAGTATCAGAAGACCCCACGCGCGGCTAGCCGTAACGCTACAGGTTCGTGTTTCTTGTTCTGCCCTGTGAGAAACATGGTCGGCAGCCGTGGCTTGCAGGACGAGACGATGATGCAAAAGCCACAACGCATTTGGTGACAGCCCAATATGGCAGCCAGCGCATTTCTTTCCGCCCATCGCTGAAGGAACTCCCTCGCGGCGCTCGCTTGCATGCCTATCTTCTCCAATAGGGGTTCGTGTTCATGCGAGGTCCCTATTGTAATTGCGAAGATCTGGCCTCTGCCGAACTTGCTGCCCTACAAGTCTCTTCCCGTATAATCTTACTGATGACTCCTATTCTCCATTTTATCTCCTCCATCTCGAGCGCACGTTTGATCAAGGACGATGTTTCCAACTTCCGGGGGCGGGAGGGTCAACGGCCCCATCCTGTCACATAACGTGCACCAGCCTCTTTTTTTTGCACTTTCCCCCCCAAGGTTTCACCTTTCTTTAGACCTCTCTTGCTGATGTGTCTATTAGCATTTCTCGAGCAAATTGCGGTGATGAAGGGCTTGACCGCTAATTCTCCAGCGCGCAACTCTGCCAACAATAAACAACAACAAGCTCGCCAGCACACTCCCAACAACAGCCAGAAAATATGCACTCGACTGGTTGAATATTCTTGGGCATCAAAAAAGTTCTCTTCAAAAAAAAGTTGCTAGAACCGTTGGTTGTGCATATGGGCTGGTAAGGTACTGCACAGTACATCACATTGCGTCGGCGCGTGGAAGGGGGGTACTTGGAAGGGCCAGATTGACATTGATTAGATGCCCGGTACAATCAGTTCCGACTTCCCCTATCCATAGGCCATACTATCGGGACGTCCTCTACTCTCGCGTGCCGTGATTGGCGTTTTGATCCCGGTAAGTTGCATGGAACCAGGGTTATGCTCGGCTGCTTTCGCTTCCAGCATCTTTTGAAGATATGCGTCCGAGCCCAAAGGAAATTTGGGAGAAAACATTCAAGGTCCTTTCTGTTTGTTTGCAAAAGCCAACCTACTCACCGCCGCCAACATCTCGCATTCACCAACAGTCGGTGAGAAGGAAATCTGAGATGTAATCCTGGCGAAGAAGAAGGCAAACAGATTAAAAATGGCATGGTTGCGTGGAACATACATACATGCAGATACTGCGAGATATCGTCAATTCTGTCGTACGGCTTTATATGCATGTGTCATGACCAGAGGAAAATGCCGCGCCTTCCAGACCTTTCACGAAAGGGTGTGAGCGGCTATTTCTGACAGGCAAGGGACAGGGCAAACCAGGGTCGCACGGGAAGAGGAAAGAAACGTCTCTTTCAGCTTTGATAAGCTTCTTACTGCACGCGTACATGCATGTTATTCGGAGGCGCAAGGCGAGAATCGACTGGACAAGTCGAAAGAACACCAGAGAAAGAGGGGTCGAGATGCAGAGAGGAATTCCAACAACCCTTGAAAGTGCTCATGTTTGGATGACCCGACACTTCGGAAGAAGACCTCTCGAAATTGCGCAAACAAATACACAAGATGCACGGTATGTTGGAGGATTGAGTAACCCCAGAATTGATCATCAGTCACCCTCGTGATGTTGATTAAGGAAGTCACAGGAATGACATGCATGGAGGAAGGATTGGCCGAGGCGCGTGGTCAAGTCGCACAAACTCCATCCTAGTGCAGGAACAGAAGAGATGTGTTGATCAATCCTGGAAGATCACTTTCCCCAGACTGAAACGACAGGCATTTGTGGGGTTTGTTGTATGCAAGAAACTTGACCAGTCGGCAAGAATGATCAGGTGAAAAACGGGTAGCAAACCTGTCGCATGCAGAATGACATGCATTGGCTTTTCAGCCTCTTGACTGGAGGCCTATCTCCTCTGTCACGGCCATTGGCTTCCAAGAGAGATGATTGTGAAACAGGCTGCAAGACAAGACCTGGTCCTTCTGCCCTTGCATGTGGGCGCCGTTTTTGACACGTCGGATGTCATGTGAAGAGGCTCATTGAGAAAGGTAAAAGGCATGATATTTTCGAACGGGTATACGCATAAGTAGGTCATTTCATCATAAGTCATTCAGCAAACTCCTCACAGCTTTGTTCTGCCTTCATCGGTTGTGCGCCTGACTGGCATGCGCGGGATGATCCTTGAAGGATCGCTGGGACCTTGATCGTCCTGGTTGGTGGTGGATATAATGTTTGGTTGAACAGACTGCAGGCGTGCGTTTGTCAACCAGCCGACCTGTCGCATGAGAGCGCTAAGCTGGGCGCCCTGGTAGGCCAACTCGTCCTTGAGGCGCATGTTCTCATTCAGCAGCAGCATGCTAAGACGGGTATCAACCTCATGGATGGTGTTTGCCTGACGCGAGACCTCTTCGCGGAGGTTCTCATGCAGAGAGAGCAGGTGTTGAGTTGGCGAAGCATGAGGCTGGAAATCCTCAAAGTCTGTTAGGTCGAAGTCTGCGAGGTTGTTCGCAAAGTACGAGGTATCCTCAGGTGGGGCAGACGGTCTGCTTGTTTGTTGTGATGTGCCTGACATGCTTCTGTATGTAGAGACTTCTTGTTGTAGTATTCCCAGCCTCTTCTCAAGCGATTGGCGGGCTTGGTCTTGTTCATCTTGACGTTCCTGTTGAGCAGCGAGATATGGGGCGAGTTTGGCGAGGGAGCACATCAGAGAATGACTCGGCAAGTGTTTTCGCTTGGTGTTGAACGGACAGCCGAATTGACGAGCGGGACAGGCAGCGTTGGTCTCGGGACAGTGAAGGCCAAGGTGGGTTTGCTGGTAGCGGTACGGAATTGAGGCGGCGCAGGACGGGCAGGGTATATCATGGTCGGCGCATTCTTTCTGCCAGTGGGACTGTTGCGCTTGAAGTCAGTACAGTTCGGTAGAGTGACCGAGGATGTTCTCACGTCGAGTTCTTGCACTGTCATGGACTGGCGACAAGCGAGGCACGATACGGGCTGATGAAGGCATTGTGCTGCGTCCTTACGTCGTACCCTCTGGTCGCAGCCATCTTCCGGACAGTCGACTAAGGCATAAGGGCAGTAGATGTTGAGATGATCGGGCAGATGGCCTCTCTTGATTTGTTTGTCGCATCCATCGGACTGATTGGGGCACTTGACGACGAGATCATCCAGGATATTGAGTAGAAGCTTCGAGGCAGAGCCGGAACCATTGAGTCTTCCAGGACGGCGGCATGTTGGACAAGTGCCTGAATACTGGTTCCAGCTAGTCGTGTAATCGAGACAGTCGCGGCAGAAATGGTGGTCGCAGTCGGTCACGACGACAGGGTCAACGAAGGCGCTGCGGCAGATGGGACATTCAAGGTTGCTGTCGTATGTCGACACATAGTCAAGCGCTCGAAAGTCGACTTCTCGTTCCTCCATGTTGCTTGTCTTGATTCGAGTCTAGACTCTTGTCGAAGGGAAGAAGGAACAAACACTCGGAACAAGGGAAGGTGCCTGCATGATCCTCCCCCATGTTTGGCCAAAGTCGCCCCGCTTTTGACCCTCTGCCGATCCCGACAAGCCCGTCATCGGCAATCTTTCTCGATCCAATTGGTCAAACATGTAATCGCTTTGAATCAAATAAGAAGATGCATTCATTAGACCAATGCTTCATACCAATACAATACATTACGTCTGCTGCTTCTTCAACATCTCCTCCACCTCCTCCCTCGTCGCAGGCATCAATGCACCCTCCGGCGGCGAATTCTTCTTCTTGAATTCATCACTCATCTCCCCCATCGTGACCCACTCCACACCCTCATGCTTGTTGATATGTTCAATAATCCTCTCATGCATCAACAACACATGTGGTCTTCCACTTACATCCGGATGGATCGTCATGGGAAAAACAAATTCGTCGTGTTCGCGGTAAAAGTAGTCGAAATGATCCATCCAGAGTTGTTCGACGTCTTTTGCGCTGACCCAGCCGTGACTGTTGGGTGCTTTTTTGATGAACATCATGGGTGGTAGGTCGTCGATGTACCAATTCGCTGGAATTTCGACTATGCCTGTGGTTTCGCCTTTGACGAGGGGTTTCATCCATTCTTCGGCCTTCTTGCTGTAGTCGATCTTTGTCCAAGAGTCGCCTGTGGTGAGTTGTCAGTGGTGTGTTTGCCGCGATGGATGGTAGCTTTCAATATACCAGTTCTTAGCCAGTACATTTGGCAATCTTCGTGGCTCATTGAGTGATCGTATTCAATGCCGTATGAAAGCAATAGTTCTGCTCCTTCACGACTAGTCTCCCACCATCTGTCATGATAATCAGTATGGGTCAGTCTATCCAATGCAGCAACCAAATACTCACGGAGCAACACTCCCCTTCGGCGGCTTCCCACAAAACTCCGTCAACATCTTATACGTCTTATCCAACACATCCCTCTGCTGTTCAATAGTCATATCCGCCGGGTTCTCATGACTGTACCCATGCAGACCAATCTCATGGTCTTTGTCTCTAATCGCCGCGCAGTCTTCAGGGAATGTTTCGAGCGTGTGGCCGGGGATAAACCAAGTGGCTTTGATCTTGTACTTGTCGAAGAGTTTGAGTAGACGTTGGACACCCACTGTGCCGGCGAACAGGCCGCGGGAGATGTCACTGGTTGAATCTTCACCACCGTAGGATCCTAGCCAGCCTGCTACTGCATCAATGTCGACGCCTGTTGGTTCGAGTCAACGACATGGAGCTTCGATAGGAAGTAGGTGATTGTTACCATAGCTGACCAAAACTCTCTTCTTGCCCATGATTGCTGTGCTATTATTTTCAGATGTCCTTGAGACTGAGAGAAAGAGTGAAAGACTTCAGAAGATAGCTCGAGGTTCCCGAGGTCTTATTTGCTAATCCATTTGAGGCTCATCTCTTGATAAGAAATATATTGAGGGGTTGTGTCTGCGTCATACTCCGCTCTCGGCCAGCGGGGTAGTTCGGGCAGGGTTCATGGGTATACCCACCTGTCGGAAATACATCAGGTCCCATTGAGGATCTCTAGAATAAAATAGCTATAAGCAAGGACAGTGGAGGATGTACTCGAAAGGAGGATGGACTCAGACATACGATGGACAGTGTTGAGAGCTCCGCGTAATGTCTTAGTGTTTTTCACGATTGAAGTCGTTGAGAGGGTGACCTTGGATGCATTTGTCGACAGTGTCAATGTGATTTGCAGGTAACTCTAGGGGTTTATTAG
This sequence comes from Aureobasidium lini, assembly GCA_022813425.1. Taxonomy (NCBI): domain Eukaryota; kingdom Fungi; phylum Ascomycota; class Dothideomycetes; order Dothideales; family Saccotheciaceae; genus Aureobasidium; species Aureobasidium lini. The sequence continues at coordinate 103,110 of JAKLML010000059.1, read as the reverse complement.
CATGGATTCGATCATCAGAAACTTGATACCCTTGGATAAAGCTGACAGAGAAGCGACGCAAATTCGTGCGACATGTGTCGACGTCCAACATCTTGTCAATCTTTCGTTTTGCTGGAAATTAGGAACATTGATGCGCTGCCCAGGACATCTTCACGAGGTGCTGTTCGAGAAGAGAAAGATTATCAGAGAGTGGTGCAAGGAAAGAAAATCATTTAGAGCCTTCTATGGAAGAGAAGACGCAAAAGAAAAAGAAGAAGGGAAGTAAAGAAATCGAGAGGTCAATGGCAGCAAGCGCAAAGCAAAACCCACCCATTTGTAGTAGTGATACCCGACAACTGTAATATCGAATCTTTGCGCCTGCCCATTCGCCATGCTAATGTAAAGAAAACTTCGAAGACCGTCCGAAAATGCAATGTGATTAACAAGAGTAAAAGGAAAAAGAGGCCTCTACCAGAGGAAGAAGAGAAATGGTCCAAAAGGGGGGATTCAATGGTTTCTTGGTACGCGAGCAGAATGGTGATTACGAGCTGTTGCAGCAAAAGTATAGTACTGTCTGATGATGGTCTGGCAGAGGCGTTGGGTGTCAAAGAATTGCTTCACCAGCCAAAACCATAGCCATTGCCCTAACCGGGGTTGTTGTTCGCGATGGGAGCCTGGGCAGGACCTCGAGCGGCATTGACTTGTCGCGTTCGATTTAGCATGTTGAGCAGATTGTCATTGCCGTATGGATGGTCGATCTGGTTTTGAACCACAGCTCTTGCCAGGTTGATGCCCGGATTATGAGCCGCAGGTCTGACCGGAACAGGCGGCACTACTGGCATTGCGGGCATTGCGGGCATTGCTGGCATGGCGGGAAAGGCCTGCAACCCTTCCCAATCCTGGTTGAAGTCGACGTCAAAGTCAAGTTCGTTGCCGACTACGGGCATCTCCGCACCTGCCTGAGCAGCGAAATTGGCAAAGTCAAGATCACCTGGAGCAGCTTGGTTTCCTCCGAAGTAGCGATCAAATGCAGGCCTTGGTTGCATGTGATTGTTATCATTCATGTGAAGAGCCATGTCTGGAGCGTAATGGTCGTGAGCTCCGACAGTGGCTTGAGGCTCCTGTCTGATCGGGTTGAGATGATTGACCACAGGACCAGGGGCCCGAGGCTGACCGAACACAGCTGCTCCGAGGCCCTGGAATCTATTCAGAATATTTCTGGGTCTGTGTGGTTGATCAACGCGTTGGGCGCGCCGGCGGTCCTGGGCTTGTTGTCCGCGTAAGAGCACACCATCCAGAAGATTGGGAACATGGGCTCCTGGTCTCGGGGGTGGCAGTGGTGGCGCCAGGACGCGCTTCTCTGCTTCGGTGACACTGTCCGAAAACTTGATGTCAAGATGCTCCTTGTTGAGCTCAGGATGGTCACGCAGAACTTGGGCTTCTGCAGCTTCTGCGGCTGCTTTGACCTCTTGATCATGTCTGGCTTCGATGGTGAGCTTCTCATCAAAGGTAGGGCAAGGGTTGGGTGGTTGGAAGTGGGAGTAGTTAGCAGTCACGTTCACACCGCAGAGATAACACTGGATGTTGTTGCAGGTAGGGCAAGTCATCTTGTTGCATCCCTCGCTTTTGATGAAAGCTCTCTTGCATGAGTTGCAGTTGCGAATTAGAGCTTTACTTCTGGCTTCCTCAATCTTGTGTCGATGACCGAGAGCTGCATCCTTGGAACGTTTTCGCTGGAACTCTTCGCAAGATTCGGGGATGTGGGTCTTTTCCTTGCACTTGCGGCAGCTGGTGATGCTGCAGTCTTCATTCTGGCAATGGAACTCAAAGTCGACCTCGATGGGAAGACAGACGGTTTTGAAGTCACAGAATGGGCAACCTTCGACATCTTCGATGCCTGCCGTACGGATGTCATGCTCTTGTCGAAGGCGCATGAGCTCGTCGACCTGTGGGTGAATTTCGGGAACAAGACGCAGTTGAAATTCGCCGAAAGTATTTCCGCAACCACCTGGACACGCAAGCTTGAAGCTGGATTGTCCAGTCTCGGACTCCAAATATGTCTTCATACAATCAAAACAGACGAAGTGTGCATCTGCCGAGTTGCATCGGACGACTCTGTTGAGAGGATATTCGTCGAAACAGGCAGCACTGTGCACTGTTAGTCGTGTACCAAGCAAGACATGGATGAAGGTCAACTCACCACTCAGCAAGCTTGCCAGAGGCTTTGGCCAGCTCCAGATTCTTCTCCTCGGATTGAGCCTTGAGGGCAGCCGTTTCTTCTTCCAATTTCTTTTGCGCAATGCTCTTGCGACGTTGGATGTTCCACTCGGCAGCGGCTTTCCTGGCAGCATTGAATTGCTCCATCAGTACAGGAATGTTGGCTTTCTGATCCTTGGTGCCTTGGAGGACTTGGAAGTTGACATCTCTGAGAGGTCTCCAGGGTGTCTTGCCATAAGGACGTAAGTCTGCGTGCTTTGCTTCGTTGAGGACGAGGTAGGTTGCATAGAGGTGCTTCTTCTCCTTTTGGACTTCTCTGATGTACTTGATGGGAATCGTGTTGAACTCGTCCTTGAGGACTTCGATGCTAGGAACCATCAGTGAGAGTAAGACTAGTCAATCAATATAGTACATACATGACATCCTTCATCTTGCCAGAGAATATGTACTGCGGGTTGAGGAGATTGGCCTTCTCTGCCTCTTCGGCTACCTTCTGGGCACGCAACTCGGCTTGTCTCTCGGCCTCCAGTCCGGCACGAACTTCGCTCGCCTTGGGATATGGCTTGTCGAACAGTTGCTCGATGACTCGCTCAACATTATCATCTTGTCCGACAAGTAGCTCGAATGCGTAGGTGCGACAGACATCAGGGACGATCTCCATGATTCGGTCCAGCTTGGTCGGTTCGGGGATGAAGTCCGGCGCAGGACTAGGACTGAGATCGTGGAGCATGATGATTTCGTCCTGAGGGTCCGGTATCTCATCATCATGATGAGCGTTCGGGAAGTCTTCATAGTCGAAGGGAAACGAAGGGTCAAAGTCATGTTCGCTGCTGTCGACGGTCTGGGGAGAAGTCGCCGAGTGTCCTTGAGCATGTTTTGGAGAGTAATTGCGCTCGTTTCTGACCGAGGGTCCCGCGCGCATCAGGTCATCCATGTTATGCTGCTGAACATCATCGTCATCCTTGAAATAGTTGAGGCCACGATATGTTTTGTTCCGGCGCGCCATCTTGAGAGGTCGTTCAAACATCATCGTTTCGTCTTCACTGGAGTCCGAGTTGATGGAGATAACATCGTAAGCTCTCTTCGCTGCCGCCATGACTCACGTCGGCGGTCGATTCTGCTCTTGGTATGAAGTAAGGCTGCACGGCTGAAAAGGGACGCGGCTGGTGAGGAGATGTAACGCGAGACACGACGCAATTGCGGAAATTTTTGGAGGTCAAGGTGAGAGATGTTAATTATCAAGAAGAATTGACCAACGCGAATGACGTCGGAATGCTTGTGATAATGAAGAGTGGCCCTGGAGTAGTGACGGTCTAGGGTATGATCCTGCGGCTGAAAAAGGGCGCGGCTGGTGGGGAGATGAACGCGATGTATGGCGTGGTTGGGGAAAATTTCGGAGACCAAGGTGGGAGATGGTCAATTATCAAAGGCAATTGACCACTGCGAACAACGTCGGGGCGCTTGTGATACTGAGAATTGGGCGAGGGAGTGATGGACCAGAGTGCGATAGTGCGGCTGAACAAGAACGCGGCTGATAAGGAGGTGATCGCGACGTCCGGCGCGATTGAGAAAAAAGTTGGAGGTCAGGTTGAGAGATGGTCAATTCTCAAGATCAATTGACCAACACGAATGATGTCGGCAGTGCTGGTGATAATCAAGAGAGGCGGCTGGAGTGACGGTTTAGAGTGCGACTGCAAATGCGAGTAGAAGCATATGCAAATCTGGATTCGAGGATGTTGTTGCAACCCTTGAGAAACACAGGTAAAACGGAAAGTCTTGACAGCCAAGTGTTGTTCATTGAGACAAGCTGATGTGGGCAGCAGCGGTGGGCGTTGCGGAATACTCAAAACATGCGATCTCACAAGGCAACCGCACTCTAACCAAAGACTCCGAGCTTGAATGAGAGCTGATAGACTTTTGGACAACAAGGCGGGCAGGAGGGATCGAGGTGGAGCCTTCTCATGTCATTCCGATGGCCGGCGACAGCGTTTACGTGTCACACAAGAAGCAGCCAGCGATGCAGGAAGCAGAGGGCATACATGAACTAGCAGGCGGCTAACTTCGTGAAAATACTTGCCTGGATTACCCAATAGTATGGCTCCTGTCGCTCGAGTGCAGAGAAGATGGAATGATTGGGAGTGTCGTCGAGGTCACAGCTCGACATGCGAAGCGAGACATGACGCCCTTGCAAAAGTGCTGGGCCTGCATTTTAACCATCTGTCTTGAACCTTCGAGGTCACTCCCTGTCTAATAAACTCATCAACCATATCTAAAAACAACAAAAGACCCTGATCATCTCTTACCCGACACAAATTGATCATGACTCAACAGCTGCCTAGCAGTAAAGGCCCAGACGTTGAGCTCACTCAGCCGACTCATGAGGAAGCCGTCCACCAAACCGAGCTAAACAGCATTGAATGGAAGGGTGCACTATCACTCGACGCATACCTTCGTAGAGAAGATCATCTTGGGAAACAGGAGTTAGTCCGTGATGGTGGTCTCACGTCCTGGGCACTGGTGACAGGGGACGGTGAATCTCGTGTCGTTCTGTCCAGCTGCGAAACAATTCGCAAAAAGGCCCTTGTTGCTCAAAATGGTCAAATCAAAGAAGTCATTTGTCATGGTGTTGCCAGCGTATTCTGTCCACCCGAGTATCGTGGCAAAGGATATGCTGGAAGAATGATCAAAGACTTGGGAGAGAAGCTGCACAATTGGCAGACAAACGGACATGATTGTTTGTTCAGCGTGTTGTACTCGGACATTGGGAAGGTAAGTACAACCAGTACTATTCTCTGCTCACTGCTTATGTTCACAATAGCAATTCTATGCAAACTATAAATGGCAACCATTCCCATCTGCCCATGTCTCCCTGCCTCCTTCTAGCGATACCAAGGAGACATCTCTCCCGAAAGCAAGAGCTCTGTATGCCACTGATCTTGCAGAGCTCTGCGATATTGATCTGAAGTTGGTTCGTAAGAAGCTCGGCAACGCAACGTCCTCAGGCAAAACAATAGCCTCAATAGTGCCCGACGTCGAGACTCTTTCATGGCACCATGCTCGCGAGGACTTCGTCGCAAACGAGCTGTATGGCAAGTCTCCCGAAGTCAAAGGCGCCATCGTCGGTACTGAAGAAGGCAAGCGAGTATGGTGTGTATGGATGCGGACATGGTACAACAGCGACCCTCGAAAAAGCAAAGGCAATTCACTGAACATCCTTCGACTTGTGGTGGAGGACCCTGAATATACCGACTTTAATGCAGCTTCGGATGATGGCGTGGAGAAAGCGAAGGGCTCTTACGTGACTGCAGCTATTGCATCTCTCCTTGCTGCAGCACAGATGGAAGCCAACAAATGGTACATGGGCTCAATCGACATCTGGAACCCTACATCTGCGACTCTCGCAGCCGCGAGACAGTTGGAAGCTGCAACACAAGTTACTCACCGCGAGAACGACAGTATCGCGAGCCTAAGATGGTATGGTGAGGGATCAGTTCAAGATATCGAGTGGATGGACAACGAGAAGTATGCTTGGTGCTGAGGAAGAGGACGACAGTGTCACAGGATAAAGCAGAGCCAAAGTCATGTCGCTCGATGCAGCAAATGCGCGTATGCAACATCGCATCATCGCATTGCTGTTGGGGCCCATGAGAATACCTGCTTCCCACAGAACTGTAGGTAGCTGCTAACAGAGATAACGACTTCCCGAATTTCACGGGGGCCAAAGTTATCACCAACCCAAAGCTCGGTCGAGTATGATTATCAAACATTAGTTTTGGCATCCATTCATCTTGGATTTGACGGCATGGTTCAGCTACTATGTGCTGAAGATGAAGAATTGACTGGTCGGGGATGCCAATCTCACCAGTTTGGGTTGCAATGCTCAGGCATTGATTTCTTTTTGAACGCTCCCAACAACGCTAGCAGAAAGGTCCAGGTCAAAGCGAGAGCCTACCCTCATGCGACCAGGAATACAAGGCGTGACAAAGGAAAGTGGTGCTGCAAGACATGTGAAGATGAATCATGGAGAAGCACGTTTCGTCAAACAGCATCAGGGTCGGCGGCAGAATGCGGGTGCGGTTGGGTCTCGAAGCCCAAGATGTCACTGGCCCCGCCTTGATCTCCTTACGATATTATTCTGCTTGGTGGATGCATCTTAATGACATGAATGTTGTTGCATTTGCTTGTAGAAGGCTGATTTCAAGTCACCGTGCAGTATTTTCTGCTGCCAGTTGTTTTGTTTACAGTTGGCAGCCATTTCTTCAACAAGGGACGCAGTACTCATACAGCCACAATCATAGCTGTGGCTGAGCCGTCGGGTCGAGAGCAGTGGTCGCAAAGTATATTCTTGACATCACTTCCATCTCTTTAATGTGCCGAGGAGTTAAGGAAGAGGATGAAATCGCTGAGAGTCATGTTGGCGAGATCAGGTTCAAAGGGAAACGAGGTATGAACAGTACAGAGAATTGGGTAGTAAGCGCTGCACCTTGAATAGTGGTGAGAGGCATATCACCCAACAAACGAAATAGCATAGGTGATTCGAGCAGCGTGTAGGCTGTGTGTGGTGCCCGCAATAACAGAATCCTTCGTTTCTGTTTCGCGTCAACTGCACCACACAGCTACAATTTCTACGCTCTGACATTAACGGTCTCAAATCTCTCGCACATGGACAATTGATCTGCTTATTCTTTTCTCTCATAAATCCATCACCGTTTACCGACATTCCGACGTTTGTGAGGGACGTTCGTTTTTGAGCCGAGCTTTCAGCACCCACTTTCCAAGGCTGCCTGCTGTCTCCGCTCCACCAAAACATCCCCCCGAAGTCAAGGCTTAAGCCCTCGTTCAAGCCACACAACCTCCTCATCTTTCCATAACAACAACAACACCCACATTACTACCCGCCCCTCTCGACGGCGACTTCTGTCCCTGCCGCCTTCGTCCAGGGAGGATCTTGCTCTTTCGCGTTCGGTCGGTGATATTCCGGCGCGCGCTCCTATCCCCTCCATCGCGTGCGCCTTCCAACCGCGCCCAGTGTATGCCCGATAGACGACCTCCACCATGAGCAACAACGAGGATGCCGCCATTAGCGATCTCTGTCGCAAGATTGAGCGCGAAAAGACGCTGATCGCCGGCTTTAATTCTATGCGACAGGCCACAAACAACAGCCAGGTCAACTCGCGTATCGACTCGCAAGTCCGCGATGCCCAAAGGAATCTCAAGTACTTTGAGAAGACTCTGCAAGACCTGCAGAGTCGCAAGCTCGGCGACAACATGTCCAACATGACCCTCAACAACGACTCGGGCCCGCTGCCGCCTTCGCACCAAGACGACCAAGACTCCGGCAGCTACGGAGCTCCCGGCCCAGGCGGATACAGCATGGGTGGCGGCAACGGCCTGATCCCCCCTCGCGCGCCGTACGCCCCGCCAGGACCCGGTCAATCCGGTCTCAAGAACCGTCCCAATTACAGCCGACTGGACCTGATCAAGGCCGAAACACCCCATCTCGGCCCGCGCATTCAGCTCATGCTGTCACAACTCGAGTTCAAGCTCAGCGTCGAAAAACAATACAAGGATGGTATCGAGAAGATGGTGCGCTTGTACCAGCTCGAGGGAGACCGCAAGAGCAGGGCAGAAGCCGAGGGCCGTCGCATTGAGAGCAGCCAGAAGATCCACCTTCTCAAGCAAGCTCTGAAGCGTCATGAAGATTTGCATGTTGCCGACATCAGCACCGACATGCAAGACGATGACAGTCTAAACATCCCCAGTCAGCGCAAGCCTCTCAGTGGTTACCTGTCTATCCGCATTCAAGCCATTGCCGATGTCGACCATGCCGCGACGGGTAGATTCTCGCGCGGTCCCGAGACGTTTGTCATCTTGAAGGTCGAGGACAGCTTCAAGGGCCGCACCAAGGCCACCCGTACCGACCGCTGGACCGACGAGCAACACGACTTCGACATTGACAAGGCCAACGAGATTGAGCTGACCGTCTACGACAAGGCGGGCGAGCACCCCATGCCCATCGGTATGCTGTGGGTACGCATCTCGGACATTGCAGAGGAAATGCGTCGCAAGCGTATCGAGAGCGAGGTTAAGAACTCTGGCTGGATCTCTGCCGACCACATGGGCGACTCGGGCCCGCGTCCCGACATGCAATTCTCTCCACCTCCAGGAAGTGCAGGTGCTGGCTCAGTCCACGCTGGTCAACAAGGTCCCTCTGGCGGCTTTGGCGGAGGCCCAACACCGCTGACCAATCCTGTTGTAATTGACGACTGGTTCTCACTCGAGCCTGTTGGCAAGATCAAGCTGAACTTGAGCTTCGGTATGTCTCTCTTCTTCCGGAGATGTTCCACTCAAACTAACACTTTCCAGTCAAACAAACTCGCGAACGCAGACCATTTGACGTCGGACTTGGGCGTAAGGGAGCTGTTCGCCAGCGCAAGGAAGATGCAGTCGAGCAGTACGGCCACAAGTTTGTTCAGCAGACTTTCTACAACGTCATGCGCTGCTCTCTGTGTGGTGACTTCTTGAAGTACACGGCTGGTATGCAGTGCTCAGACTGCAGATTGACCTGCCACAAGAAGTGCTACCCAAGTGTTGTCACAAAGTGCATTAGTAAGTCCAACGCAGAGTCAGACCCAGACGAGGAGAAGATCAACCATCGCATTCCTCATCGCTTCGAGGCCTTTTCCAATATGGGAGCCAACTGGTGTTGCCACTGTGGTTACATGCTGCCTCTTGGAAGAAAGCAGGCTCGCAAGTGTTCCGAGTGCAGTTCTACTTGCCACAACAACTGCATCCACTTTGTTCCGGACTTCTGCGGTATCTCCAACGAAAAGGCCAATGAGATTCTTGGAGAAATCCGCAGAGCCACCAAGGGCCGCCAGGGCACAAGTATGTCGGAGCGCAAGTTGCGTCCTGGCACGGCCAACAGTGTTAGGCCCGCTGCTCAGCCCTCTCAGCCTTCGTTCATGCCCACACCCTCTCACCAGGATCAGACGGCGAACCCTCAGGACAGGCCACTCTCCTATGGTAAAGACCGTATGTCAGACGCCTATGATGCTCCTCCTCGCACCTCGACGTATGGCGCGCCTGCCACCTCGGTCGATGCTGCTCGTGCATCCTTCGCCGCTCCTCCTCAGTCTCCCCAACAACCGGAAGCTCGTCCACCACCCGCTCACCGTCAATACTCGTCCCAATCTGCTGCAGCGGCCGCAGCTGCAGCTCTTTCTGGCAAGCGCTCATCAGCGGCCGAACAGAGAATTCCTCCCTACAACCGCTCTTCCACCGACTACCAGAAGCAGCAACAGCAGCAGCAGCAGGCCAGCCAAAGAAGCTCCACAGCGACGACAAGCGGCGACCAATACCCTCAGCAGAGAACCTCCCAGCCACAGCCTGCAGGCTACAACCCAGCAGACTATGCCGCTGTCAGTGGCTTCCCAGTCCAGCCTCTTCAACAGCCTCCTCAACAAGCTCAACCTCCTCGCCAGCAATACCCTCCTGCTCCAGCGCAAAGCCCGCCTCCTACCACCACTCCTATATCACCACCAAGCAAGACTGCAACATCTATGGGACCTCCTGCAAGAAAGACTCAAGGCGGAAACATCCGTGTCGGACTCGACCACTTTAATTTCCTTGCTGTACTCGGTAAGGGTAACTTTGGTAAGGTTATGCTTGCCGAGACAAAGCAGTCGAAGCAACTGTATGCCATCAAGGTTTTGAAGAAGGAGTTCATCATCGAGAACGACGAGGTCGAGAGCACAAGGTCAGAGAAGCGTGTCTTTTTGATCGCTAACAAGGAGAGACATCCCTTCTTGACCAATCTCCACGCTTGTTTCCAGACCGAGACCAGAATCTATTTCGTCATGGAGTACATTAGTGGTGGTGATCTGATGTTGCACATTCAGCGTGGACAGTTCGGTACTAAGAGAGCTCAGTAAGTTTGCAGTGTCGGTCAGATGCGAATGTTGCTAATACCTCACAGATTCTATGCCGCAGAGGTCTGCTTGGCGCTCAAGTACTTCCACGAGAACGGTGTCATCTACCGTGATCTGAAGCTTGACAACATTCTTCTTACATTGGATGGCCACATCAAGATTGCTGATTATGGTCTCTGTAAGGAGGATATGTGGTACGGCAGTACGACCAGCACGTTCTGTGGTACTCCCGAGTTTATGGCCCCCGAGGTAAGTCATTTCTAGACTTGTACATATTGATCCCTGCTGACTCGTCGCAACAGATCCTTCTTGACAAGAAGTACGGTCGTTCTGTCGATTGGTGGGCATTTGGTGTTCTTATCTACCAGATGCTGCTTCAACAATCTCCATTCCGTGGTGAGGATGAAGACGAAATCTACGACGCCATTCTCGCAGATGAGCCGCTGTACCCCATCCACATGCCTCGCGACTCGGTGTCGATCCTCCAGAAGTTACTCACACGTGAGCCCGAGCTCCGTCTGGGTAGTGGACCAACTGATGCTCAGGAAATCATGAGCCACCCCTTCTTCAAGAACATCAACTGGGAGGACATCTACCACAAGCGTGTTCCTCCACCCTTCTTGCCCACCATCAAGGGCAAGGCTGATACCAGCAACTTCGACTCCGAGTTCACAAGCGTCACACCGGTACTTACACCAGTGCAATCCGTATTGACTCAAGGCATGCAAGAAGAGTTCAGAGGATTCTCATACACTGCCGATTTTGTGTGAGCACAGCCAGAACCAACCTCTCAGCCGACGAACATTCTGGCCTGGCGATTCGCATCGCGAGAGACATGACGAAGGTAGCTTCGTCAGAATAGATCGCTCTCGTTCTTCGAATTACCTTACCATTGCCATGCATGGGGTTTCCAGCACTTCTCTCTCCCTTCTCTCTCTTTACAACGCACCACGGATACAGTAGACGAGGATACCACAGCAAGGACATCGAGAAGAAGGGACGAAAAATCACGCCGAGGCACGGCGGCATATCTTAGACAGGACACATGAAGCATCAAGCATGTGGGAGAGAGGCTTCATCTGGTGAAGAATAGGAGAGTTGTCTTTCATTTCTTGTTTGGACCGAGAGAGAGAGCAAGTCGAGAAGAGATGCGCGGATATAGAAGTTATCATCACACACACGTTGTAACGGCATATGAAACAGTAATTGACGAACCCTCTTGATATTCGAATGTCTTGCTATGATATATTGAGTTGTAAAGGAGAGATCGAGAGTAGCGGGTATTCTACCAAGGCTTCAGTGCGGCTTGAAATTGTCTATCGACGTTCGGAAGAGAGCTCCGAAACAGCTTTCCCTTCGTGCCTTCCCCTGCATCACGCAGCTGGTCCCTGGATATACCTCCACTACCCAATGCGCCTTCTCTTCACTCCAAAGCCAATGCATTCTCATCGTGCGAGATGTACAGGCGATGGATGACGACGGCTGAGTACATCTGAAATTAGCGCACCGCCACTGACTCGCTGAAACCGTTGCGGGGAGAGCTCCTCAGCACCAAGAGATGAGCTGTTGTGTTTTTGCGGGCGCAATCATCTTGTTTCCCTACATAAACATCCTATCACAACTCCCAATTCACTGTTCAAGACTGATAGATCTCACGGCACGCTGTTGTTCACGACAAGACATCGCAGCATTCGCCTTCTGACCACTCGACATCTTTCGCGACCTCGGAAACTCATCACACTCGGACATCAAGGTGCTTCTTCATTCACCATGGGCGGAGGACACGAGATCCCCCACAGACATGCGACAACGAGCCAGCAATCTACCTCAGAGCCAGAATGGAACAAAGGCCTCTGGGGTCTTGTCGACATGGGCAGCAACGGCATTCGCCTCTCCATCACAGACCAAAGCGCACCAACAACTCGAGTTTTACCCACCGTCTACGCCTACCGCAACAAAATCTCCCTCTATGAAGCCCAATATGACGAGAATGGCACAAAAATCCCAATCTCTGCTGCTGTAATGGATGATGTGATTTCCATGTTGTTGAGGTTCCAAATCTTCTGTGCGGATTTCAGGGTTCCGCCCGAGCAGATTGAGATTGTGGCGACCGAGGCTACAAGGGCTGCTATCAATTCTGCAGAATTTGTGGAGAAGATCAGAAAAGAGACTGGGATTAAGATGAGATTGTTGAGTAAAGAGGATGAGGGTAGGATTGGTGCGTATGGTGTTGCGAGTTCTTTTTCATCCGTGAGAGGTTTGGTCATGGATATGGGTGGTGGTAGTACTCAGATCACTTGGATGATTGCAAAAGGGGGTGAGACTCAGATCAGTCCTGTCAGTGCTGTCAGTTTTCCGTATGGAGCTGCTGCGTTGACGAGACGATTGGAGGAGCTGAAGAAGGGGAAGAGTAAGCATGAGGCGCACAAGGCGAGAGAAGAGTTCCGTGCTCAGGTAAAGACGCAATTTCAGGAGGCGTACAGCAAGATACAGGTTCCGAAGGAGCTTGTCAAGGATGCTATGAAGAATGGCGGCTTCCGTCTTTACTTGACTGGAGGCGGTTTCCGTGGTTGGGGATATCTCTTACTCCACCACGAACAGGTGGCTGGCGGAGGTTATCCATTCTCCATCATCAACGGATTCACAGCACAGAAAGACGAATTCGAAGACACCGAGAAGATGAAGGAGATTGCAAGAGAAGCAAAGGAGATCTTCCGCGTTTCGGATCGTCGTCGTGGTCAGGTACCTGCTGTATCCTTCCTCGTCAGCGTTCTCGCCGAAGCCATTCCTCATGGTATTCGCGAAGCTCATTTCTGTCAAGGAGGTGTCCGCGAGGGCGTCCTCTACAACCGCCTTCCCGCTGAGATCAGAGCCCAAGATCCCCTTGAAGTAGCGACAAGGGATATGGCTAAGCCAATCTCGCCCAAACTCGCCGCTCTGGTTACGCAGTCACTACCAAGTGGTACGGAGATACACGCCGGTGTGCCTGAATCCATCGATATTCACATGATCCGCGCCTTCGCCAACATGTTCTACTTCCACGCCAACATGAACAAAGAAGTTTCTTCGACATCTGCGTTGTACAGCACAGGCACTGGCATTCTTTGTTCCACCCATGGTTCTTCACATGCGGATAGAGCATTGCTTGCTCTCATGCTCGAAGCTAGATATGAAGGCGAACTGGCTCCTCGCGAAACAGATTATCGCGACCAACTCATCCGCTTGGTGTCAAACGAAGAAGCATGGTGGACCCAATACATCGGCGTCATCGGTCTCATCCTCAGTCGCGCTTTCCCAGCCGGCGTAGTTCAAGATGATCTCTACGACATCCACACCTCTACCATTCTGAAGAAACCCGAAATTCGCATTTCTTCCGAATATGTAGATACGCTTGGCAAAAGAGGAGACAAGGAAGGACTGATGGTTACATTTACATTGGTCTGGCAGACGGAGAATAGAGATGATCCTATGGAGGTCAAGGAGACATTAGAGAGACATATCAAGGATCTTGTCAAGGTTGGCAGGAAGAAGCATGCGGTTAATGGGTGGAGGATCAAGGTTGGGGCGCAAGTCAAGGATGATTATCCTAATGATTTGAAGTAAAGTAGATACGGGGTGAGGCAAAGAAGTTTACATGTGTCCAATACCACTGCAATGTGTCTTTTGTTAGAAACAACAACAATCGCTGCCTTTCAATCAAGACGATGTGGCTCTCTCGTGTCGAATCCGCTGACAAAAACTCCGATGCTTACAAACATATCACCAGCTGATTGCTTCCCGCATGCGTTTTATATTAAACGTCCTGCAGAGCTTACAAAGCGCTGACTCAGTCCACTGAAGAAAATACATACGTCAACCCATACCAAGAGAATCAAAGAGGATGCCTTCGCAGAAATGCGGCTCAAATCTCACCTGCAATCACCCCGCAATGCCTCGGCTGCCAGGCAGGCACCAGGGAAACGGCTATTGCGGGTATATAAAGAGTAAAGCTGACAACCTACTACTCCAACACAACCTCAATCTTTTCTGAAGAGGAAAGCTTTACAGTAGCGCTATTTCTCAACTTCAACATGTCTTCCTTTGAGCAGAAATTCGAACAAGCGGTTAAAGATGGTGTTTTCTCCGGTGCCATCTTGGTGGCTAAGGATAAGAGCGGTAATTAACATCTCCTCCCTTCCCTTCCCTATCCCATCACATCTATTCGCATATACTAATGCGAAAGCAGGAAAACTCGACTACGCCAAATCCTTCGGCACCCGCTCCATGGGCGAGAACGCCAAACCACTCGACCTCAACACCCCCCTCTTCCTAGCCTCCATGACAAAACTCTTGACCTCAATCGCCTGCATGCAACTCATCGAACGCGGGCTCATCTCCCTCGACACCGACGTCAGCTCCTTCATCCCTGATCTCGCCGCTCAACCCATCCTCCATGGTTTCGACGACAATGATAAACCCATCCTCTCTGATCGCAAGAATCCAATCTTGTTTGTGCATTTACTCACCCATTCTGCTGGAACCGCTTATGATAAACTGGTCCCTGTGTTGGAAAAATACCGTGATCAGCAGGGTCAACCTGAGGATAGGGCTACGATGACGACTAAATGCGTGTATCCTCTTCTCTTCGAACCAGGTACTTATTGGTCCTACGGCACCGGAATCGACTGGGCGGGCAAAGTGCTGGAAAAAATAACCTCTCAATCTCTGCAAGCATATATGGATGACAACATTTTCACCCTCCTAGGCGTGGATAGGATCAAATTCACACCATTCCTGACTGAAGAAATGAAAAAGGAAAAAGCGACCATTGGATTGAGAATCGGCGAAGGAGGCAACCTCATCAACCTCCCCGATACCAAAAACATCGACTACGGAGATGCGGAATGTTTCGGCGGCCACGGTGGCTACGCAGACCTATCCCAATATTTCAAGATCCTGGAATCGTTGCTTTTCGACGACGAGAAATTGTTGAGCAAGGAAAGCACAAAGATTATGTTTTCGCCACAGCTGACCAAAGAGAGCAGGAAAGGTATCAATCAGGTATTTAGGATGCCAGAGGTGGTTTCGCTGTTCATCGGCTCCTTCCCACAGGAGGTGGAATATGATTGGGGTGTTGGTGGTGTGTTGATCGATAGTGATGATGCTGAGCAGAGGAAAAGAAGGACGATGATTTGGAGTGGGATGCCGAATCTTTTCTGGGTATGTTGTTTTGCTTGCTTGCTTGCTACTTTTGCTTATGTACGAGTTCGCTGACTTGAAAATGTGTAGTTTGTTGACAGAGAAGCTGGGGTTTGTGGGTTGTTCGGTACTCAAGTTTTCCCACCTGGAGATAAGAAGGTTGGAGAGATGATTAATCTGTTTGAGAAGGAGATGTATGAAAGAGCTGCTGGAGCTGGTGGGGCAAAGTTGTGATAAAAGATCGATAAGAAGATACGTGTGTGCTGAGTCAAGTCTTTACATATTCTACAAATCTTCAAGCCTTGATCTGATGTCCCTCCTCATCAAATCTCTGGACTTGACCATTGAGCAAAGCATCCTGCAAAGCCAACCCAATCTCCAAACTCTGAATCCCAATATCCAAAGCCACAGGAACATCTTTGTCCTCCAGCACACTCTCGCAAAACTCAATAGCCTCAGTGGCAAACGCGTCCTCAAATCTCTCCCAATACTCCGGCTGCACCTGATGAGAAATACCATTGCTTGAAGCCAACTCGACAAAATCGCTGCGAGGGTGCACATTGACGGATAATTTTCCAGCCGATCCGGTGACTTCGGTGCACACATCGTGACCGTGAGCTTGAGTCCTGCTGACGTAGTAATATCCAAGACATCCATTAGTGTACTCGACAACACCAACACCATTGTCTACATCATTGAGCTCTTTCAATTCGGGATGATGAGTGATGGTTCCCACAGCCCAACAGGCCTTGGGCTTGACATCTCCCAGCAACCATAAAGTCAGATCGATATCGTGGATTGCGCAGTCGTAGAAGATGCCACCGTTCTTGGCTGCATAGCGGACGAAGAAACCGGTCGTGTCGAGGAGATCGGTGGTTTGGGAGCGTACGAGGAAGGGTTTGCCGATACTGCCGGAAGTGATTTGGGCTTTGGCGGACCTGTAAGAGGCATCGAAACGGCGGGAGTAGCCGGCCATGACTTTGAGGTGAGGGTTTTGCTTTGCAAGGGCGCATACATCGCGAGCCTGTGATGGTTGGTGGTTAGTATATATCGTACAAAGAGATATAAGACAGGCACACCTCTTGGAAGTTCTGAGAGACGGGCTTCTCGCAAAGGACGTGCAGGTTCTTATTGATACAGGCAGTAGTCATTGAAGCATGAACGTTGGTGCTGATAGACACCCAAACAGCTTGAAGTCCTTCCTTCTCGATCATTCGATCAAAAGAGGAAAAGACTTCAATATTGCTGTCTTTGAAGAACTCCCGAGCCCACTTGAGTTCAGTCTCATCGTTTGAGCAGACGGCGACGAGATTGGCGTGAGGGACGCGATACATCAGGGTCTTTGCATGGCGTTTGCCCATTCTACCCAAGCCGACGACTGCAATGTTGAGTTTGGTCGAGGGAGCCTTTGAAGGCATATTGTGCAGGGAGTCCATTGTGGCAAGGAGGTGACTGAGATTTTTCCGATTGTAGAGACGAAAGAGACTGAAGCTGATGGGAGAATGAGAGTCTACTTACTCTAGGTACCGACCTGTTTTATAGCATTGTTCGGGGGCAATATCCTTTTCTGCAGGCACATATTGGAAGTCAAAGGCTACCGCTTCTTTGCCTGCAACCGTATGAAAGCGGGGCATAATCTCACGGACCTACATCTTGAATGCTGAAATCGCTATTTTGGTGTTATCAAGAAAGAGATGATGGAAGCGTTTGAGCTCGAGAGAGAGAAAAGCGGCGTGGCTTCCCGATACGGTAAAATAGCCGTGGTGGAGCACGAAGCGGGGTGATCGACGTCTTCGGTTCGCTGCCTCCTTTCGTCTCCCAAGCTGTTTTTGGTTTCAACTCCGCCACTGACCAACACACATAGCAATTGTTTCCGCAAAGCTCTCTTTCTCGACGCCGTCTCGATGTCCGGACGAAGCTCCAGAGCTGTCCGCTCCAAAACTGGTTGTCAGGTGTGCAACACTTTTCGGTCGAGAAGGGAAAGAATGAACGCGTCGCTGACGTGTCGAAGGGCTGTAGAGAGCGACACGTCAAATGTGATTGTCGCATGTGATATCTGCCAAAGTTTGTCCACTGACTGATTGACTGGCAGGCGATGCCGCTTCTGGTGACTGCTCGAGATGTGTAAAAAGAGGCATACCATGTTCACGGCCATTCGACGTTCGGTATAGGCACAGCTTTGCGGAAGCCGAATACGCTTTCTCGACATCCCAAACATGGATTTCCCCATCTTCGTCTCTAGTATTTGTTGATGACAATGCTTGGGCTCGAGGTGAGATACCCGAGAAGAATCGAGCGCTAGAGACCACTGTGGCAGCCCGCCGTATGGAGACGCTGCTTTCCGAAGAGCCTGATCAGTCGACGCAGTCGTTGTCGAACACGGGCCCCTCATACGCACCTAACGATGAGCTTCAAGAGGCGCCCATCTGCTCCTGGCCAGATGATCAAAGCACCATATACGATCTTACTGGCGTTTCGGACCATTTCTCGGACGGCAGTGCTCGCAGTCAGCTGCCAGACCACTTTCCAGGAGAAGCGCACCATGTCCCTGGCCAGCATAATCTCAGTCCTCGAACTGGTTCAAGTGGCTTGTATACACCTCGGCAGACCTGTATCAGCACTCGAGAAGAGTTGCGTTGGTTCCGGTATTTCGTGTCGACAGTCGCTCGCAACCTCGACATAACCGATCCGGCATGCCACTTCGCCAACGAAGCACCTCTTCAGGCCCAAAGCAACCAAGTGCTTGCATATGCTCTGTTGGCAGCCTCCGCTCGCCATCTCAGTCAGACGACTGATTACTCACCAGTAATTGCCGACCGCTACCACCAACGGTGTCTCGCGTTGTTGATACCATTCCTTGACGACGCCACTGCTGTCTTGAGTGAAATCCTCCTGTCAACCATTGTGATACTACGGTATTTGGAAGAGATTGATGCGTCTTTGGCCTTCAATCCAAGCCATCGCATAGGTACTCGTGCTTTTATCAACCTTCAAACCCACAATTCGGCCACTGATGATTTGCGATCCGCCGCTTTCTGGTTGGGAGTTCGGCAGGAGGTGTATTATGCGATTGCCAATCAGAAACCTACCATGCTACAATTCGATCGTGATGAGAGCGATGCAGAATTTCAGCCTACTCATGAGGGAGCTTGGGCGAACCGTATGGTGATGCATTGCGTAGGTGTCGTCAACTACTGCTTCAGTCCGCAACGACAAGACATCACCTCAGAGTATGACGTGCTGCTGCAATACTGCAAAGCTTGGGCATCGTCAATGCCTTCTTCTTACCGACCTATTCTGCACCAGGATCAAGGACAAGACACTTCGTTTCCCGAAGTTGCCTTTTTGTCTTCTGCTGTGGTGGTAGGATTGCAGCATTATCATCTTGCGTCGATGTTGCTATGTGCGCATGACCCCAGGATACCGCGTGTAGGTCTTGCTCGCGTTTCCGCTTCCGAGGCTGTCGACGATGAATTGAAGGATCACGCAAGAATGGTTTGTGGGCTTGCTGTCAGCAATAGTGAGTGTCGAGTCTTCTCTTATCGCAGATACTGTCGTTGACCACAATCATAGATAACATTCCGCCGGCTTTCGTCAACGCATCTATGGCTATCTTGCTCGCCGGTGGATTGTTCAAGCAAGATGATGAGCGGGAAGCTGGTTTTGGTATTCTTCGAAAGTGTCAGGAGTTGGGGTGGCCGACGGAGGAGATACAGCGACAACTCAGGTCAAGCTGGGGACGAGTATAGAGAGAGATCCAAGAATACAGAAAAGGAAACTTTGTCCTCGATGTAGTCCTCCAAGTCAGTCTCGGTGTTGTCACTATTACTGCCGTCATTTTGCGCAGACCTCAGCTATCGTAGATCCTTACCTCCAAAACGCCGAATCTCTGCATCTCAAGACTCACACTCGTACAAGTAGTCCAAGCTCCCTCTCTTGAGTTCCGCCAAGCAATTCTCCCCTTCCCAGAACTCGACCAAAAAGATGCCATCCCGGCCCTTAAGCCTTCACCACCATCCCCAGACCAAAAGAAATGTTTCATAACCCTCAGGCCGACAAAAGAAGACGACGCCTGTGTGATTCGAACACACGCTCCCGAAGGAAATGCCTTAGCAGGGCATCGCGTTAACCACTCCGCCAAAGCGCCTTGAATTGCATCCCGAGATTGGTTAGATCTCGAAGTTGGATGACTGTGGGGTAATTTTGGCAATACAATGATCTTAACATTGGCTGCGAAGTGGAGAGCAAATGATGGCAGGGCTGTAGGCGTGAGTGGGAAAAGCGATGTTCTGCTGAGGCGTTTCTTTCAGGAGTGTGTGTGCGAATCGTGGCGGCGTGTGATGTTGGAAGGGGAGCGAGGGAATCGGTCGCATTGGTTGCGCATGATAGGCAGAAAACACAGCAGGAGCGGAAACAAAGGCAGGGGTGTTTTTCACGTCAAATCGAGAGCCATCCGGGGATTTGGCGGTCATGTTCCATCAATGTGCCTTTTTAAACTTATCACGGCGCATGTCATACATTGACTCCGATAATCAAGAGGAGCATGAATGGACTACTCGCAAAGATGACTCTTCCTTCTGTATGAAAAAGACTGATAATTGTCGATTAGACACTACGTGATTATGACTGCCATGACTATGTCGCTCCATAACCACCTCGACCTCTGCCTTCCCTAAGCCTTGCGAGACAGTACCAAGCACAACTGAGCATACAGAGACCAGCTCCAACCCAGCTATGCGCGGGCATCTTGAATTTGCTCAACACGACAATCTGGAAAACGCTTCTCGGCAATGAGACAAAGTTCGCCGACAAGGGCGAAGTCGCTTTGACAAGCAGCAAGAATGACGAGAAGACACCAAACCCACCAAGTGCTGCGCAAGACATGAGGAACCAGAACCAGGGAACGTCCAGGAAGTAGCAATTTCTGTGAATTTGCTTGAGCTCACCGGAAACCAGGACGAAAGGAATGAGCATGGCTATCGTGAGCGAAGATGTGTAATGCAGCACTCTCCAGTACGCACGTGTTTCTTCCTTTGTGCCCGTGTTGACAGCTGCTGTCCTGCGGTCCGAAGTACTCAGTAGATCGCCCTGAGGTACCAGATCAGAGACGAGCTGGCGATAACAGCGTAGGAGAAGGACAGGATATAGTGCGACAAAGGCAGAGCTAAAGACACCAGCAACGACAGACTCCCATGGATCGCGCTCTCCAGGACGGATGCTGGTCATGAGAAGGTTCAGTGTCGCAATCATGGCGGATGACACGGTCTGAATTGAGTGTTGCTGGTGCAGCAAGACGGCTGTCAGCATGAGCGTCAGGGGGATGACGGCGATTCTGGAGATCATGTACATTGGCATGACAGCATACGCAAACGAGATGTTGGACAGAACAGTCTTCGCAAGGAAGACGATGGCGACCGGGAAAACATGCTTGGCTGTGTTGCGCTGGAATTCGAACAGGCCACCTCCTGCGATGCCTCCTGAACCATGGACAAACCAGTTCGAAACGTTCGTAAAGACGGATTTCGTCCTCAAGCCTCCGGTATATCTCGTGGGTCTGTTCCCCTTATTATATGCTTGCGAAGGAGCAACGAGGGCACCCAGTCCAATGCTTCTCAGCGGACCAGCGAGTCCTCTCGTCAGTGCTGCGAAACCAAGCAGAAACAAGTGTGTGATGCAAAGCTGCAACAGCGTCAAGGTGAGTGGGTAGGGAAACTTGTATGTGCCAGTCCACAAGATGAACCTGTTCATGAGAAGAGTGCCGAACTGACATCCTCCGACCCAGAAGATCAACAGACCCAAGTATACCCTCCATCCTACAGCAGTGCCGAACAAGAATTGGCCAATGCCACCCTTCTGGAAGATGCGTTGTGCGGTGCTCCGGTCGCCTCGCATGTTATCTTTTGCAACCAATGGCTGGCTCTGGGAGACATTGCGCATCTCATATTGCTCGTCATCTTCTGACTGCGCGGTGCTTTTGCTTGTTGCGAATGGCGATGGGGAACGAGATATGCTGACAATAGGGATGGTAGGACTAGGTCGCAACTCTGGCGAGGATCCCTTTGCGCCGATTGAGGGACCGGCAGGCGCTTCCTTCATGATGACGGGTGAGTAGCGAGGCTCCGGAGTGTGTCGTTGGGCTTCTGTGTCTGAATCATCCAAGGACAGACTCCTGCGACGTGTCGTTGTGTTGAAGGTGTTGGCAGATCCAAGGAGTGAAGCTGCCGGCTTGAAGAAGCTGCTCGACGCGAATGGGTTCGGTCGATTCATCTGTGCATGTGGCTGCTTCAAACCTTGAGGCTATGTTTTGGTGCTGCTCGTGTTTAGGGGGCTTGCTGACGACGATCCAATGCGACTTCGTCTCACACGCACGTGGGGATGGGACGCACGGGTGGGATTTTTGTATGTCAGTTGAATTATGATATGGCATTACTGGAAGGAAGGCAGGTTCAATGCACTTGGGTTCCTCAATCAACTCCTGCCAATTTCATTTCGCAAATCAAAGGGTTCATGCCTCGATTCACCGAGGCTTCCCTCCGCAATCTCTTGGCAACTCATCTTTGCCAGGGTCCACAACCTTCCCCAACAAGGAAGTCACTATCTCCGACCTTCCCAAACATTCCCTTCCTTTGCTACACATGATTCTTCCTGGCACATGTGACTCTACCATCCAGCACGAATCCTTCTCAAGTCCTCAATTCTTGAGGTCGCACGAGAATCATGGCGGGTCTATCAAACTTCACCTCGGTCTTTTCTGCCAACACCGACACTCGTGTCGCAAAGCGCAACCGCCGCCCTTTGTCTTGCTCAACATGTCGGGCCAAAAAGTTGAAATGTGATCGCCAACACCCATGCGCATCTTGTGTCAAGAAGGGGGAAGCCTCCATCTGTGATTACAGCTCAGTCGCCTCGAAGAAAGATCAGAGACCTCGCCCTGCTGTCAGTCAAGATGCTGCTGCTGGTCGCTTACAGAGACTCGAAGACATGGTCAACGGTCTGATGCACGCCGCTCCCATGAGTACTTTTGTAGTCACACCTCCAGATTCGTCCAGCTCTCCCCAGGTCAACACTCCCGAATATTCGAGTGTTTCTGCTGGTGGTCACTTGAGCCAACAAGGTTCTCAAGTAAACTACATTGGTGGCACGCACTGGGCTTCAATTCTTGAAAGTAATCACGACATTCGCTCCGTTATGGACTCTGATTTGAACGATGCGCCCTCTGAACCAGCACTCAAATCTGATCCTTTGTTTGGCCAAGAAAAGCTTGTGACTATTGAGCAAATACTTGCAACACTTCCAGAGCGACACATCGTCGATAGCCTTGTCGCAACCTATTTCAAAGAGACTTTCCTGTCTTTAATGTTCGTTCATAGTGGCAATTTCCAAAGGGAATACGAGGCTTTCTGGAAAGATCCATCGTCAACAAGTTTCTGCTGGTTGAGCATACTATTCTCTATCATGTTCATGGCAGCGAAATTGGCCATTGCAAGAGGTCTGGCTTCAGTTTCGGATCCTTGCAATACCAAGAGAACTGGCGCATTGAGGATGGCTGCCAAATGCCTCGTTACAGGTCAATACCTCAAGGCTCAGCCATACTCCATCGAGGCATTGCTATTCCACTTTCACTGCATCTATGCTCTCCACGCGGATCCTGAGATTCAGCCCTGGCCGATACTGACCATGGCGACCAGACTTGCACAAAAGATGGGCTACCACAGGGATCCCCGACATCTGTCAGCCAAGCTTACCCCTTTCGAGAGCGAGATGCGACGAAGAGCGTGGCACTATATTGAGGTTTTTGATATCACAATGTCGGCGCAACAAGGTATCCCAGCCATGATCAACGAGGATGAATGCGATTGTCAGTTTCCGGTCAATCTGCTGGACGAGGACTTTGATGAGAACACTACCGTCATGCCACCTCCCCGATCACATACCACTCACATACCGATGCTCTTCTTCACTTGTAAAGTTGTTGCTGTTCGGCATCTACGTCCAATCATTCGACATGCATTGTCTAGTCGAAGGTATGATCTGGAAGAAACCGACAGGCTTCACGAAGCCCTTGAAATAAGTCATCAGAGCATTCCACCGTCCCTCCGTATCCGCCCCATTGCCGAAACCAGCTTTGTCGACCAAGATTATCTGATCATGCAACGATTCATGCTCGAGCTTCAGTATCTGAAAGGACTCTGCATTCTACACCGACCTTGCATGGCATACAAGAAGGACGATCCAGCATTCGATAAATCGCGAGAAATCTGCGTAAACTCTGCGTTGCGGCAACTTGATTTGCAGAACGACTACTACGAATCTCTCCAGCCAGAGGGACGTTTGTACACGAGTAGATGGATGTTTACCAATGTCACGCTCCATGAACAGTTCTCAGCTGCCATGATCGTGTGTTTGGACCTTTCAGAATCGAAGTCGCAAAGGTATGTCGAGTCCCAAAGTTGAGATCCACGCTGTGCTAACTCCATTCTTCAAGTCCAGAGTCCAAGGCGAGGAAACTTGAAGCACTGCAGAAATCTCGGCACATCTGGTCCAGCAAAAAGCCTGTATATAGAGATGCTATTCGTGCAAGTCACGTACTTGGTGTCATGATAGCAAAGTTGACTGCTCAGGATACTCGCTCACCGCCAGCTGCTGAGACTGGTCAACTTGTCATGCCAGGATACTGCCCATGCGCTCCTTTGGAGAACATTTTGAACCCTCCAGAAACTCCACCTGCTGTTCAGCAGATCACTGCACCGACCGAGGATTTGATGGACATTGGATCTCTCGAAAGCATACTAGATAATCCTGACATGCTGAACTGGGTAAGTGTTGTTGTGGTCTAACTCTAGCAAACTTATGCTAACATGCATCATAGAATGATATTGATACCTATTTGATTGATTACAGTGGTGGACTCAGTTACGCGGAACAGCCTCCATTCGACATACCAGACATCACGCTCTGATCTCCCGCTATCTATGCCCAGTTATTGTCAAACACCTTGCCGTTGACATAATTGATCATCTCTTTGACAGGCGGCAGCCTCTCATCCTCTCCAAACGCCATACCCTGCTTCATGACCTTTCTGTAGTTCTTTCCTGGAGACACTTTTCCAAGCACATACTCCTGTCGCGTTTCAACCCGGTCAGGCACAGGAATCGATCGGCCAACAACTGCCTCCATTGCTTGCCACGCAAATGTTACCGCCTCCTTGGCACCAGCTGGAACACCTGCATCATCCAGCATAAATATCTTTGTGTTTGGGTAGTTCTTCTGAATGAACTCGGTAATGTTGGGGTTGTAAGCACCGCCACCGCACATGAAGATCTCATCAATGTCTTGCGATGGAGCGTAGCGACGGTAGTGGTCGACGATTGCCTGCGCAGTGATGCGAGTCACGGTAGCAACCACATCATCCTGTGACATTCCCAACTTCTCCGCTCTTTCAATCAAGTCATGTGCCATGGTATCCCGGAACACTTCTCTACCAGTTGTCTTGGGTGGTTCGAGCTTGAAATATTTAAATTCCAGGAATTGATCCACCAGTTCCTGGTTGACTGTACCACGCTTGCCCATGGCACCGTCTTTGTCGTACTCTTGCTTTCCATTTGTGTAGTGTCTCACGACAGCATCGATGAAGACATTTCCCGGGCCAGTATCGAAGTCGAAACACTTATCCACGCCACCTGCATGGTCTGGAGGAATGAAACAGACATTCGCAATGCCGCCGATATTTTGGCAAGCCCGTAGCTTATTCGGGTGGTGCAACAGAAGGGCGTCGAAGAAGGCGATGAGTGGGGCTCCTTGCCGACCAGCTGCTTGGTCGCTGACTCTGAAATCTGTCACGGTTGTGATTCCCGTCTGTGCAGCAATGAATGTGCCTTCTGCCATGGTCAATGCACTTTTTGTTTGACCCGGTTCAGGCATGCTGAGTAGCCAGATTGTCTGGCCGTGTGATCCAATGACATCAATATTGTCCATGGACACGTCTTGCTCCTTGCAAAACTCCTTCACGGCCGATGCAAACGTGTTTCCTAGCAAAACATTCACTTCGGATAGTTCCTCGGGTGTTGTGCGGTTGTGTAGGATCATGTTCATGACTCGCTTCTTGATCTTTTGCTCCAATGGAATTTCGCCGTACTTGAGCAGTTCGAAATGCATTGGTGCTTCAGGGCTCGTCTGTCGGAATCTGCACAGTGCGCAATCGATGCCATCCATACTGGTTCCGCTGTTCAAACCGAGGACGGTCAGGTCAAGTGCCGTTGTGTCGCCATTGATGTGTTCCCTATGGCGGTTCATGTTGATGGTGTGTGAGAGGAATCAATGGTATGAGTGGGTAGTTGAAATCGAAGATCAAACTGACCAGCAGGGACCCTGCGATGATAAATGTATTCCCCCATGATAACCCACAAACTATCTGCCGACATGTGATACAAGATCGAGATGTTGCTGTTCATGAATTCGGAACATAAGTGGGGAAGGTTGTTCGGAAGTTCGGGCTACAGTCGCAGAAAAGAAATTAAGCGAATACCCGAATAACAATCTCGTCATCCCCACGACATCGGCAGGCCAGTACCGTTGTATGAACTACGACTGCTTAACAATCGCAAACGCCATTTCCGGGGCCCCGAATGATATCCTGGAGTCGTTCTCGGCTCCCGGTTACCTGGAAATCAAAAGACGTTCTTCTGATCAATACTCCAGTTCAAGTACCATACTAAAGAAAAGAACATAAAACCAGTTGGATATCCCTCTATGTCGATCACTCATCTCACCTTCCATACCATCCACTGAACACCGGCACACTCCAAAACCATGGGCTTCACAACAGCCTGGAAGGGGCTCTCGCCTGCCAAACTCAACATCGCTATCCAGACATTCGCTTTGATCTCCATCTTCTTCGAAGGTTATGATCAAGGTGTCATGGGAGGCGTAAATGCTTCGCCAAACTATGTTACTGAGGTCAACATCGGTACTGCTGATGGCACTGTGACAAACACCACAAAGCAAGGTGGTATTGTCAGTATCGTAAGTTGATAGGCATGACTTTACAAGGGAATCAGAAGCTGAGACAACGCTTGCAGTACTATCTTGGTGCCATTGTTGGCTGTTTCGTCGGAGGATGGGCAGCCGATCGAATTGGCAGAATCAACGGTCTCTTCTTTGCTGCCATGTTTGCGCTTGTCGGAGGTGCTTTGCAAGCTGCAACACAGAGTGCAGACTTCATCCTTGTCGCTCGTGTTGTTACTGGTCTCGGTACTGGAGGTAAGCATTGGATCTTGTGCTCTGACGATATTTTATCTGACCACTTTGCTTGTCAGCTCTCACCGGTATTACCCCTGTACTAGTATCGGAAGTCTCCAGCGCAGAACATCGTGGTGGTTTTCTCGGATACGTCTTCATCGCCAACTACCTCGGAATCAGTGTTGCCTATTGGCTCGACTTTGGTCTCTCCTTTGTGAATAACGGCTACTCGGCAGTCCGCTGGCGATTCCTCCTCGCTTTCCAATGTCTTCCTGCTCTTCTCCTCCTCGCAGGTATCAAGATGCTTCCAGACTCTCCCCGCTACCTGGCTTCCGTCGGCAGAAATGAAGAAGCTCGCGAAGTTCTCGAACACGTCCGTGGAAACTATGGTCCTGCTGTCGAGCAAGAGTTCAATGAGATTGTCGCCATGGCTGAAGATACTAAACCCGCTTCTCCTATCGAGTTTATCAAGATCATTCTCGGTCTCGACAAGACAAAGGGTGCACATCTTGGTCGTAGAGCATGGCTTTGTATCTGGCTGCAAATCATGGCTTCTTGGACCGGAATCACTGCTGTTACTGCATACTCGCCCGTTCTTCTCCGTCAAGCAGGTTACAGCGAGATCAAGCAGAATGGACTTGCTGGAGGATTGAACACCATCGGTATCATCGGCACCATCATCTCCGCACAGATCGTCGACAGATACGGTAGACGCAAATGCTTGATGTGGGGAGCTGCCGGCCTATTCGCCGTCAACTTGATTGTGAGTCTCTTCTTTGCAACCACCGCTTATTCTATATGCTAATATGTTTCAGGCTGCCTCGCTCTACGAAGCCTCACGCGCCGATCCTTCCAAAGCTGCCAGTATCGCCCCAGCTGCCGTAACCATGTTGTTCCTGTTCAACCTCATTTACGCATCTACCTGGGGCACAGTCGCTTTCCTGATCCCTACAGAAATCTTCCCCAGCAGGATGAGAGCACAAGGAAACGGTTTCGGCATCACCGGCTGGGCCATCGGTGTCGGCTGGACAGTCCTGGTCAACCCAATCATGTTCGAAAATATCCAGGTATGCTATACGTTGAACCCCCATATCTCCCTCCGCCAGACTTCTATCAAAGCAACCACTAACAGTATCACAGAGTCGCACTTATTTCCTCTTTGCCGGATTGAATTTCATCTGGATCGGAATCGTTTACCTGATTTATCCGGAAACCGCAAATCGCTCGCTTGAATCTATCGAAGCTATGTTTACCACTTCGCCGTTTTATTGGCAGATGGAAAAGGCGTATGCGGAGAATAAGGATTTGTTCATCACAAAGGCGGAGATGGAAGGGGGATTGGAGAAGCAGAAGCAACTCGAGTATTCCTCTCATGATGAGCTGCCTCAAGTATAACAAACATAGCAGACGAGGAAGATCCAAGACTGAAACAAATGTTCAATTGAAATCGAACGCCCAAGACCAATTCTCGAACAGTTCCGCCGGAAAGTGTATCTGTGGTGATTCTTCAGATGTCATGAGCTGCTGCTGCTGTTGTCCGGCACTGACATTCGGTGATGCAAAGGCATTTCCGTCTACCTGCCCCGTCGCCCACGGAGACAAACGTTCCGCATCCACCGACCGCTGAATCTTCATAAACTCATCAATCCTCGACACCTGCGTGCGTAATTTATCGCTAGTTCCAGCAGCACAATACAACCCCACCTCCAGATTTGCAAGCAAATTTGCAAGATCCAGCAATACGGACCGCACACGTCGATAAGAGGATTCGGTGAGTCCGTTTTCAAAGGCCGAGCCCATTATACTGCCGATACCTGCCAGATGGTGGAAAAGTGGTGAACTGATTGCGCGAAGGTAGGCGACGGGTACGCTGGCGAAACCGTTGATGACTTCACTGGCGATCTGACATTTTTGGTCTACGGTGGAGTTTTCGGTGGTGAAGAGGACCATGCGGACGAGTTGGAGTGAGGCGGCGATGTTGGCGGCTTGGAAGCCGAAGAGGTCGTTTTCAAGCCGGCCTGTTAGTGGCTGTGTGGACTTGAAGATAGGGGGTAATTGATCGTATATCGTCATGACGTTGTTGAGGACTGACGTGTGCGGTGTGCTGCTTTGCTCGATGAAGCCTTGGATGGAAGGGGTGCGCCGTATTGGGGTTTGCAGATGGCCCAGACGATCAACCGTGTGTTCAAGGATTCTATACAGGTCGATCACGAAGTTCCATCCTCTTATCCAAGTAGGCGCCTCATACGACTCATTGGCAGTCGGAGCGTTTTTGTCGTTGAAAGATTCATCATCACACTCGGTTGGATAGCACACGCTGAAGCAAGCTTCTCTGCTCTTTGCAAAACCACCCCAGATGATGGAAGAGAAAATGTCCAGGGTATAAGTAGACCAGAAGAGTCTTCTTCGCTCCTCGATTTCGACATGACCTATTCCAGAAGGCCAATTGTCCTCATCTTGAAGCATACCCACAGCCACGAAGCTATGGTAAAGGCCCAGATAATAACTCATCTGACGAGAATCTCCATACTGAATTGAAGTGATGGCCAGCAATGCATACGCTCGCATGTAGTCGAGTTCTTGTGACAACGACGCGTCATGAGGGATGGCCCCTTTGGCGAACCTGAACAGCTCTTCAGATGAAGGATCTTTGAGCGATGCTGCGTTCCAGTTACTTGTGTACAAAGCACCGTCGCGCACACGAGCAGATGCAAGTGCACACATAGCCAGAACGGAAGCGAACAGGGGTCGACTTGAAGCGTACTCTCCTCGCGATACCCTTCGCAATAATGTTGGTCGGTGGAAGAAGGGGAAGACCGGATACACGACCTCGAAATATATCTCAGTCAGGTCCATCACAATAGCTTGAGAAGGCATGACTCTTGGCTTCCAGGTATCAGTGTCTGGTGGAATTTCCTCATCTCTGCAAGACACTTGTGCTTGTACAGTATCGCTCTGATTAGGCGTCTCTTGGTGAACATTCCTAGCCTGATTTGTTGCTATCCTGGCGGCCTTCGGTTTTGCTCCTCGCGGTCTTATTGGTCGCTGAAAGGTGCATGTTTCGCCATAATCGATGCAATTCTGGCACTGCCCTTGTTCGCCATCAGCGCCGAGCCGACATTTGACACTACGGGCACTGCACTGATCGCAAGCTCGTCGATTTCGCCGTGATTTCTGGGGTCTCTGGGTGGCTTCGCTCTGACTCATGATAAACAACAGCCAAAGCCTGCATCATGTTGCTCTTGAAGTTGACATTGAGAATTTGGCTAGATTTTGATTGCGGTGTCGATGTTGGGTTAGAGTCGAAGAGGAGGACAAAAATGACGACGCGATGAAAAAAGCATGTCGCGTTTGCGGGGCGGGCAAGAAACACCCAACCTTCCTTCCATCTATCAACCACATACGCCCGGTAAAGACATCTGATAACAGCATGTCGGAGCAAGAATTCGAGGACATCATCGAAATATTTCGAAAATCACTCAACGTATCAGAAACTCTGACGCAAGAAGAGCGCCACAAAGTCTCGTTTCGCCTTCCGCCAGTTGAAGAGGACGCCATTGTTCAAGCGAAGACGCGTTATCCTTCTCGTGCATCACTGGTGCAAGGCTGTTTCGAAAAAGGCGCCTTAGATTTGACAGATGATGAGATAGACATTATAATCAGAGGTGTTTCATCAGGCCCAGTATCAGTAGGCGAAAATCTCCTAAGCTTCTTGAAGCAGCTGTCTCCAGAAGTCCAAGAGTTGACTGATAAAGTATACGAGAGCATCGACTTTACTGATCCGGGTGAGCTGAGGGCGATACTTCAATGCTACAAAGAGCAGGATTATCGTCGGGAGCAGAAGCGAGCAACAAGACAATTACAACGTTATAGGCTGGTCGAGCGGCGCTACCTTGAATTGCTGCAGGACAGCATACAAAGGGACAATCCCAGTCCTGAATATGCCTTGAAAAGGAGGGCCCTTGAGCAGATCATGAGGGAAACCAAAGGTCAGGTCGACTTTCCTCAGGCCCCTACCAACGATTCGATATCTCGGAAAATCCAGGATTTCGCCATAAAAGCACAACGCAAGCCATACCTAGATATCGGCATATGGGGCTTTGCAATTCTACGCCTCGATTATAGAGATGACACTTTATGGGAATCGTACAAGTCGCGTGTGGAGACGTGTACTCAGAAGATCTTCACCGCCAATGATGTTCCCGAGAATGTATGCCGGATGCTGCGATACACCTACCTCGAAGACGAAAGTGCTCTGTCTGGAGAGATTGACCAGACTAAGCTAGTGGAATACTGGAGAGACAACAGATGGAACGAGAACGTCCATATCAACATGAACCACGATTTCTTCCTTTCTGCGGATTGCAAAGCAATGGACGACGAAAATACCACCGACCCACCCATTTACTTGCATGATGGCTATATTGAGGAGATGCCGACTGACTTATCTTCATTTCCTGGTTATATCCCGATGACTGCTCTGCATTTCTGTTCGAAGGGCATTGCTGGGATCAACGATGACCGGCAGTACGTCAGGTCGATATGGGATATTCTCCATTGACACATGGTTTGCGATACCGATAGAGACACGAGGGAGAAACCGATAAGGAATTAGACCTCGGTAGGACGCCCTCAACCTGATCCTTCGCAGATCTGCCTTGTTAGGCTGCCATTCCTATACCAAGAATAAGTGGGGTACGTGCGTAAGCCACAACGTTCGCTCTCTACTCGAGTACTCGACCTTGCTGCACTGCAAACACTTGAAGAAACATCCTGCATTGTCCCAATCACAAGCATCAGGAAAGAATAGCTTTGGACACCAACCATCAAACATGCCCATCGCCGTCGCATTGTCACCAAGAGCCATGACCGCTTTGGGCGCCATGGCACTGATGACCCTCTGCTTCCAAACTTTCGACTCTTCTGCAACTCCGTCCCAGGATGCCATGGCGCTCGCCCGTCTCAATATTGTTGATCAACAAATGGCTACTCTTCGGGCAACAATGAATTACGTTCTCAAGGAAACAAACACCACAATTCCCTCCAACCTGAAATGGCCAGCACAACCCACTGCATCAGACGACGCGCCCTTTTCGCAAGTTGTGAAGATGATCTTTTTCATTGTCGCAATGATAGGGTGGGTCAATGGCTTGGTTGCCTTGTACTCTGAAGCTGGAGCTGCGGCGGATAGAATGATGGCGGCAGGTTTGTGGGGTGCTTGTGCTGCGTTTGTCAGCCTTTGGTTTCTTGGAGAGCCTAAAGAGTGGTATGGGTATTTGCTGGGTGCTACATGGGGCTTTTATGCGACTATCTTCTTGTGGAGGACGTTCGCTGAACAGGAATCTCCTGTCGAGGTCGATGGTCTGAAAGCGTAATACCTGTGGGCAATTTCTCCTTCTCCACACGCCGAAGCCTATCATGCTTACCGCTTTCGAGATGCGTAATTCATTCCTGATTTGGAGTGCGTCCAATGAACATAAGTAATTCAACTTTGAATGGTCATATCTACGGCCTGCTCTCTGTCCTCATCATGATCCAACATTGCCCGATCAGCTCACCCGTAAGCGTCGTCTCGCAGTCGGTCTTCCGAGAAGCTGTTTCTTCCAGCCGTTAGCAGGTACAATGCTTTTAATGTCCGACCAGAGTACATAAAAGCTGCCGCTCACAATGAGCATGAGTGCGAGAATCAAAACATCATGCCTTTGACAGAGCTTTGTCGTCGTTGGTCGAGCTCCGGTATACAAAAGGGGCAGTCGTCAGCAGACCAAAAGAATTGCAAAACGTACAGCAGCAGGGATTCCCACGTGGTCACCCACCGTAGTACTAATCTGCCGTTCAACTGCTTATGTATGGCAGAGCGGACGGGATGCCCAGTTTTCAGCTGACTGTGGCCGTACGTGTTCTGAGAAGGATCTTTTGCGTACATAACTCATCACAATTGAGACAGAAGACACGAATATGGACTCTGGAAGATGCGACTCTAACGCGTTCGCGCAGACAAAGTTGAATCTTTACAGCCTCTGCACGTCAACGTGTCGCTGATCTCTGCGATGGATCTCTAGACCATAATCCAGGTAATCTGTATGATGAATTTTCACTACGCAACTTACACATGTCCTAAATATAGGTGTGTCGACAAGCCTACTGCATACTACAGACCGCGCCCCGCGGGCCTAATCCACTTGTTCTCTCAGCAACTTACTTCGAAGGTTAGATTAGTCCTGGATCTCGTAAAAGGATGGGATGACGGCTCATAGGGCTCTATGAAGGGGCAGCGAGTGGATCAAGTCCCAGCTATAGAGACTTTGCACATCCAGTCCGTCTGCTCCTAAGATTCTTACACACGTCCAGGCCACCTCATAATGCACTCTTCGTTCACTGCCGCGGCATTGTCCTTGTCGGCTCTGGTACAGGCCGATGCCACGACTATCTGGGCAACCAAGATAGTGTCCGTTTGTCCTACTCAAGATGTAGTCTCCCAGAACGCTGGAATTGGCCAAACTGGAATTGTGGATACCACCCACAAGATCACCGACACAGTATACGCCCATCCTTCTACTGTCACCGTCACCGTCACTGAGGACAAGTTTACCGTAACCAAGACGGTCTTGGTTGGATCTCATATTCCTGGCAGCACCGAGTACACCGGAGCCGTCTCGAACACACCTACTCGGAACATTGGTGCGGCTTCGACGATTGTTCCTTCCAGCAGCGTCAAGTCTATTCCTTATTCGTTCCACATTGCGGTGCCTCAAATTTTATCAACAAGGACCCTGTGACCGGTATGCAAATCGATGATGTGGCGCCCCTTGCAAACAAGTACAGCAACAACAATACCTACCTATACAACTGGACCAATGCCTACGACTGCTGTGCCAAATGCCAGGAAGAGGAAACTTGCGCCTACAGTGCTTTCAGCCCAGATTTCCACGATGAGAGCGGTGCAAAGAGCAACACATGTATCTTGACTTACTGGGACACCTGCAACGTGGCGAACAACCAAGAACAGTGGTACGCTAGAGGTATTAACCAGTACGAGTACACTGTCAGTAACGGCAACTGTGGTTTCATGAGCCGTCATCGCAGTCCTAGATGTCTTTACGTCTATCGCGACAACCAGGTCCAGTGCGATATCAACTGCGATGGCTCGTATAGTCAGCATTTAACTTATGCTGAGTGGGAGGCTGCACCCGCTCTAGGTGAATGCCCTCTGGTGCCTGCCTAAGAATTGGGTCTGTTTGATATGAGAATATTTCCATGGCAATCATGGTCTGCTATAAGGAGATGAATAAAAGCATCATTTCTTCTACAATCTTTCGTGGTTACCCCTACAATCTTTCTGTAAGGGGGAGTATAACTGGGAGAGATAGAACATGGCAGGTCGCCGACATTGGCTTTACTGCAAGCACATTTATCTGTGCGCTATCTCTCTAAGTTTGGCGCTTCATTCTTGAGAGTATTGATACGAGGAAGACGTAAAGAAAGACAATGGGCTCGAGGTACAGAAATGGGAAGGTTGGAAGTTTGGCTAAGAAACAAGGCGGCTGACTAAGCTATGGTGGCCTTCTCCAGCCTTGTCCCACTCCTTCCCCT
Source organism: Aureobasidium lini (assembly GCA_022813425.1). Lineage (NCBI taxonomy): Eukaryota > Fungi > Ascomycota > Dothideomycetes > Dothideales > Saccotheciaceae > Aureobasidium > Aureobasidium lini. The sequence goes on along the minus strand of JAKLML010000059.1, from coordinate 68,974 downwards.
CTTCTCAACTTCCCAGTTTTATCTTGAAAACAAGCATCGCGACACCCTTGTTCTGCAGCCAAATGACCTCGCGAATACCTCGAATGCCTCGACCTGCTTTGTGGATCTCAAACAGGACCTTGTCCCGAGCAGGTGAAATCATCAGTTCCAAAAACCTGCCTCACCGCATCCACAATTGCTCCTCCGCTACAGAAGTCCGACTGATTGAACGTGAAAGTGGTACCTCCCTCCGCAGGATCTGTGCAACTGAATTGGGTAACTGCAGCACAACCACCCTCGGCCTGCATGATCTGCTGGAATTTCATGCCATTGAGTGTCGCGTCGCAGCCTCCGTTAATTCCGCTGAGATTGACAGTCCTGTATGGAATGTTAGGCTTCTAAAAATAAAGGAAAATTCGTATGTCTTTGCTTACCAACTGAAGAAGAATAAGTTGAAGTTTGCTTTGCAGACGTCTGCCAGGACGGCAGGGGAAAAGGTTGCTACTGCAAGGACGATGATTGACTTGAGCATTGTGATTGGTGAGTGGAGGGGTATTTGTTTGGTGCTAATGATGAGATTGAGATGTGTTAATGAGTTCGTTTCTGACGGAGTTCACACTGGATCTATATATGCTGGCTCCTCATAGCAGAAACCGCGTAGTGTTTATTCTTGGCTGGGATGTCGATGCTTGCGACTACCCCGAACGACCAACATCTCGAAGACGATGTGCTTGCGTACGTTCTTGAGTCGCCAACTTCGCTATCTCGACTTGCCTTCTGGATTTTATGAACTCAATCATCTCGGACGAAGCGTACTCGTCATTATCCAACAGACAGCAGACGCAATCGCATACACGAAAGTCCGGATGTTGGGGAGATCTAATTCGCCGGTAAGTTTGGCATGTCAGCGAAATCGCTGCGAGTAGCACATGCTGTTATCAATTCGAGGTCAGAGAAGCAATGTGATTGGACATGTTGGAGAAGGACAAGCACTTCTGTATCCCATCGCCAAGCACTATTGTTCATCATCATCCAACATTGTGGTCACCATGGTCTATATTAGGTCGTTAGTTCACGCGGCCGAACACTCTGATAGACGAATTCGATGACCACGGTCTACTTTCCACTATGACTGCAGACTACATATAACCTTTCCTTTCCATCGACTTCCCTCTCAATTCAATTCATGTCAATACAACGCAATCCAATCCAAAGCATCCGTCCTCAATCTCATCTTCCAAAGACCGCGACTCCTGAAAACCCTTTACAAAATGGCACCCACCACACTCTCAATCCTCCTCGCCATCTTCGGCATCGCTGCTCAGCAAGGCGTGCTGGCCATGCCCGGGCTTCCAACCAAGACCATGTACGATGGCCGCTTAGCAACCAAAACAACCACCATGACAACCTCCACCACCACCACCACCACTTCATCCCCCTCCAACGACACCACCACCACCACCAGCGCAACTTCATCAGGAACAAGCTCCGGCTCCATCCCCAACGTCGAATACACAACCATGTCCTCCAGCGCCATCATTTCCAAATACACCAGCGCCACTTCAATCGTCATGGACGACATGATGTCCTCCATGAACTCTGCCATGTCTTCCGCAATGGGCAGATGTAATGACTATTTGACTTATGCGAATTATTACGTTTCGGTCAATGAGGGGTTGGCTACTGTTAGTGGGACTATTGGAACTTCTGCTGGTGTGAGCAGCTCTGGGGTGGTTAGCGGTACTGTGGTTAGTAGGTCTGCTACTACTACTGCTGGTGGTGGGAGTTTGAGCAGTGGGGTTACTGGTAAGACTACTCTTCGCTCGTCTAGCAAGACGTCCAAAGCTACTTCTAAGACGAAGAGTTTGACTCAGTCGGTTGTTACTGTTACTGCTGGCGCCTAAGTGTTGGGGCGCAAGGAGATCGGATGAATATGGACGGCAATTGAAGTGTGGTATCTTAGCTAGGTAAATTGGAATTAAAGTGAGCTTGTTACAATGCTGTTTTCTCTTGACTTCTTGATTGGCACATGATGAACATCACAATTGTTGAAACTCGTTTTATCGATCTCCAAAGCCTTTCCATGGACTGTTCTATGCAGTCGAAAGTGACTGATCGCTCCCAGAATCAGAAGCGTTGTTTAACACAGACATGAAGTTCTCCATCTCCTTCTTCGTCTGACGTAAAATCGTGAATGCAAGTTCACCCCATGGAGGCGGCGTATACGCAGCTTCCTCTTCATCAAGATCCTTCCAAGCCTGATCTGCTTCGCCCCCTCTAACCGCCACTGTCAAATAGTCTTGGACTCCTTGACCATCATGTCCTAGAACACAGAAGACACCAGTATATTTGAACAACAGCACATCCATAATCAAACGGCACATGCGGCCATTACCATCTGCAAATGGATGAATATTGACGAATTTGTGACAGTACTTTGCCGCCAGTACAAAAGGGTCAATTTGCCCGAGTTTTTCCGCGGTGATGATATCGGCAGAGAGGTCTGCGATGAAAGTTTTCATCTCTGATGCGACGTATTGGGGTAATGTGAAGTCTGAGAAGCCAGCGAAGACGCGAGTGGTGCGAAAGACGCCGCCGTAGATCTTGTAGCTTTCATCAGAGGAATCAACTTTGTATGTTAGGATCTTGTGTGCGTTGAGTATGTGGGCTTCGGATAGCGGGTTGTCTTGAGTGACGACTTCGGAGATGAGGAAGTTGAGTGCACGACAGTGTTGTATGACTTCGTGATGGCTTTTCTGAATTTCGGCTTCGTTGGTGGGACGGTTTTGCTTGAACAGGTCATCTTTGAGACGATTGTAGAGGGAGTCTTGTAGAGATAGGTCCTCTGTGGTGTTTTCTGAGGTTCCAAGTGCAATCTTGCAAAGGGCATGCGTAATTTCAAGATTCGAGCCAGCTTTTTCGATCAAGTTTGAGCCATGAACTACGCGGCCGATCATATCCAAAAAGTAGTCATCTATCGGTGCGTCTCGGCCAGCGGAAGACTGCAAGAAGGAGGAGATTTGGGCGCGCGTCTTCTTTGTATCTGTGAATACGTCTTCCGGATCCTCGGCATCATTGTGATGAGAGTCATCGTAGGCGCCACTGTCGAGACATGTTGCGGCAGCGTTGCTCAAACAGTAGTGGTCCACAGCATATTGGACAATTGACATGTTGATGGCGGACAGCGTTGCAGATAGTTGGTGAAGTTGCTGTGTGAATATTTTTGCCATGAGAAAGATCGAATATTGTGAATGAGCGTCGACTTTGTGGTCGATTTGGAGAGTCCTTTTGACGTGACTCACGAATGGAAAAAGTCGACTTCGCGCACGTGGTCACCACTGTATCAGTCATTGTCAACAATCACCATCTTCTTCACGGCGACACGGTGACACGGCGGATTCGACAATCTAGAATTAGTCAAGGCTATGGGCGAAAAGGAAGCAGTCTGTACGTTCAACTGATAGTGTGATTTTCTAGGTATACCTAAAGAGAGAGTGTGCCAACCTTGCGCTGAACCATCTCATCGGCGTTGTGCATCCTTGAATGTTCCGGCTCTTATGAACTCAGTCCTGTCTGCGGTGCGATGCGGTCGGCAGAGGAACGTTCACACCATCATCATCTTCCTCGCCGGACACTCCGGTGAGCGCGCTCAGGCTTGTTGATCCTCCTCGTATGCTAAGTCCTTGGATATGGATGGCATCGGCTGTCACGGTGGTCCTGCCGTCGCGCGTTGAGGGCGAGGTCGAGGGTCTGAGCAGGTGACGAAGAGTCTCTGCAGAGTACATGCCAATGCCCTGAGTCGATGATGCTTCAGCTCGGTTACCTGTAGCGGTAATGCGCCCTTCAACGTCGAGGTTGTCCGTGCCGAGCAACTGTCGTGAATTGGTGTTGGCTGTGTTGTTGGTGAAAGTCAGGTCGACAGTGCGGTGACGCTCGAGGGCCGTCTCAGCGGCTTGGCATGCTGCCACATTCGCTTCGAGGCTTCTTCTTTCCTTTTCAAGCACTTCCTTGAGAGACTTCTGCACCCCGACCAGATTCCCATTGACCACTCTCAGATCATACTCTAGGTCTTTCTTGATACCAATCAGTTGTTCTTTTAGCTTGATGACATCGTCTCTGGTTGCCGACGATTCTTCGCTATGACCAGTCAGCGTCGCGTCGAATCAGCCGCGTCAAATCAACTCACAGCTCAATGACCTGAAGTGCAATGCTCAAATACGACTTGTAGCTCAAGAGTCTCGCCTTCAAATCTTCAATTGCTCTTCCTCTGAACTGCAGTCTTAGCCAGTCTCGTACACCAGGGCTGCCCAGACCCTTCAAAGATTTGTTCAGCTCATCACAGCAATCAAAACACCCCTTGAGCGGTGCTTCTAGCAATTCATCTTTGCTCGACAGGGCCTTTGTCGACTTCTGCTGCAATTGTTTCAAAATTGATGATAGCATTTTGAACTCATCGCGCATGCTTTCCACTTCTCTGGGATGGCCTTGGATGCTTTGTGATAGCTCGTACAGCTTCTTTGACGCGTTGAGCGCGAGTGTCAGAATCCCGATGACTCCAGATGCGATGCTGAGGGGATCACCCATCTCGGTGTGTGTGCTGATATTGCCTAAGATAGGCCACGACTGAGACCAGTAACTCAATGACAACATGGACGGAAAGACACCGGAGAAATGGTGCATCAACCCAACACTTATGTCTTCACGTGGCCTTTGTTGGACAGACCAGAACCTGCTTTTCTGATCCATACTTGTAAGGATTGACTGGTCCGCCCAACTGGAACGTTCCAGGGCATGCATACATTGTTTAGCATGTCTAGAAAAGCCACATCTTAGAAGCATGTCGTATCTCTTTGATACACGCAAACATGCCATCAAAGACGACTGCACGCCAACGCAGCCTTATATGGATGGTTTTATGACCAGTTCATCATCAGCGTTAATCACCTCATCAACATGAGTGGCGAGCTCACTATCAATGTTCGCGACAATATCGCAGGAGCAAATGCTACTCAGATCATCAATACCGTTATTCGCCAACCTACTGCATCCATCCAAGCTTGTCTACGTGCGCTAGACTGCCCCGACGCTGGTGCCATCAAGACGGAAATACATTCTGCCGACGGCGTGATACTGGAATGCATCGAGTGGATATTTCAGGATGACCGATTTCTCAAATGGAAAGAGCCAGGAGAGAACTCAGTCCTCTGGATCAATGGCAGTCCTGGAAAGGGCAAGACCCGCATGGCAACGGGCATCGTTGACAGCCTGCTCAAGGAAACAGACAATTCCACAGTCAATGGAATAGCAGGATTCTTCTTTTGCCAGAGTACGGATGATCGCTTGAACAATGCCGTTGGTGTCCTAAAGGGTATCATCCGAAGTCTTATAGAACAACGACCTCTCACTGTAGAACACCTGCATCGTCATTGGATCGATGAAGAGCAGGAATTCGACATGGACTTCAACCAGATCGCTCCTCTGTGGACTGTCCTCAAGCGAATCGTCAACGATCACGGCCACCTGGTAACACACGTTGTCATTGACGCGATCGATGAATGTAATCACCACACCGAAGAACTTCTACGTCTCATCTTTACCGACAGTCTCGCCTTTCCACGGAGCATTAAATGGCTTCTCACAAGTCGTCCTTTGAATCTTCGTCTTCAAGAGATCATCTACGGCAGCTCTGAACGAATTGAAGTCGATCTCGATGGCTCTTCGGGGCAGGTCGAAGACGCTGTGAAGAGATACATCAAAGCCAAGACGAGATGGATGAACAACAACAGATTCTCGACTGATGATCAAGCGCACATCAGCGAACTCCTTTTCACCAAGTCAGAATCCACGTTCTTGTGGATTGCATTTGTTTGTCAAGAAGTCAGAAACTTGCCAGCAGCTGAGGTCATTCAAGTTGTCTCAGCAATGCCGAAAGGACTTCGAAATCTCTATCAACGAAGTATGCAATTACTTGACGAAGCTTGTCACATTAGCAATGAATTCGCCATTGATCATCGAAAGCTCATCTGGACCCTTCAGTCTTTGTCAAGCAGCCCTCATATGTTGGAGCTTGCCATGCTTGCTGGCATATCGACAGAAAAGGCCAAAGATGAGAGCTACCTGCTTCAAGTGATACGAGAGTGCAATACCTTCTTGGTTCTCACTAATACTGATGTTGTCAAGTTGGTCCATAAGTCTGTTCGTGACTATCTCGTCGAGATGCAGACTATGGCGTCGTCATCTGTGAAGTTACCATCACACGAGACGATCGCAAGACGTTGTCAACAAGTGCTGGAAATGTCGCTTCGCAAGAATGTTGTCAATCTGCGCGCGACAGACTCATGTGCCAAAGACGCAGACCGAGATCTCTTGAGTGTGCTCCTTCACAAGGTGGGATACTCTTGCGTTCATTTGTTCGAGCACGCGCAGAAAGCTGGTCTGTTGTATATCTCATCCCCACTACAGGTCTTCCTGCAGCGGTACTTGTTGCATTGGCTCGAAGTTATGAGTGTTCTCGGATTTTACCACTCCTTCATAGCGGACCTGACTGATCTTGAGTCATTTCTCAAAAACCCCATGCACAGACTCAAGGCCCCTTCGAGAATCGTGCTCCAAGAGGCATGGTCTGATGAGCTAGAAAGTATGTTACGCTTTGTCTCGGAAGCCAAAAACTTCGCTTTAGTCAATGGTCACATGATATCGGGTTGGCCGTTGCAAGTTTACACATCAGCACTTATCTTCAGCCCGGTGAATGATTCGTTGATGAAAGCTCTTGAGGTAGAGCGGCCCGCATGGGCGTTGGACCGTATGATGCCCCGTTCTGATATCTGGAACCCTGCTCCCTCAGAAACGATCGAACACGGACAGGCCATAGAAACGCGCGTGTCACTTTCAAAAGACGGCGAGAAAGTGATTACCGCATCACCATCTTCTTCCAAGATCTGGGAGCTAGACGGTTCTAGCTCTTTCGAAGAACTGTATGTTACCCAAAAGCATTCTATGTCAGAATCAAGCTCTTTCGATGTAGGGCAAGCTGGAGTCCTCTGGAAGGACAGTTTGGGACCGAGCTCATGGGTATTCAACAGACATGAATGGAACTGTGACTCTGGAAAAGAACGTTCGGTTGAAGAAGCCGTGCATGTTTCACTTCGTCCGGGTCACAGTTCAAATTACTACTATGTCTCGTTCATGGAACACAACAGGCACCTTTTCGAGATTGAACTTTGCTTGAGAGATGTCAACAAATTCGCACATTCAATTTGCTTCTCATCAGATTACGAGTTGTTCGCCGCGTTCGACATTCATTCAGGTCTCCGAATATGGTCTATGATTACCCATCAAGAGCTACCGTCAATCGCTACCAAGGGCTTCGTCGATGGCCTGGAAGATGCCACCAATCCATGTATGAAGTTTTCCGAGGACAGCAGCACTCTCGTTTGCGAGGTTCTCAAGATCGACGAACAACTCCTCATAGTCTGTAACATAGAGGATGTCAGCTTGAATGTGCGATCTACACGTCTCGTTCGTGCCCGAAATGCGCGACGGCTGTCGTGGGCAATATCTCACGATGGTAAATATCTTGCGTGCAGTACCGGAAACGAGATCTCCATTCTGGACACCTTCACAAATGACGTCTTCCAGACCATCAAGGGAAGTGGCATGCTTCGAATCACTCTCAGTACACGACCGCTCAAGGTCGCCGCGGCTGTCAGTGATGGGACTGTCAGAATTTGGGACCTCGTAGTACCATCGAATGCTCGTAAGGCACTAAGCCACCGTTCCGTTGGCTACGAGTCAAGTTTTCCAAATTTCGGGGTTTCTGGGCGTTCTATAACCGCTTGGTCGCCCTCTCCCAATAACCAGGTTGCGCTCCTCCTACATCCTGACATTCGAGAGGCTTTCACAGGATATGTAGAATTCAGGTCAATCCACGCAGGCCGCTCCATTGTCGATATGCATTCTTTGGGACCGTGGGATGAGGGCACGGTATTAGCTTACGCATTTTCTTCGGATAGCTCGTTGTTTGCTATCTGTTATATCGTTGACGACACAACGAAACTCAAGAATCCAGATAGCTGTCTACCGTGTGGTCTATATGTTGCTATCTATGAGGTCCCATCATTCGACTTCAGTCCCGGATCAGGATACAATTACAATTTCCCGATCGACACGCGTTCTCAATTCCTGGAAATGCCGCACTCTGTTGTCATGGTCTTCTCGAGAAATCGTTCCTCATTACTATGCTCATATCTCGTCGGCCAAGATCCAGGAATAGCTGTACTAGACGTCGACCGCCACAGTCATTTGGGTCATTTGGGCAGCCTGTCTGGTGGCAGTAGTTGGCCCGAAGGCATGGGGCCTGTACGGACTTCCTCGCCTCAAGCAATCTGCATTTCTGCCGACAAGCGCTTGATTGCCACCTCTTCACTGCTTGTATTACCTGGTATGGAGGTTTGCTTTGTCGAAATTTACAAGGACTATCAACACCACGCTCGGATTATCAGATTCGATCAACAAGGTGTCCGAATGATGGAGTTTTCGCTTTCGGCTGAAATGATTGCCGTGGTAACTGGACAGGGTCAAATCGCTGTCTACAGGCTTCCCAAGACGAGTGCTAGCAGCACACATGTGGAACCACTCGAACTCTTTTCTGAGTCTGGTGGACATGGCCAGGTCAGAACGCTTGAATTCGTCGACGACTGCAAAGCCCTCAAGACTGACTTCCGCGTTTTCCCCATTTCTAAGGATATTCAGCTCTATATCAACGTCAAGCCTACACCCGAATTGGACTTCATTTCGACGGACAATGGATCTGCGCCGCCGACCGTCGCATCTTGTTCGTTCCCCCAGAGTACAGACCTTGTCCAGATGAGCCACCAGCCTACAATCGACCCAATGATTCTCTGATCATACAAGGCTCTTGTGTTTGGATTAGGACGCTGAGGCATGAAATTATCGGTATTCAATTTGACCTTGAGCTCATTGAGAAGACTCTTCAGGCTGGTGAGCTTCTTTGAGGCGTCAAACTCAAGTTTAGTTTACTGCTCATGTCGTAAGCTAAGCGGGCACAAGCCACACATTTCTGGAGTTGTCTGCAGACTATTCCAGCACAAGATTGGATCATGATGTTCATTATTAGACGTCGAGAAGATGCCCTCAGATTTGCTCTCAAATTTGCTTTTCAAATGGCAAAGGATGTCTCACATAGGGCCTCGACTAGTAGGTAGCAATGAAGAGATAGAATTAAATCCGAAGGTAAGATCTGTTTGTTGGTAAAAAGGCTAGACAATCATGGCATCTGTAAGACAAGTCGTAACACATTGGTTTCAACACATCTCTTTTTGGCGTGTTCGAAGTCATGTCGCTGAATGCCTGGGTTTGCTGGTTACCGTCTCCCATGACTTCCCTTAAGCACTCTTCTCTCCTCTCTCCTCTCGCCTTCCTTTTTTCTCTTACATCATTACCGTGTCAAACTCCAAGGCTCTTACTGCAGAACAGTGGCAATCATCTCTTTCACTCACCATTATCATAAGCAGCAAAATATCATTGCACCAGAGCTCTGTCCATCACCCATCATCTTCAAACTTTCTTTGTCTGTTGATTATAACTCACCTCATCTGATACGTAGCATCAATGCCATGGTCTTAGTTTGTCGCGGTATATGCCCCGCTGAAGCTCCAGACTTCTTTGTTTGCAGCTTGAAGCTTGGAGGAGCTCCTGTTTGTCCCCTCTCTGCGGCTTCGCTATATTTCCTTCTTTTCACAACTTTTCAATCTCTCACCTCCCATAATCACCGTCTATCAGTTGGCAATCACAACACGAAATGAATACTCAAAACATCAATACTGGCGGAGGAGAAAACTCTGCCACCAAAGTGCAGGAGGTCGACATTCAAAGTAAGCCAAGCGTTTTTCCCTCCTGCTCGTTTCACACATTGACGATACTATAGTCCCTACCAATCCCGCCGACCCTGCTTTCTTCAATCTCACTCTCGAAGCGCGCCACAAAGCCTACCACCTCCTTCTCGACCCCAAAGGCACCAAGACCCTGGTCGTCGAACCCCCCAACTCTCTGGATGCCGTCACCAAACTACTCGCCATCTCTGAACAAGTCCGCGATGAAGTCACCACTTTGATCGCCTCCGACTACAAGGCTCGTATCCAAGCTGGTCTCTACTACAACCTCAAGCTCGAGCCCCACACCACCGCCATCTCCGGGTCCAAGAAAAAGAGCAAGAAATCCAAGAAGCAAGACCCATCACCCACCACGGGACCTCTTCCCGCAATCAAATTCTGGACCCTCGATATCATGGTCTTCACCGCAGAAATGCAAATCAGAGTCACCGCGAACTTGAACTTCAAGACCAACACCGTCGCAATCCGCCTCCCTGGCTTTGAGGATGGCCTGGCCATGTTCTCTTCCAACTACTGTGATCACCTGTTTGAGGAGTTTGAGGAAGCTTTTCTCAAGCCTATGAAGGTGTTTACTGGTAAGGAGGGGTTTGATGGTGTTGTGTTGAAGGATGTGGAGGTGTTGTTGCGTGAGGTGGAAATGCCTTGCCCCAAGTATTTCTGGGATAACGACGAGTTGTTTGGTTGCTAGGATGAGCACGCGCAGGATTGGCATGATTACGGAAATCACGAGGACATGGTTTGTTTTGTTGCTTTCAATGATGAGGAGGATGGTTATGAGATTGATTCGGCTTGAAGGCTTCAGGTCTGGAGCGAATGTCAAGCATGAGGATACGATAAACGACTATAATCTTGACAAGAATGGCAATTGATTGGTCAAAAAAGCACAAACGCATTCACTTTGAACTGCTCTCTTTTCTGCTCATCTTGATATGCCTGCACAGATATTCTTTGAAGCTTAAATTGGCATATCGAATTCGGATCATGACGCGGTTCGTGGAAGCCATCGGTGGTTCCTTCCTCTTTGAATATTCGACATTCCATTTCCTTGTTTATGCTACTCGGCGTCAAATGCTTCCATCTTTCTCTCATCATCATTATCTCTCGCCGTCATTGATTCACAAACTCCAAATACACAATCATGAATGCGCGAACCGGCAGAGCATCTATTGATTCTGGTATCGTTTTGCTCTCCAGTCCCAAGTCCACCAAATGTAGGCGATCTGGTCTTTACGCACGTTGACATACGTTCCTAACAATTCATCCATAGGGAGAATGTTCCTTGACATGCCTCAGGAGCTCCGTTTTGTGGTATACGAAATACTTCTCGATCTGGACGCTGGAGCGTACATCTTGATTGAGCCACTGCCGGCGAAGATGACACCCATGACGAACCTACTTTGGTCTTCTCGCCAAATCCGAGCTGATATCCACGCACTGCTGTCCCGCACCAAAGTCCGGATCATGGCTGGCGTTCTGCAAGATTGGACTTTTCGGCCTTACTCCCTTCTCAGGGACCACGACATGGATCAGTCGGGCGCCATGGCACATCAAGCCTGGTCGGAGTTCAACAAGACGGTCCCTTTTGAATTCAAGTTTACAAGGGTTCTGCTTTCAGTAATCAACAAAAGCCATTGTTGCCGAATGACGGCCGAAATCGACTTCGAGACGGGAGCAGTACGTGTTTCAGGAGTGGAGGAAGGAATGGGCGGGCATCGCTTTCGTCGCTGGCCACCGACTGGGTTCACGCAAAAACCTGGGCCTTTGCAAAAACCTGGGCCTACTCCCAAGTCCATACAGATGCTCCGGAAACCATTCATTGACGCCAAGCTAGGACTGATGGCGAGAGGTGGATGCAGGTTCCAAGATGTACGTCTGCTACTCGAAAGCGCTGGAAAGATGGTTCAGCCAAAAGGCTTTTGGGGTACTGACGAGCCGTGGGTGAATCAAGAATACCTACGTTGATAGATGCTCGACCCGTCTGACATCGATTAAACAATCAATTCACTCTTTCTATTCACTACATTTGTCACTTTTCTAATACCAGACACTGTTACTTTCGAGCTGTCTAAGTGCACAATACTCGTTTTCCTATCCAGCATGAGAGTCTAAAGAGATACATCTATCCATCACCCTCTTAGTAAAGGCTACCTCCGCTCTGAAAAAAAGAAAAAAGCACTCGCATACTGCTGCAATCATATTCATTCCAAACCTTAAAGCCATCATTAAAGCCATCATCAATCCCATCAAACAGAACCGTAGCCAACAACCCACCTCCCACAACCTAGACTCCAAACCCTCCCTACCAAATCAGGACATTTTCACCCGCACATCCACAATCTAGATCTTTCTAGACAGAAAGTTTAAGGTTGATCAAGCAACTATGAATCAGGCACGACTAGGTAAGAGCGTTGTTTATGTTGGTGAAGATCTTCCATATACGGTAGTCCTCGTGTTTAGACGTTTGATCAGATCGACAGGAACGGCTTGTTGTACTCGCCACTTGTGCAATCTAGGACGCGTGGTGAATGTGGTCTTTTGATCTCCTCTGCTGAAAAAATCGATTTCTTGATAACATGTAAAGATCAAAAGGGGAGGGAGGGAAGTGGATGGATGGGCAAGGAGAGAAAGTGAGAAAGTGCAAGAGGTGTTTCGGGCGGTATAAATATCTTATTGGTATTTTTCCTCTTGACTCTTTTTTGCTCGAAAGAGACCAGAGATTTTTCTATCTAAGAATACAAATTATATAAGAGCCCCTCCTCTGTTTGCTTGCAAAGATATCAAATCCAGTTGAATATCCTCAAGGGTTTTTTCCCAATGTTTCCTTGTCAACTGCAAGCAGTGTGACCGCTATGATTAAACCCGCCAAATAAAGAAGTTTTTCCCTCTCCGCAATAAAGAAGAAGAAGAAGTAAAAGAAAATAAAAAATGTTCCATCCAAACATCCAAAGGCATCTATCCCCGGGTTAAGTTTTTTATCTCCACAAAGAAATTGCTTCCTTTCTATACCGCTCAGTTGTCGAAGTATCATGGGATAAACGAGCGGATAGAAGGAAAAAAGAGGAAAGGAAGAAGAAAGATCATCCTCTTAAACAGAAGGGGTGGCCTCGGCGGGGACCTCGACGGTGACGGTTCTGCGGACCTTTCTGCGCTTCTTGCAAGCGGCGGCTGTGGAAGTGGCTTTGGCGGTGGAAGTGGTCTTTGTGCTGGTGGCTTTGACGGCGGTGGATGCAGTGTTGCCGGTGGAAGCGAGTAGACACTTGCAAGATTTTGAAATTTGGGATGCGCTGACTCCTGGGATGGCAGAGCGTGTGCGAGGACTGGAAGATTGAATTAGTAAGAGAGTTCGAGGGGACAAGGTGAAAGGGGGATCAAAGCTTACATCAAGCCCCACCATGTGCAGTAGGATTGGAAGTTCTTGGGTGCTTCGTTCTTGATCATGTTGATGTCTGAGGCAGCGCAGGTGTTTGCTGCTGTTGAGGGGACCGAGGTGGGGTTGGCTTGCTTGTTCCATTGGGCCAGGAGACATGAGCATGCTCCAGTCAACTTGGCGGCAGTCAAAGTAGGCAGAGGAGATGAGTCGCGAGGTCTGGATACTTGTTAGCTTTCTGTGCTAGGGCTGCAGTAGGGGCAGGTAGAACATACTGGGCGTTGTACATCTGGCAGAAGACGTTGTAGTGGTTGATGCGGTCCTTGACGGCTTGCATATCCGACTTCCAGCAAGTAGCACGAGTCTCGAGGTTGACGAAAGTATCCTCGTGAGCGGCAGGGTCAATGACCGAACCGTAGACCGAAGAGGCGGCCAAGGTGATGAAGGTGAGTGCAGAGAACTTCATCTTAATTGTATTGTCGTTTCCCTTTGATCCTGATCAATTGGGGTATTGTTTTCCTTCCTGAAGGTTGAGTTTCTTTGTGTTTGGTGTATAGGAGCTAGATGTTTTGGATGTGGATGAGAAGTGGAAGGGTTTACAGAGGAGTTGATGGCCTTTGTTATATAGCAATCTCTCTCAATAAAGCCAAGCAACCGGGAGAGGCTTGGATCGTTATGGACGTTGTAGCCGTTCGGCGCAGGTGGCTCTGGAGTCGTAACCCTCGCCATCTACATTTTCTTGCTTTATATTGAACGTCTGAAGGTGTGAGATTGGACTGGAAGACGTGTGTGCTTGACCGAAAGCTCACTCAGGATTTGGACCCGATTATTACCTCTTTTCGCCATGATTTCCGGCTATGCGCTCACTTACCTGGCCAAGTTGAAGCCGAATAATCCTTGTATAACAAGATTAAGGGACCTGGATTGCCTCGACGGTTATACAAAAAAAGCCGTTATAAGCCAACGGGACCATCTTATAATATTGCCAAGACCCAGCGATACCACGCAGTGCCAGCCCGCACCGTTGGCATCAACCACCGAGACAACAGCATGCATGTGGTCAAAAAGAGGCGAAACATCATCAGCGACGTTGTTCTCAGTGGCGGGTATCCGGCCTTGGATATCAGTTCTTGAATCATGATGTCGGGCTTGCAGGTTCGTGGCAGAGCGAGATTGTTGATTACGATAGGCGTCGAGGAGGCAGAAAACCGTTCGTACGGCAGTCTTGAGAGAGGGATGTTCGTGTTATTCATCTCCTTTTCCGCGAACTCAAAGCCAAGGCAAACGTTTCCCATGAGAGGATGTTTGTTCTTGGGAGTTGAGCAAACATTTGCGTAGCAACCATCTTGGTGACGGTGGATCGCTTGCGAAGATGCAAGATTTGCGACATGTCCTTGAAGTGGAGAAGCAATATCTTTTGAACCCTAGTGGGTCTTGCGACGTCGTGTGAATACTGTAGACTCGTTCGGGATTAAGGGTTCCGAGACATCTTCATGATGGACGACAGGGTCAAAACAAGGCGAGAAAATATTGTGATGTCGCAAAATGCATGAGGTCGGGTGGCTTGCGAAACAGCAGGCTTCGGATGGCTGGGTCGAAGGCTTCGGTTGACATCCAGGATCGTCATCATGTTCTCATCCGTGACCACTGATGTTGGCAACGGATGTGTCAAATCAGACAGGGTGGTCCCCGCAGCAAGCACTGAACACACTGTCGACGAGATATCTCCACCAACAGAGAAGATTCCCCCTTAACAGACTAATATGGGCAACCATTGTAGTGTCCCACGTTCTTTTTAATCATGAGAAGCAATTCTATCTAGTCCTGAAGTCGTTACACTGTATTTTGTGTTTTCGTTTACGATGGTTTGGATTTCCGACTGACATCCATGATGTGTGAGCCCAGCTCTGGTATTCACAAACATGGTACCGATATAGAACAGATCAGAAATTACTTGGATGTAGGAAAACATCATAAGGAAAACATTAATAAACAAAGGTGTGCACAATTGACGCAATGTTCGACTATACCGAGTCGTCGAGGCAGAAGTTACACCAGCCACACACCATCTTTGAGCCTCATTGAGGCTCAACCGGACGTCGCCAGGCCGCCAGAGGGACAATGCGCTGTGCGAACGACATGCCATGACTGTTCGAAAACTGCAACCGGGTTTGAACACCAGGAACAATGGAGAGTTTCGACTTGAAAGTCGTCCGACTCGTCCCAAGTCGACACATCAAGCAAAGCACCAACAGAAGCACGAGAGCAAGATTTGCAACAAATAAACTCGAAGATGCGCATGTTTAACCACCGGGCAATGGAGTGGTGCGTCGACAATAAAATGCACAAATCCCAATCACGGCTAAAGTCGCATTGAAAAAAGTAGAAGTGAGAATCACGATGGCAAGAGCAAGAATTGATGAAAATAGGAAACTAGGATTATTTTCGGAAGCTATGTATATTACAGGACTGCTGTGAACTCCCAGCGCTGGAAACAACATCATAATCGTGAAAGAGGTCGTAAAAGACGATCATCTCAAAGTCAAAGAAGCAGTGGTATCAATGAGGTACAAGGGGCGAGACGCTTAGTCCATCATGCCCTTCTTGCCGTCGTGGTCAGAGTCCTTCATGGGGTTGAGCTTGTCCATAAGCGAGGGCTTGCCAGTCTTGGAGTCGATCTCAGAGTTGTGACCGGTGGTGGAAGAACCGTAACCAGCACCAGTGGTACCGGTGGTGGAGTGAGAGTGACCAGTCTTAAGGTCACGCTCGCCCTCGCGGACGCGCTCACCGAGGGTCTCGCGACCAGTGGTGTTAGAGCCGGTAAGACCGTGGCCGTGAGAGCCGTGGGAGTGGGTGGAGTGAGAGCCAGTGAGGCCGGTGCCGGTGGAGATACCGGTGGTAGAGGTGTGGGAGCCACCAACAGTGCGGGGCTCACCCTCGAAGCCATCGTAACGCTCCTCGCGGCCGGTCAGGACACCACCCTGCTTCTTAAAGTCGGCCATGGAGACGGCGGGAAGAGCAGAGGCAGTGTGGTGCTGGGCAGCGTTGTGGTGAACCTCGTGGATGGGGACAGTGGTGTGGACAACGTGAGGCTCAATGGTCTCCTTGTTGATAACAGGCTGAATGGTCTCGTGGACGTGGTGGTGGATGTGCTCACCGCCGATGGTGGGTGCAATCGACTTAGAGTGCACAGCCTCGACCTCGGTGCGCTGGTCTCTAAACTGGGCAGCCTCAGCAGCGAGACGCTCCTTGACCTGGGCGTCGTTGCCGTGCTCGAATGAGCGATGCTCGACGGCGGCAAGGTTGTGGTGGTGCTGCTCGGGGAGAACCTCGCGGTCCTTGACGGGCTGGATGGAGGTGTGGTAGTGGTCCTGGTGAACCTCCTTGTCGATGGCGGTCTGGATCTGCTCGTGCTGCTGGAGCTGATGGCTCTCGTGGGTGACAGCAGGGGCGACCTTCTCGTGGACAGTGGTGTCGTGGTGGCCGGAGCGGGCCCTGAGGATGATAGTCAGTATTGATGATGATGGTTTGGAGCTGGCAGTGATGGCTTACATGAAGTCCTTAACGGCAGCCTTGGCGGAGTCCATTGTGATGATGTGTTATGTGTTTTGATGGAAAAGGGTTATGGGAAAGTAGTGCAAAGGTGATGAAGTTGTTTGGTTGGAAGATGTGATGATGGGAAGAGAGAAGAGGGGAAGGACGTCGACAGAGTCTCTTTTTGTAAGGAGCTGTGGCAGGAGCTTTCGGCTGCAGTCCAGCTCGATTGACATCATCCGTCTCGTTTTGCAAGGCAGTGGCAGAGGTGACGATTAGCCTGCCCTGCTCCTGCCCACAACGGTGGCTAATCTGGACTTGAGCCACAGCATGTGATCATGCTTGCGTAGAGTTTGGGTGAGAAGCCACATAGCGGAGTGCAACCCATCATGAGAGCCGTTGGTGATCTCATAGCTGTCGTGTCTTGACTCTTGGACCCGTTCTTGCACCGGGCATTCGTTAAAAGTTACAGTACGAGCGGACGCCCCGGGGCAACCGAACCGCCAGAGTCGATTTGGTTTACCTCGTGGCGGTGCTGCTCCAAGCGCGACCCCGCTATATCCCGCGGATGCGCAGGGAAGTCGATGGACATGCACCGAGTAGGGCTGCATACCATGACGGTGAAAGCAGCGACGTTGGACTACCGTGTGGCTAGGTACCTCTGGTACTTCCAACCTGCCTGCACTAGCCTTGCTGTTTCCCAAGGGTTCGAAGAAAGAGCCTCACAGTTTCTCGGTCCCCTCGGATGCTCAGGGAAAACACAGAAGATCATGTGTAAAACAAAAAAATTCATACGTGTGCGTTTCCACCCAGGACCCCTCGCAAACAAACAGCTCCAGCGGCTTGGGTCTGGATCGACGCGCCAAATCATGCAATGATCGTCCATGGAAGCCAATAGTTAATTGCGACGTCTTCTGTCTAGAACACGCCCGTTCTCGTTCTGTCCACTTCCTTGATTGCAGCCGCTCGCTTTGGCAAGCACACAAAGCTCGCGTCGACGGATTCAGCACACGCTCGCTAGAAGGCGGCGCCCATTGGTCGCTTCTCGACGCAATCCCACTGATCCAGACGCAAAGCTGGGATCGAGATTGCGTATCTGCATCGAAGCTTTGGCGGCCCGTGGATTAAGAACCGCCGGAAAATGCACCAGCGCGCAAATCAGCGATCATGAAGCAGAAGAGGGACAAAAGCACAGAGCTCTTGTTCCGTCGTCAGCCAATCGCTGGTGCCCCGCAATTTTCGACGTCACACATCATCATCGAGAAGCTCCCAAAATTTGAAGCTCTGACAGAGTTCAACAGCTTTCCTGCATGAACAAGGATCGAATTTAAACGTTACAGGACGCGTCTCCCCGGGTTACAGTTGTACGAGACATGTTGATGGCAGGTCAAGGGGAGAAGGCGTTTGTAGAACACATATAATGCAGGTAGATTATGATTCTGTGCAGCTGGTTCGATGGGCCTCGCCGGAGAGCACCAAACAACGTTGCCCGTGTCATCAAAACGTAGTTACATGGGCTGCATGCTGGCTTGGTGTAGCAAGAGTCTAGAGTCAACAATTGTAGCCGACGCCACAAGCACCGGCGCCAGACCTAGCGCGTGGCGTGAGTTCCCTATTATGAAAAAAAGTCATAAGATGACGTTGAAGAGAAACACAATCCAACAGCAGTGACATCGCATCCGAGAGCTCCTACAGCACGGCACCTGAGCAGCTTATTGTTCCCATACTCCCTTGACCCTCTCAGTGGCCAGTTTCTTCCCCGCGTGCATCGAGATAACCACCTGCGAAAAGATGCCGTTCCGCGAGAAGCTCAAGAGCTTGATCCACAGGCACGACGATGAGACAACGCCTCCAAGCAGTCCCCGTCAATCTCGCTATGAGGTTGCTCCCCAAGAAGCATCACCTCAAGCATCACCTCGACAAGGCCAAAGACCAGTTTCTAGCTCCGGTACAGCTTCGCTTGAGAATCGCGATGGAATTGAGACAAAGACGGCTGACTTGATGACAGATCAGCCTTCACAGCCATCTTCTGCACGATCCCGCTCTAAGCTGAGGAGGTCGTTTGATCGGAAATCAGCCCCCGCTGCAGATGACTCTCCCCGAAAGAGTCTCGACGGCAGCAAGCGCAAGAGTCTTGATCAGCGTCAAATTAATGCTGGAGTTGCCCCCAGCGTTCCAGAGGTTCCCAGCACTTACAAGGATGGAGCAACCGCTCGCCCTGCAGTCTCTCAGGACGCACAAACCAAAGCAGCCAAGGAGAGTGCTCGCAGAAGTTCTAACGTGATCAATTTCAATCACAACAACGCTGCTGCTCAACCACTTTCAACCAAATCTGATAGGTATTCGGAAGACGTCGCCGACTGGAACATTATGAATGCTGAGAAACCCAGCCCCACTCACGCACCTGCGCCACTAAACGTCACAAAATCATCCGTCGACAAGTCGCGACAGTCTTCGACATCATCATACTCGTCTGTTCCCGAACGCACTCAATCAGGAGTTTCGCGTAAGCCGGTTGGTTCTGACAATGTGCGTGATTCGAGAGACCTCAATGTCGATGGCAGGAGGCAGAGCGTGTCGAGCGCAAAGCAGAGGTCGAGACTTAGCATGGACAAGCCTCTTCCAGCTCCACCTCACCAACCCGCTCTGAGCGAGGATCCAGCCTTTGGCCAGTTCCTTCCCAGAGATCACAACTACCTTGTCAAGGACGCACCCGCCGCTCCTGTACTCGAGGGTGTTGTCAATCTCAAGGACACTGTTGACACGGATGTGACCGAAACTTGGGCACCAGGTAAGCCAAGTCTAGAACGCAATATGACAGCACTTACTGACGCGATACAGCTGTCGTTCACGAGGTCGTGCAGCCGGAGGTCCACCACATTCGTGAAGAGGTGATTACGCGCGAAATTCACAACCACGACGTCTTTCACCGTATCCTGCCCATCATCGATATCGAGGTTCTTCCCGCAAGACACTTTGTGCCCACTGGACATGGCGACGAGCTGATGGAAATCTCGGCGGACGAGATTCCTGGCAGAACTGGCTACAACCAGCAGTGGTTCATTGCTGAGATGATGTCCAAGCTTCCAAAGGACTCGAACTTTGGAAGAGAGCCGCTGCGATTCACAGCCAGAGAGTTCCCTGGAGCCGAAGGCGACTACAAGGAATACGTGCGTAACGGCATTCCGACAACAGAGACGACCTGGGTGCACCCGCCTACACTTGACGACATGATGTACCTTGCTGGACAGACGGAGCCTTTCTACTTTGGCTCTGCGAACCCCGCAGACGATGGGCTCCGCATTCGCGCGCCCAACGGTAAAGTGGTCGGATCGTCGCGCTACCACAAGGTGCAGCTGGAACGTAGAGTGCAGGCAATCGAGCCACCAACAGAGTCGATGAGAGACTTGTCTGTAGGTGACTACCTTCAGGCAGTCCCTTCTGGCGAAGCGACCGGACAGGAAGCTCTGACACCTTACGCGAAGCGCCGATAGGAGAAGACAGTGTTTTGACTGGGGATTTGAGATTATGAGGGTACGGGCACAGCGTTTCTATGGTTATTGCAATAGCGAAGAGCAAGGCGTTTTCTGGCGTGGAAAAAGGACGATACGATAGTTGTAATGTGGATCAAAGCATGCATACCTATTCTACCTGATTCTGCAGAAAAGTGGTCCTCTCCTCACAGCTTCTGAGCTGAGAATTGTTTGTGTCATGTTTCGCCCGCGCGATCAAAGCAGCTAGCGTCGGGGGTTGGACAGGTCTCCCGCAAATCTGGACCTCGGCGTGGGGAAGCAGGGGCCCGAGAGGTCTTGGTAGGCACGAGCCGCTCGGGACCGGGGCATTCGACGGTGATATCAAGCAGCGATTGCACCTACATGCCAGAGCAGTGGACATGGCTCGTAAAGCGCGCCAGAGGATCAGCTATGTGCTCCCTCTTACAAACTCGGCCGGAGGGCATCGTCTCGGCGTCAACGGTCTCGCCGTAGACAGCGACAACTCGATCCTGTAGGTGCCTCATCGAGACAGGCGTGACAAGGCAGCCCACTGATACGCATACTCTGCAGCTACTCAGGAGGACGCGATGGAGTCATCTGCGCATGGGACCTCAACTTCGAGGTCAACCACAAGTCGGACCAGATCACGGCCATCGACGCGAAACCCCCGCCGTCGCCCGCCTCGACCCTGCACAACCAGGTGCAAGCGCATACCCACTGGATCAACGACCTCATCCTCGCCCAGTCCAATCAAGCCCTCGTGTCTGCATCCTCAGACATCAGTGTCAAAGTATGGCGACCCGCTGCGCAAGACTCAATGCCACCTCAGACCATCGGCCTACACAGCGACTACGTCAAGGTGTTAGCTGCTCCTTCTCCAGATGCCTCATGGGTCGCTAGTGGAGGTCTCGACCGCCGTATCCGGCTCTGGGATCTCAATGGTGCAGGCCAGACATTGAGCATCGACGTCAGCGAGGATGAGAGCTTGACGGGCTTGAGCCAAGAGAAGGCGAGCGTATATGCTCTGCAGGCCACACACTCCATCCTTGCTAGCGGAGGTCCAGACAGCAATGTCCGTATCTGGGACCCTCGGTCGGGCAAGCGCATCACCAAGTTTGTCGGTCACACGGACATCGTGCGCGACATTCTGATCAGTCAAGATGGCTGCACTGTCATGTCGGCGTGCAGTGATCAGACGGTCAAGGTGTGGAGTGTCACTGCCGGTCGCTGCATGAACACATTGACCATGCACGACGCGAGTGTGTGGTCTCTGTGGTCCGACCACCCTGATCTTTCCGTCTTCTATTCGTCAGACAAGAGCGGCATGGTGGCCAAGACAGACACCAGAGGCTGTGGTGAAGAGCTGGAAGAAGGCATGAGTGTGGCCATTTGCCAGGAGGGCACAGCCGTACACAAACTGGCCGTTGCTGGCGACTACATCTGGACAGCGACCCCTCGTCCTACCATCAACAGATGGGCCGATGTCAACATTGACGATGCCGAGATTGACATGCCCGACAGCTTCAAGCAGAAACGCTTCAGTCTAGCTACCGCCCGCTCCAGGATCCCGAGTCCACCCGTCAACTCGTCCTCCGACCGTCTCGCTTCGCCTCCTCTGCCTACGTCTCCAACATCTCCTCCGTCAAGCGCGAAAAAGCCCATTCCCTTGAAGCACGTCCTCAGGCTCAGCAACGCCACCTTCTTCCCCAGACCCGTTGCAAGAGAGGTCGGCCCAGACGCCGAGGAGGTCGAAGTTGAACACACGCAGCCCCTGAGACACACACCCGACTTTGCTATTGAAGGTCAGAACGGCTTGGTCAAGCACATCATGCTCAACGATCGCAAGCGTGTCTTGACCCAGGATACTGCTGGCGAAGTCTTGCTGTGGGATCTGCTCAAGTGTGTCCCCATCAAGTCTTTTGGCAAAAAACATCTTGAGGATGTCCAACCCGAGGTCACAACTGTCGAGACAGTGCCTAACTGGTGCTCTGTCGACACTCGGACTGGAACCTTGGCCATCACTCTGGAGGAGCACACTGCCTTTGATGCAGAGATGTACGCCGATGAACTCGACATTGAACAGACGATTGACTTCAAGGAGGATCAGCGCATCAATCTTGGCAAGTGGATCCTTCGTTACTTGTTCGCAAACCTCATCAGCGAAGAGATCTCAAGAGACTCACAGTACCGAAGGCATCTGCTGGAGCAGGCTCAAAAGCAAAAGATGGAACGAGAGAATGCCCCTACCAGTATTCAGATGCCTCCTGGCATGACAGACGGATGGAAGGTTGATCCCTCAGCTCCTCTTTCTACAAACACACTGCGACCTACGAACACCAACACCATCGGTTTTGCTACACCTGGCTTGTCCATTGCCGAAACAGCTTCCTCATATGTTGGGTCTCCAAACCTGACAAAGGATAGTCTTACTTCTGAAGAGGATGAACGAACACAAGACAGATCTTCCATCAGCGGTGACTACTTTTCCAATTCAACGACGGCCAACTCTACAAACGTCAACAGCGAAACCAAGCTCGTGCCTCAGACTCCCACAGAAGCTGTAACCACGCCAGCTGCAGAGGACGCTTCGACGGCTGATAGTAACGATACTCCTTCCAAGTTTGGCAAGCGTCTGCGTATGAACATGTCATTCAACATGAAGAAGCTGGGCAAGGCTCCAACAAACGACAAAGACAAGCCTGCCATCGTCGAGGAAACCAAAGAGGAGGCTGAGGCCGACACACAGAGCTCTTCTGACAACAGCAACTCGCGTGTTGTTGATGAGAACTTCCTTGGCTGTATCCAGAAGATTCGTTTTGCCTACGAAGACCATCTGCAAGCGCAGGTCCAAAGAGCTGCTGCAGTGGATGCTGCGGGTGGTGCACTAGGTCAAGCGAAAGAAGTCGAACTGCCAACCTCTATCGTACCGTCACTACCTTCTGAGACGCCAGTGTTGAAGCCACCGCCGAACACAACCATTCTGATCCAGGAAGAGCGCCCAGAGGCTGGTGGTGTGGCAGATCTTTTCGAGGGCAAGGTCGGTAGTACGGGTGAAATGGCAGACCTGATCGAGAAGGTTGCTCCCATGTGGCTTGGTGATGCTCTGTTGCGAAATCAGATTCCGCTCAAGGATCTTGTCAAGATCAGCTTCGTGCTTGAGCCATACCAGAACGTACTGCCAAGTATCGCTGCAGATGGGTATGTATATTTGGTTTTCGTCTCACAAGAACATGCTAACACTCCTTCAGTAACAACCGGCTCAATGCTAACCGCATGCTGCGCGCCCGCAAGATCTTAGGCTACGTTGCCGAACGTATTGAGCCCGCTCAAGACCCCGCTACAGCCATGCCGGCAGAGGACTACCTCGAGCTTTACTGCAACAACCAGCTCATACCACCGAAGATGACACTGGCGACAATCCGCACACACATCTGGCGAGGTGGCGGTGACGTTTTGCTGCACTACAAGTCCAACGGCAGGAGAAAGATCCTACACTCTGCAGAGACTTTTGCCGCTCCGGAAAGCAATGGCACTGAAGCCGAGTCAAACAGTCCCACGGCGCCACAGGTGTAAATGGTGTGCATATAATCTCGTTCCTTTTTTGTTGACCTGCTATTTATCCTTCTGCAACTCCTTTTCTGACGACAATACCCCTTCTTCCTTTTCGAGGTGGTTTTTGCAGACCAATTTTTCTGTATGTAATGTACCATATTTGAATAAAGACAATCTCTCGAATCCTTTCTCCATCATACAAACGCATGTGATGGTCATGGACTTGCGGTTATTGAGCTCTTCTGTTCATGTAGCACGAAACTAGCCTTGCTAAAGCTGAAAATGCACATTTCACTGGCTACCAGATTTGGTATGAATACGACAAACGGCAGTTTACAATAGCTCAGATGGATTGAAGATGCTTATATAGACCCATGATTAATTCTTGAATCATAAAACATTCATGTCGTCGCCGATGGTTTTGGCATGTGATTTCGAGTTACGCGAGATGTCAGGTCTTGGCATTCCCGGCGCGTCTGCCCAGCCACGGTGATGTTTTGAGCTGCTTTCACGCGCACCTTTGTTCTTTCCTCACACAAGCTGTTTCTCGAATTCTGCTGCGCCAAACTCACCGTCCTCGGTCTTGGATACACTGGTCATATCACTGCTGACATTGTAGATCCGGGCTTCCCGGAAACTCTCAACTCATCATCCGCTACTCCCTCTCATCACACACCACGCGTCTCACTCTCTCCATAGTCACGGGGGGCATCTATCAGCTGTCATGGTCGATATCTCTCCAGAGCTGTTCGTTGTTGCTTGTTTCTAGCAAAGTCATAATCCAGAGCCTCATAGCACGGTCTCAAGGTTTCCCTGACCGAGTTGGACTCAAGCACTTCGAATGGGCATCTCCCTCGGAACTTAACCCTAAGCCATACATCGGTTTCAGTATCGCCGTCCTTTGCAGGAAGTTGCCGGTTTCTCGACCAGTTCTTCGGCGTCGCCTTCTCTTCTCACGAGGAACTGCGACAATGGGAATCAAAGAGTCATCGACGTCCGGTGCTTTTCTTTTGAAGAGCTTTAATCCACATCATCATGCGCCGTATTGGTAAGACTCTCGGAGAGGGCGCGCGTCGATTTTGCTGGCTGGACAACATGCTCTGGTCATCTATGGACAGCATTCCTGGTCTGCCGTTTTGCATTGCGCTTGGACGAGTCGGGAACGCTTGTCGGACACCTCGAATGAGGACCGTCTTTGGGATCTTTCATGTGTTTGTTCACTCGTGCAGAGGGCTTTGGATTCGCTTGCTCAGCAACAATGGATTTCCACCTGGACTTGAATTGGCCTTGGGAAACACCATACGCGCTTCGGTGCCTGCAACTCTGGTGGCTGTGAGTCTTCGAGACGTTGTGGAAAGAGCTTGGTTATGCTTCCCAAACAGACCGCGCCAATTCCTGTGCCTCAATACATGCTTGTACTACACTTGTCGGAATCGCACTCATCTGCGTAGCAAGGTCGTCAAGCCACACACAGAGGTACAGGAGCGGCACAGTCTTCTTTATGGCGTGCTAAAGTCTCCGGCTTCCACAATGGTTTGTCTACTCTCAGCCACCTCTGACCTGCAGTTGGTGTACTCCCAATTTCCACTCCTCTTCTGCAACAAGGTGGAATCTGTTACGCATTCATGATCAGTGTCTCCGTCGTCTACAACCCTGCCGATCAACAGACCAAGACTCCCGTACACGCTCTACTGTGATACTCTCACGACCGTCTTTCACCCATCGCAATTCTTTATCACAGCCAGGAAGCCTTTGCCAATAGCACTCGCTACCGGCAGAGTTGGCCTTCGGGTCATTGTTCTGACCAGCCGCGTCAATCATTAGTCTCTGCTTCAACCGCGGAGTCAACATATGAGCGCCGACACACTCGCCTGCAGTATTTGGTTCCCACCAAGTCCTGTTTGGCATCAAACCTTCCCCAAGTGCATGCTTGGTCTTACCAGGAAGAAGGAAGTGGTTTTTACGGATGTACTTTGTCCACTTCGCGTTTCTACGCATCAATGCTCCCTATCGCTGGCCTACCGGCTAGGGGAGTAAAACAAAGACTTGTCTCTGAGAAGAACGCTACAACACACCGAGGAAGTATCGGATATCGGGACGAGAGTTTCTTGCAAAGTCTGGTGAAGTGGTGAGGTGTATGATCCAGCCAATGCCAGATCGAATCAGGACGGTGGATGAGGCCGGACAGTTTCTTGGAACAGCGATGGTTCTTCTCAAGCTTTGCCCCATTACATTTGCTTCGTTTTGGTCGTCAGCCATCTGATCCTTGAGAAGAGCACGTCTGCAGGAGGAACTCGGTCGTTCTTCGAGCCGTGCCTTACGTCCAACGCATTCACCCACGGTCTAGAGTCACGCTGAGTGGTGGAAGAGTTGCAAATGCTGGTTCGTACGTGCGGGACCTCTCTCGAGTGAGGATCAAAGCTCAGGCTTGTCTGCTGTACGGATCGGCTCTGTAATCATTCTTTCATGACGCAGGTTCAAAAGCCGCCGTGTGCACGAGGGCAAGGCATGATTATGATGAAGATCGACACTTTCGGGACTTCCATGTGCTCATCTCGGGAGTTGGAGGGTTGATGACTGATATGTTTGCGATGTTGATGACGGAAAGTGGAGGAGGGGCTGTCTGGGGCGCATTGTGCGCTATGCCACCCTGCTTTTCTTCGGAAGACTGGGTGGCTCAATTCTTTTTTGATAAGTAGTCCCGACATCTGACTTTTGAGGCCGACGAAGAACTGACTGCGGATAAATAGAACTCCGCCAATTACTCCACCTTCTCCGCATCTACCCCAGCCACCCTCCACATACCCAGCGCAGATCAGAGGACGATACGCGATGCATACGGTCAGACTTATGCACTGTCAATTGCCATACAAGCTCTCGGCTTCTTTTCCGTTGCCGGTGTGTTGTATATATCATCGTTGGATGGTCGCAGTGGTATACATAATCAAACAATCAAGATGTTCCTCAACACTCGCTCCCTCTTTGTGTGGTGCCTTGCTGCTTTGCTGGAAGCAGAGGCTGCTTCAGTCTCCTCCAAGCCAAAGTCAATTGTCCTTTCGGAGTCAGCACCCAGTAATGCTGGTATTCCTTTGGACTCGTTTGTGTCATACTCCTTTGAGCTTTCTTCTTGGCCCGACTTTGCTGGTAAGATTAACATCTCTATCCGAACAGTGCAAAACTCACACTGACCATTGAAGGCAACCTTTCGCATCCGAACAAGTTCTCATACAACCTCTTGAACAATATCGGCAACCTACAAGGCTCTTTACCCATTGCTCGTGTAGGCGGCAACACACAGTAAGATGCCATTGTGACTGGATCGTTCAAATATATGTTGACGCAGGACCCAGAGATATTGCCATCTTCGATGCGTCCCAGAAGACTGGTCTTGTTGGTATAGTCCGTCCAGATATCTCCAGTGATTACCCGACCATCATCACAATCGGCCCTTCCTTCTTCGAGTCCTACAAGACCATGCCCAAAGGAACAAAATACAGCCATGGCTTCAACTTGGGCGCGAATTCCTCCACCGCTAGAACAGCTACTTTCGCTTCTGCCGCCTATGCCTGCAAAGCAATCGGCAGTGACTTGGCTTACTGGGAATACGGCAACGAACCTGACCTCTTCGTCTCTTCTGGCTACCGCCCGCACAACTACACCGAAGCCGAGTACGTGGAAGAATGGCTCAACGGCACCACGGCCATTTCCTCCGCCGTCAAGGCAGCATGCCCTTCCCTCGCCAACACAAAATTCATGGCCCCTAGTTTCGCAGGCGTGGGTCCCGCAAATGACTTTTTCACTTTAGATCCCGTGTTAGCTTGGAAGAACGGATTGGACCAAAACGACAATATCGGATTGATCTCTTCGCATAATTATATGGGTGTTTCTACCAGTCCGGGGATCACTTTGCAGGGGACGTTGATGAATCATACTAATGTTGTTGCTAAAGCTGGAGATCAACTCAAGGAGTGGGCGGCTATCAAGGCTCTGGGCAATGGTTTGGATCCTAATGTGCCGTTCATCCTGGGCGAGCACAATTCGCTAGCAAGACAGGGACGTCCTGGACTTTCCAACAGTTTTGGCGCTGCGTTGTGGGGTGTTGATTGGAATGTCTATCTGGCATCTCAAAACATCAGTCGTTCGCATATGCATCAGGGAACCAACTATCGGTAAGCCTATCACCCTTTCTTTCCCTCCGACCTCTTGAGAATTAGAAAGGCAAACAATACTGACACATGCCAACAACAGCTACCAATCCTGGCAACCCATTCAAACAAACCTCACCACAATCGGCACAAAACCACCTTATTACGGCAACCTAGCCGTCGCAGCCATGATGTCAAAACCCCACCCTTCTTCCCTGCTGAAAAT
This sequence comes from Aureobasidium lini, assembly GCA_022813425.1. Classification (NCBI taxonomy): domain Eukaryota; kingdom Fungi; phylum Ascomycota; class Dothideomycetes; order Dothideales; family Saccotheciaceae; genus Aureobasidium; species Aureobasidium lini. The sequence continues at coordinate 40,766 of JAKLML010000059.1, read as the reverse complement.
AACCCACCTCCCTGCTTCCTCGACGAATACTTCTTTCTACACCGCCCACGTCGACAACACACTCACCCGTCTCCTCATCATCGACCTACACACCTACAACACCACCGCAAACAATTACACCACTTCCTTCCCTCGCCCTGTACAAACACATACTTTCCAATTCCCTGCTTGCTGTAGAGGTGGTGCGGTGCATAGGTTGGTCGCTAATGGGAGTGATGCTGTTACGGGAATTACTTGGGATGGAAATAGTTATGATTATGAATTGGCGGAGGGAAAACCTGTTACGCAGGGGAATGTTACTTGTGGGGAGAGGGTTAGGGTTGATGGGAAGGGGGTGGTGAGGTTGGATGTGGAGTGGAGCAGTGCTGTTGTTGTTACGTTGGATTGTTTATGAGGAGGGGGATAGAAAGGAAAGGGAGAGTCGAGGAAAGATGTGGAAATATTTCTCTTGCTCTTGCTATTTCTCCCTGTTTCCCTTGTTTTGAGGAAAAGGAAAATTCGTCCTTTGCTATTTTCCCCTTCCCCTTCTTGACTTTGCTTTTCCTTATTCATTCTTGCTCCCTTCCTCTCTTGGCCGTTTGTTCGACCTTAATGTTCCTCAACTCTCGTCATCGGATCATCGATGCAAATTCACTCCTTCATAGCTTCAGCCACCAAACCCTCAAATTCGGCATTATCACCTCCCATCTCCGCATGCAAATCCAACTTCTCCTTTAACATATTAATCATTTCTTCCATCTCCTTTTTCGCCTTCGCCTTGCCATTACCATCCTCTTCAGTCTTCACCTTTACCCCATCATCCTCATTAGTATTCTTGTGCTTCGAGGCGGTCTTGGCTTTTGCAATCATCAAGCTTTGGATCTCTGTGCGGATTTGTCTGTTTAGACTGAGCAGGGAGGTTATGGTGTTGATATTGCTGCTACTGCTACTGCTGGTGGTGGTGGAGGTATCGGCGAAAGGCTTGGGGGTTGAAGTAGTGGTGATGGCAATGGAAGTGTTGGCAGCGGGTTCCAAAGCTTCGAGTAATATCTTATTGCGCAAGTTTGCGGGAAGACGCATGAATGGCGAAGTGGTGGAGATGGCAGGTGCGGAGTGAGCGCCAGACTTTGTGGTCGGTTTGGTGATCGGGCTTGCTGTTTGAATGTCAGAATGAGGATAACGCGTGAGAACAGCCTGGAAAGGTGTTTGGGGGAGAGGGGTGGAAGTGGATTGGTATAGAATAGGGAAAGCAGACGTACTGTGAGTGGGAGATCTGGTTTTCTTGGTGATGCCGATTGGTTTGGAAGTTTTGCTGATGCTGTTGGCGATGGGTGAGGTCTTTTTCTCGGATGGAGGGGACGAGGTAGGAGCGATGAAGTTGGCAGACTTGGGTTCGAGGTTGATAGTCATAGCGTTGACGAGGCTCGACCTTCCGACACCGCAGCCAGCAAAACCAATGCCGTAAAGATGAGGTGACATGACTGGAGTGGTGATGTTGGGAGACTTGGGTTCGAGGTTGGTTGTCATAGCGTTGACGAGGCTCGACTTTCCGACACCGCAGCCAGCAAGGCTGACGCCGAAAAGAGGAGAAGGAGGATCGGAACCAACCTTGCCCATACCGTCGATGGTGACGTTGGGAAACTTGGGTTCGAGGTTGGTAGTCATAGCGTTGATGAGGGTCGACTTTCCGGCGCCGCACTCAGCAAAACCGATGCCGTAAAGTGGAGGGCGAGATGCAGAATCTGCCTTATCCATACCGTCGATGATGTTGCTGATCATTTCGCTGTCGCCCATGGTAGTGTCCATGTTGTTGTCCATGGTAGTGTCCTTGGAGATGTTGGGGAGGTTGTTGGTAGCGTCCTCCATGTTGAAGAAGAGGACAACGAAGAGAAGGGGGATGACTAGGTATTTATCAGAAACTTCATTCAACAAAGCATCCAGCGAAGATGATTCCGTGTTGTAAGTAAGTGTTGGAAGGAAAGGAAAGGAAGTTAGTCGCGCTGAGTTGAGTTGAATGAATTCAAGACTGAAGCAAAGACACTCGATGCCTACCAGGAGTGAGAGCGAGAAAGGCCTGTAAAGTACTCACACTGGCAAGACTGTAATGGAAAGTGAAGGATAAAAAGGTGTTGTAATCTTGCACAAGTAAACAACTTCGATAACAAAGAAAGGACGCTGGACAGCAGCACATCTGAGACAACAACGATTTTCACTCTACAACGCAATGGATTAAAGTGATAGAAAGAACAAATCAATGAGTGATATGCTCCAAGCAGACTGTGGACTCACAATAGCAGCAGTTCTGAAACTCTCATTACCTCCAATCCGCGAATACCCCATTGATCCGGATATTGAACAAGAACAAGACATCAATGAACAAGAATGCAAACACAAATCCAATCACCATGGCGTCCATCTGATTCCATAATCTTGTCAAATAAGCTCGTGCGTCGCCTGTCCAAAACCACTCGCCTCTTGTTCTCCTTCCGGCTTTCAAGCCAGGGAGATCATCTAGACTGTATGCGTTGTTCTTTGCCCGGTAGTCAACCATCTTGTTGTCAGAAACGGTTTTGCCGGCCCAGTGTCCTAGTGTTTCGCGGTCGAGTAGGCCTTTTTGTTGGTCGGTCTCGGAGAGGAGAGGTACGCCATAGCCGCAAGATGTTTGGACCTATGATTGCTGAGTATGGTGGTTCTCAAGACTACTAGAGACCCGATCTGATGATGATTTTCTTACCTTGAATATATCCAACACAATCACCGCTCTTGCACCAACTGGCACCTCCATCCCCATCTGCCTGGTCAAACTCCCAAACTCTTGATCCCAGAATTCCACAACTCTACCCTTACAAAACAGTCTTAAGATTCTCGGACTCTTATCAAATGAACAGAACATAATGGTGCATCTTCCATTTTCGTAGAGGTGGGCGATGGTTTCAGCTCCAGATCCAGTGGCATCGATGTAAGCAGCTGTATTGGGACCAAGAATAGAGAACGTTGTTGAAGGAAGGCCTTTTGGCGATATATTGATGTGAGAGCCATAGCGTGGTGCGGAGGCGATGTAGAAGAGAGGTTGCGACATGCACCAGTCGCTGAGCTCTGTGGAGAGCGATGGGTAGAATTTGACCATCCTGAGTGAGATATATTGGGTTCGTTGCTATGTCCAACTATGCGACAAGTATATATTTACAGACTCTGATAGATGTGTTCTTCATGCAGGTTGGCGGATAGCTTGAAGTGACTCACCCCGCTTTTGCTCGGGATCGGCTATTGCGGACGTTATATGTCGATGTTGAGCTGAGAGCACTTGGTGGAAACACGCATCTGTGAGTGATCAACTGCATCCCAGATATGATGACTCAAGCCATTGAGTCAGTCATGGAGTACTCTCGGCACGAGTAATTCAGGCATGTTCGACCATCCGAAATATCTACCGCTGGGTTCTGGCTATATGTCGAAGCGGAACTGTCAAGAGTTGCCTTGAATTGGAGCTGTAGTTACTCAATGCCTATGTAGGACGAGAAAACAGGCTTGCAGGCTCGAAAAGGTATTCAAGGTCGTGAATGTTGATGCGACGTGAGTAGAGTGTCTGACACTGCTGCAAACCCATGGTCTACTTCTGGATATCCTTTGAAAGTGTAAGGTGCTTTACGACCTCTCTCAGATATCGCGGTCCTATCAATGCTCCGAATGATCGCAAAGCATCAGAGGAGAGGTGGTGGCCTAAAAGTTAATCTCCGCCGTCGCGCTGGGTAGAAAGAAATTTCGACTCCAACAAAAGTTTTTCCTCTCACACCTTGCCCCCTTCTACACTCCCCACACAACAGCGCAATGCGCCCACGCCTCTTCTCACTATGAGACTTGTGTTCTGATCAAAAGTATGAGTTGATCTCAACTGTGTATCACGAATTTCTCAAGTTTGCAGCAGATGAGACCGACTTCGCACCTTGTTTGCGGTCATGAGGGTGTCTCTCAGGCGGCGTCATATACCGAAATTCTCACTGCTTCCCCATCCAGTTTCGAGATCTAACCAATCTCGGGATAACATTTCAAGGCGCTTTGGCGGAGTGGTTAACGCGATGCCCTGCTAAGGCATTTCCTTCGGGAGCGTGTGTTCGAATCACACAGGCGTCGTTCCTTTTGCCCGTGGGGCAGCACTAGACTTGTGGTTCAGTGTTCTTTTGCTGTAGAAAGAGTGCTGATAAGGTAGGAATTGAAATTGGCGAAGTGATGTTGGAAAGCTTGGGTCGGGAGTTTTAAGAGCCGAAGCCGCAAAGACACCTCGATGTTTTGTTCCTCGAATGCTATTCTTACCTGTCATTCTTCGACAACAATTGTCCACTGTCGAAAAACGTGTAATTGGACGGGCCCTATCATAGGCGTTAGCGTTCCCACCCAAACTGCTTGCATACCCTGTCAAACACGACCAATGACGACGGCTCTCCATAATCCTACAATCATGCCGCCGCTCATCAAATGGACCACAGGTTTCTTCTCACAGCTAGCACATAAGCCAATTCTGTTCTGTGCCAGGACACCCTTCCAAAAAGCGTTCTTGTCTTCGTTCAGCAAAGATCCCGAGAAACGGAAAGCTCAGCTTCTCAAACAGAAAGAGTACAAGAAACGGAAATTTATAGAAAGTGAAGCATTCCGTGAATCCGTGCGGATGAGCCGAGTACGCTATACAGCCAAACAGACCGCAGATCCGGATTGGGTTCTGGCAAACAGGGAGGCCAAACGCTTGGATGAACGGAAGCGTTATTCTCAAGACGACCACTATCGTCAATCGAGTCTTTTCCGCACATGGGTACATCAGAATCTTCCGCGATTGTGGCTGCGCTCAGACGAGAGCTGACCGTGTGTTGTTTGCTAGATCTCCAAGAGGAAGGCTTGGGCGCGCAACGATCTCATCTGGAAGGACTATATTCCGGTCCGGTACGAGGACAAAGTCAAACACATTTGTGTTGGATGCCGATATCCTACTCGTGGCGGACTGAAACTTTGGTGTACGTGCAAGAAATTTCACATGACATTACACACTTGAAGATCAAGCTGCGATGTTGCATAGCAGAAATCCGTTCCGCGATCATACCTCTCCACGCGATGAAAAGTGTAGGAGGGTTGCGGACAACATTGGAAATCTTGGTCTTCAGGACAACCGACGTGTGATATTACGCTATCAACTTACCAGAAAGCATGCTAACAGAGCTTTTTGGCAATCAGGGCAACAAATACTCGATCCCAGTATTTACAAATGCCACAAGTGTCATTGCTCCGCAGGGATATTGAAAGTAATGCCAGTTGGCTACGAGGACATAAAGTTCGGGTCTTGCAAGCGAATCAAACCTCGCTGTTTGACCCCTGCGCCGGCACCATCTTCACCAATGAGAACGGAGTCGCATACAAATGCGAAACAAAAGCAGGAGAAGGAAAGCCACCCGCGGTCCTAAGATGAGTCGAAGAAGCTAGATAGGACGCCTTTGTTGCAAAAGTCTCGCAAGTCATCGTCTAGGCGTTGACATGTAGTCAATCACGCTGTGTGGAGCATTGCTAAGAGCCCATACTTCAATGCTATCATGTGGAATGGCACGGTAGGATGCTTCTTTCCTAGCATCGTCATCATTCAGGATACGGCGGAGGATTGTATCAGGACTCCCGCACCCTCTCCACGCTAGCGACATGGCAGATATGATGTTAATCATCCGGAGCAAGTCCTAATTGAAAGATTGAAATCGCATCCTTGGACGTGCGTTTGCCTTGTATTACAGATGGACAGAAGCAGTGGTCTCCTTAGGCTTCAACAAGGCCCTACATCCATCCATAATCTTAGCCAATCTTCCACCACCGACACTTTCCAAAGCCGCCTTGACATCCTTCTCACCCCTAGCATAAACCCACCACTGCACCAAAGCAACAACCTGAAAATCCAGATACTGCGGCTGCCCACCTCCAAAAGCGTACACACCACCCTCACTCTCCCCCTGCTGATCCAATTCCCCATAAAACTCCACCAGCGGCACAAGAGCAGTTTCAATTTTCGCTTGCAACCCCTCTTCCTTTTCCACCTTCAAAGCATCCTCCCTCATCCCATCCAAACTGCCACCGAATATTTCCTCCCTGGTGCGGTAGAAATATTCTCTCCCTCTGTCGTCTAGGAATGCGGGCACGAAAGGAAGAATATGCTCCTTCGCCATCGCCTTGAAAATCCTACCCCAGACTTCTTTGGTGTCGAATTTTTTGGCCGCCGATATACTCTTTTCACCCTGTGGAAAGAGTTTCTTTTCGTACTCTGGAGACATGGAGGCTAGCTTTTCGGCAATGGCTGTGGATTCCATGATTGTCTTGTCTGCAAAAGTTACAGCGGGGAGAGTGAAATCTGTGGATTTTCCAGACGCTTGGACGCCTAGGGTGGGGAGGAAGGAAGCGATATCTGGATAGGAGATTTCATTGTGTTTGTACGGGAGGCCGAGGTAATTGAGACAGAGTGTCGTGCGGATTGTAAATGGTGACCAAGAGGCGGGCCAGTGTTTGGAGGTCAAGTCGTGGAAGGTGAGTTCGGATGCCATATTTTCGCGTTGTGTGTAGAAATGTAAATTGTTGACCGTGTACTGGACTGAGGGTTTGATTGAAGCAGCAGGGTGGAATTTGAGAAATTCGTTTGTTTGGTCTGGCGGGAATAAGGAGTTGAGATGGAATGATGATGTGGAAAGATGCTCAGAGGGAAGTGGGGTTGATCGTCTTGATCGTCACTTCTTATGTCAGCGAAAGCTTACTAATAATCTAGATTGTGGTATTTGATATAAGGCAACAACACGATAAGCGTGATTGAACGCGAAGATAGTCGTGTTTCCACGAGCCCAGACACAGCAGAATTAGGAAGGAGCGGTCAAGCAATCAGGCTGACGCGGCAAGAATCCTCCGCGTCGCTTGAAGTCACAATGAGGCAGAAACGAACGACCATAGGACATTGATGACCACAAATGGGTCCAACATCTCAGAATTTGGGTATACAAGTTATACATGATGATTTTCCGGCTTGGGCAAATTTGTGATCATCTATGCTGCCACAAGCGAATTCAACTCCTCTTTTCTCTCTCTGAATGTGCCCTGTGCCTCTCTTTCACGTCTGGCGACAACATTGACCTCATCTCTGATCTTCTCCAAGCGATCGTTGAGACCAGCTTCCTCAGCAGCTGCTGCAATCCTCTTGACATCAACATCGATACTCGTCTTTGCCAAGAAGTCCGCCGCCTCGCTGATCTTTTGCCGCAGAGTCTTAGATCTGATCACGTAACCACCATGGAGCTTTGCCAATTTCTGTTCTAGCGTGTTGCCCTTTTCTGCAGATGAAATGATGCGGGTCTGGATGTTCTGGAAAAGGTCAGCTTTGTTCATCCTGCGTCGTTTGAAGAGCATTACGTCGAAAGCTTCGGTCATTAGCTGGTGCTCGTCAATCTCATCTTCGGCATAGCCAGCAAGACCTGGAAGCATGCCTCGTTCATGAGCCTTCTCCCAGGCGGCTCCAAAGCCATCTACTAGCAATGCACGGCCTCTCTCGTCCTTGCCCATTTCCAGAGCAACTTCAAGACGTGCACGCTGGACTTGATCGTCTGAGAATGCTTGTGTGGGTTTGTGAGCACCTCTAACCTTTGCCTTGCCGAACTTGAGCGCGTCGTTTGCGATGAGCTGGGCCATTTCTTGATTGATACTGCTCTTGATCGGATCTGAGTCGTCTACAGCGTTCTTCAACATGGCATCAAGATCAACCACGCTCGGTCGCGGTAGACCTCGTTGTATGACTTGTGATTGTCGCTTGAACTCTGCTCTTGCGAGTGCGTCCTGTGCCGCCTTATTTCTAGCATCACGGCGAGCGGCATCCTCTTCGCTCATTTCAACATCAGGACCGACCTCTTGTTGTTCCTCAGGTAATTCAAGCTCGAAGTCCATCTCTTTCGGTTTCGGTAGTGCTGAGAGTTTGCTCTTGATATCGTTTCCGAGGGCGTTCTGTTGTAGGCGGAGGTCTCGTGGTGTTTGTGCAATCATCTGCATACCATCGCCAGTGTTCAAGCCGTATGTGTCGCGAGGTGTGCGTAGAGGGGTAGCGCCGGGGCCACGTGGAGTTGCGGCGACACCATTCTGACGGAAGGGAGTAGCCATGGGGTTGGGAGTAGCAGTTGCTTGCTTGCTAGGAGCGACGCCCCCAAAGCCTGTTGTGGCGTCTCCTTCATACAGCTCATTGTTGTCACCTCCAAGCAGTGCAGACTGTGTTTCTGTCCTTGCTCTTGCGTTGCGAATCTCATTGGCGATACGGTCTTCTTCTTGTGGAGCACGAGGGGTACGGAGAGGCGTTGAGCCGACCATGTCCGAGTAGTTTCCAATCAGAGCACGGGTGGCTTCATTGTCGCTTTGCCCAGCGTGTAGGTTTGCGCGTTCGCCGACCATTCCCATCTTGACAATGTCGTCCAATTCTCCCTCGCTGACTTGAGGAGATGGCAAGACCAGTCCGCGACGTCTGCTGCTACGCTCAGCCTCACGCAACTTCTGTTCACGACCAGCCTTTGCAGCCGCAGCGAAGGCGGCCTGGTTTCCACCCTTGTCATTCTTCTGACGCTTGCGATCCTCGGGGTTGTCATCCTGATCTCCCTGTCTCTTGCGCTGAAGCTGTTGTTTGCGGGGGTCAAAGGCATCGCGCTCGCGTTCGTTTGTGGTAATCTCCTCTCCAGTGTCGTAGAAACCAGGGGCGGGGGCCTTCTCGAAGGGAATGTCTGCATTGTAGTCCATCTGGCCCTTCTTCTTTGTGACGACTTTGATGTTGATTCCAGCATTCTTCAATTCACGTCTTTTCTGCAGGACAGCCAGACGTCTTGATTCCTCGAGCTGTCTCTCTCTTGCCTTTCTCTTCGCCTTCTTTCCCTGAGTGTTGGCCAGACGTGCGCGAGCCTCGCTCAACATTTCCTTCTCATCCTCGTCCATGTCGATTGTGTCGGGTCGAGCAGGCTTGCTTTCCGGGTCGGGATCCATCTCGCCAGGACGGAGCTTGCGCACATCCTCAGCTGAAGGAGCAGCAGCTTCGCCGCCAGCGGGGCCTCCAAGTCCAAACTCATCGCTCTCACGCGACTCTGCATCGTCGAGCAGTTTTTGGTAACGTTCCAGACATTGTGTAGCAGTTCGTCCGACGATGGGTGCGATGGTGCGCCATTGCGTAGGCATCAACTTGGCCAGATGTAGAAGCTTCTCATCCTCGTCCTTGGTCCATTCGATTTTCCTGATGCCGGGGTCCAGCCATTCAGACCATCGCGCCTTGCACTGCTTTGGGGTTTTGCGCGCCAGCAACGAAGAGACTCGTGCCCATTGTTGAAGTCCATATTTGGACACGGCTGCCTTTAAAATTTCATCCTCGATGTTGGTCCAGACTCCTCCCTTGACGACGGGCATACTGGCGACGGCGAAGGTGATAACTTTGTCGACAGCAATGTTGACTTGCGCGCTGCGAATAGTGAATTGCGGCTTCGAGACTGCCAAGCCTCGAAATTTAGTCACGTGAAAGCGTCTCTCTCGGGACTAGTTGGACGATGACTTGCCTGTGACGTCTTGAGCTTGCCGCGAAGTGCGTGGTGCTTTACAAAATGATGAAAAGAGTACCTCCTACGCCTTTCCCCTTCCATAATCCTACGCTGTAACTATGTCGTTGCTATTTTTCAGATCACCTCAAAAGACCCTCTCGAGTCTTCATAGCCTACGAGCACCAGCTGTCCGGCAGACTCGCCTGGCTAGCTCAAACTCTAAATCCGCTTCTCCTCCAGCTGACCAGCAAAATGTGAGTCCTCCTGGCAGCATACCCATTTACAGCTTCTGACTACTTTAGAACCAGAAGGAGGCAGCCAACCAAGCACAATCTGAGCCACCAAAGAAGCGCAAGACTCAAGCTGAATTGGATAATGAGCTTCGCCAAAAGATGGCTGGCATGTCCGGTGACGGCGGTGATGCCGGTGTCGAGTACGAGGATGGTGTTCCTGTATCAATGAAGCGATCAGTCAAGAACAACATGTTCAGATACATCTGAGCTTTCGGCTCGGTTTTATGCCTCCAGTAAACGGCATACGCCTCATGAACTCACGATTCACGACACCAAAACTTGAACGGCACAGGATGCAGCATATAGCCCGTCACCCCCTCTCCTGAACGACGAAGAAGATCCTCACTCAGTATGTATCGCTCTCTCTGAGGAGCACCTCTTTCGGGTGATGCCAAGGAAGTGCTCGAATTGAAAGTGCCTGTCCCTGCTCTCTCGGCCCCCGTTCAGGCTCATTGAGAACATGGTCCTGAGCCCCCCCAGTGGCAGCTTTTCGAGGGCAAGGATACTCGCAGTGATAAAGCAGCAACGCTGATTCTACATGTCTTTGCAGATGACTGCTAATCTGCTTTGTTCGCCCTGAGAGAGCATGCGTCTGCCCGCCGTCTGGTCATTGCGCCGATTAACAATACATAGAGGAAACAACTGAATGCCATGAGATATTTCGATCAGCATTGCAATTCGGACATTTCCATATCTGGTCAACCTCAGGTTTCCAAATTCACCGTTGCTCACGTCACTTTTGTCTCGCCAAGAAATCGAGGCTCAACTCTATCGAAGGATCACTTCCCAAATTCTCCGCACTTTCCCGCGGAAATGGCTTCCTTCCACCACATCTTGTGTTCCTCAATAATTGTTGATCTCGAGCAGAATGCTCTTGAGGAACAGTTTCTCCATTAGTCGCACCTGAAAAGACATCTCTATGCTCTCATCTGACTGAGGTCGATTGATTCATAAGCTTCTTGCGTGCGTTCAATGCTCGAACAAGAGGTGAGGTTGGAAAGAGCATAACCCTTAGCTCCCGTTTAACCCCATAAAGGTACGTCACCGATATTGCCGTACTACACGGACATACATCCCGCGCTCACCCAAAAAGAAGTTTCGACGACATCTGTAGTGTACCGTTGGCTGCTTGAAAGCCATATTCCAAATCATGATCATGAAGTCAATTGAATTTGATTCATCATCGACGTCACATTGCGAGCATGATCCGTGAGCTCGATATAACACCACCATGAACTCCCACTGCTTTCCAACAGAACAAACATCACACACTCGACCATCATGACTGCACTGACTTTCCTCACATTCGCCGGCCTTGCTGCCGCGCAGTACTCCAACAGTGTTGGTGGTGCCCTTCCTGCAGGCATCGACGCTCCCATGACTTCTGGTTTCTCGAACCCCACCGTTCAGCCCTCGCGTGGTGGTGCTGCCATTTGTGTCTCCGGACATGTTCCTGTCATGGCATCGGCTGAGAACGTCATGTTCAACTTCAGCATCCCTGCCAACGAGTCCGATGTAACCGACACCTTCCTGAAGTACATTACTCAGGGTTCAACATTCGCACAGAGCATTATGGGAGGCATGCACAACGTCTCGGGCAACTACAGTATTGGTGCTACCCTCTGTATGCCCGCCAACGGCACCATTCCTAGCTCTGTTCAGCTCCTCACCCACGGTATTGGCTTTGACCGTTACTACTGGGACTTTGCCGCGGGCTACAGCTACGTCGACTACGCTATCGAGCAGGGTTATGCTACTTTCAGCTACGACCGTCTCGGTGTCGGTTTGTCCTCCACTCCCGACCCCATTCAGGTCGTCCAGGGACCTCTTGAGGTCAGTATCGCCAATCAGCTCGCCATGTCTCTCCGTAACAGCAAGTTCGGAGGCGCCAACTTCAGCACTGTAATCGGTGTCGGTCACTCTTTCGGTAGTGCTATCACTCAAGCGGTTACTTCTATGCATCCCACCACTTTCGACGCTGCCATCCTTACCGGCTTCTCAACGAACCAGACCGCCATCCCCGCTTTCGTCACCGCATTGAACTTGCAGATCGCATCCCAGAACCAGCCTTACAGATTCGCTGGCCTCAATAACGGTTACCTCGTCGACTACTCCGCCGTCAGCAACCAGTACGGATTCTTCCGCGCCCCCAACTTCGACCCTCTGATCCTCGCTGCCGGTGAGGCCGCCAAGGGCTCCGTCACTTTCGGCGAGCTGTTCACTCAGGCCGCCATCGCCTCGCCTGCCATGAACTTCACCGGTCCTGTTGCCATTGTCAATGGTGCTGCTGATCTGCCTTTCTGCTTTGGAAACTGCAGTTACCCCATGAACCTTGCTGAGGCTGCTGTCAACGCTCTCTACCCTGCTTCCATGGCCAAGGACAACTACCTTGCTCCTTCCACTGGTCACGGTGTCAACTTGCACTACACCGCCATGGATGCCTACAAGTTCATCGGCAGCTTCTTGAATCAAAACAGATACTAAATTCTGAGCCGCCAAGAGAGCTGTGTATATGTAACTACATAACGACTGCCTCGAGAACGTAGAATTTCGGCAGCAATAATCATAACAAGAATTCGTCTACATCTATAATCATTCCGGTCAAATGTGTGCTTCATGCTCGGCATTATCACAGTGGTATCTCATCAATCTGAAAATTGCATATGAGCCTCTCAAGGCCGGAATTTCTTCGAATCGCTGCAACACGTGGTTGCTATAAAATAGCATCATACTTTTTTCTCAAATGTTGTGGAAGAAGCAATAACACTGTCGATGTTGTGGAAAAACCCGCCATGATCACTTGCAACATTACGCCTTCGTACCTTATCTCGCTAGGATTTTGGAAGACCATGCGGGAAAGAGAAGAGTAAGAAACAACCGGGCCAATGAAATTCTCCACGGTCACCCTGATCCCAATGGGTCCTACTGCTCGCTAGAAATCGCAGAGGTGGAGGAGTTTAGCGTAGTATCACGGACCCGACTCCCTCCCTACCAGCCCCGAGCGGCGAGTGGTTATTGTTGTTGTTACTGCTGTTGACCTTGCGGTCGGAAGCGATGGGCTCTTCCGACGACGGAGGAATAACCTGCAGAAAGTTTACTTTAGTTCTTTTATTACTTTGCACTTGTAGAGTCTTGATCACATTCATTCGGGAGCCATAAAGAAGGAATGGAGGTTGCAACATCTCTAACATCGCTCTAAAACTCAGTTGTCTAGGTTGATCTTGCCCTCACAACTATCTAGTAGGGATATTGGTCGAAAATGTCTTCTTTGCTTTTTTTTTTAGACAGACTTGGGGTGTCTTCATTCATAATCCAGATAAATCAAATATGCAAGATGCACGCCTAAGATGACTATAGAAAAAAGCCCGTCGATAGCATTCCATCACATATGCACGAAAAGCAAGCCGGCACCGAAAAGCAAGGGAGAAAGAGAGCCTCCCTCTATCGAGTATAAACCCTACCCCTCCTCTCTAGATGGCAAACTTCTTTCTCTATACTACATCTCGTCTCGTTTCATATAAGCCTTTTGCGAATCATCGATTATTGCAGGACCTGTATAGTTCTACTTAGCTTTTTGTTCTTTGTGTAGAATGTCGAGATTATCGAAGAAGTAAGATGAGTCCATACCGTCGTTAATAATGCACGACTTCTACTTCTCGTGCTCTAGATATAGTAAGGGGAAATGATAAGGACGATGGAGGATATAAAGCTTTCTTTCGGCTTCGATAGTAGCCTAGTATACGTCGCTGGCGACCGACATATGGCTGCCGGCTTTGCATTCCCTATCGCTGTTGTGTTTGTTATTCTGTTATCTCCGTGTGATGTTGGGAGGAATAGGGGGATGGCCAAGTAAGACAACCAGGTCTATGAGTCTTTGGATCTTCCTTGTCCTTTTTCTAGTATTGTGGTAGCCCTGATATCGTCGATATGCTTTGGAGCAGGAACTACTGACCGCACTTGTAGGCCTGAGTGCCTCTCTTGACTGTGCTACCAAAGGAGCCAACACACAGACAATGATTGGTGATTCGGGCGATTTGCCTAGCGCGATCAACAGGCCAAACATAACGTTGTGGTCGAGGCCGATCAATTGGGCGAGGCCAAGGGCGGTAAGGTAGGGTGATCTGCCGCATTTGCTAGCAAGTTCTTGTTCAGCAACTCTTTGTGTACTCGCTTTAGTGCGTATAATGAGAGTTAATGAAGCTTGCTCGATACAGAAGACTCGAAAGTCATGTTAATGATTCGGAAACTCATAAACACTGTCCTACACTAGCTTGCAAAGGAGTCTAGGCTTTGTCACGTCTCGCTGTAGCCATCTCGTACTACTCATGCAATCTTTCTATGTATAGAATCTTCTTCGAACTTCGTGTTGTCGGCGAGTGAATTCACCTCGTTAGTCATTGTTCGAGCTCTCACGGGGCTCTGCCACAACTGGGTTAAGTGTAATCATACCTCACCTCTTACTCTCAATCTTGTCTTTACTCGAAAATCGACCGCGGCTGAAGCTTAGAAATAGCAATCATGATGCTCTCCTTAATCTGCATTCCTTCCATAGACTGCCCGTTCATATTTTCATGTCTCTGCTTCTTTGTGTTCAAATATGCCTCTGCTTGATCTGGATTTCTCTCCTATGAATAAAGGCCGAGATTCAAGCTAATCTTCCAGGGGGAGACTCCTGACGCATGTTGAAGGGTTTGATCTGCCAGAGGGTTACTTGGTACGGCCATCATCTCCCTGTGTCAAGAGGATTGGGAGAAGAGTTTCATGTTTCATGTACCCGGTCCTCCCTTCTACCCGGTGTTCGTTCTGACATGAGGAAGTATAAAGGTTGAGAAGTTTGTAGCACATAACTTCTTCCCATGAGGTGCTCTCCAAGATCGAACACTTGAGGAGGCTGATGACATTTGCTTGATCCTGATGAAGAAAGCGATAAGCAATCGTTTTACACCCTTGTAGTATGTTCTTTCTACTGATGACATCCGAAAAAGGATTCCTGGGCGGACTCATTAGACCTGTAATTCTAGAATATCTATATTGGAATATAATATCTAGCAAAGCAAAGAGCCAAATTTAAAATGACCATAGTGTGTGTCCGCTGGAAGCAGTGTATCGATTCGGTGGTGGAGAAGAGCGGTGACCGTTCTGTAGAGACGTAGAAAGGCAAGCAATTTCATTGAGCATGGTAAGAAAATGTCTGCTCGGATCCCATCTGAGCATGCCAACTTTCCCACATACCATAGAAGCTGTGCTTGCTCTGTCGGAGACAATTATAGAAGTCAGCGTCGCCATTGCTCATCTTGATCGTTTATTTCCAATCGAGTAATCAAAAGCTTTAGAATCAGCACTTCTACCACGCCGAACTCTGTTGACTACATCTATATAGCGAGGTAAGAAACGGAGAAATGATGCGTCAATGGAAGCTTCCACATGTAATGGTAACCATGGAAGGTTTGACAGCGCGGGCTACAGATCTAGTCAGCGACAACAGTTTCCCAAAGCTCGAACTGGAATATATGTCGACCTGCATCAGAACGTACGAAGATCATATTCTCACAACAGATACCGAGTATTCTAGAGACTGGCAGACTGGCAGACCATCTCACCGACGTCTCAAAACACCAACATCCCAACATCCCATCGCTCCGCAGAGCCGCCCAATCACAAAAATGTCCGCATCCACCACCGAACGCCTCATCTTCTACGACGTGCTCTCACAGAAGTGGCCGCAGACGTGGTCTCCATATACAACACGAATCTTGCTCACCTTAAAGCATCTCAAGATCCCATACACCCACATACCAGTCTCTTACCCCGATATCAAACCGTTTCTATCCTCGCTTGACGTACCTGAATCAACAACCAAGGGAGCACCAGAATACACTCTTCCCGCCATTACTATCCCAGCAACAGCAACTACGTCCTCCCACACGATCATGGGATCGATGGAAATCGCCCGATACCTGTGCACGCTCAAACCCTCTCACTCTACCGCTTTATTCCCCAACATCGCTGAATCCACCGCTGCGGCTACTGAATTTGACCAAAAAGTATTCGGAAAAGTCATGATGGAGGGATATATGCAACATGTTCTTCCATTCACACCGCTCATACTCGATCCCGCAGGTGCAGAGTACATCGAAGAGAGCAAGAAGCCTTTTCTTGGACCTTTGGAAGAGTGTCGTGAACGCGCTTTGGTGGAGGAGCAAGAGATGGGTGGGTTGAATAAGGTGATGGAGAAAGCTTTGATGCCGGTTGTCGAGTTTTACGAAAATAGTGGAGAGCTGCAGTCACAGGGTTATGAGGGAGGGGTGTTTAATGGCGCAAGACAAATACCGCAATTTGTGGATTTTTGCGCTGTTGCTTTGGTGATGTGGGGTGTCAAGGTTAGAGAAGAGATAGTATTGGAGGCGCTGGACGGGGTCGTCGAGGGTAGTAGGATTGCTGAAGTTGTGAGGAGGTGTCTTACTTCTCTGGAGGCTAGGTGAATGGAATGATCTATGTGAGTTATATCTACAAAATTGTATCATCATGTATCGGTTTCATTGATGAGTCTCCACGGCACCAGTCCTTTCAAGACCAACATTCCATCTCTTACCACAGCCCACCTGACCTTACTCAACTGTTTCGAGATGACCGCCGTGAGCCCAGCGGTACTCATTCGCCTATTGCTCGCCAGTGAAGAAGAAAGCTGTTCTGCAGTCCCACTGGTAATGCTACCGATCAAGCCATTCATATCCGCCTGTACATCCCAGATCATCTCGTCTTCGTCGTCTTCCGATCCTCTGTTCTGCTTGCCGCCAGGACGTGCATGGTGGAAAGACCATATCGTTATAGTGGCGAGGTAGAGACACCAGGGATGAATGAAGAGACCTCCAGCATCGAAGTCATCAAGGTTCATGACGGCATCTTTTATGATGTGCCCAGCATGCCAAGCTGCTTTGGACGCATGCGAATTCTGCTTGTTAGCCCATCTTTTTACCACGCGCTGGGAGCGGGCATAGTCTTCTCGGCGCACCGGCCGTCCGAGTAGATGCCTGGCACCAGCATAGATTTGGATGTCCAGGAAGTCGGAGAAAAGAATTACATAGGCTGCATGGTAGAGTGCGGAGTTGGCGGTTGAGTAGATTGCGAATCCTCGGCGTGTTTCCTGTTGTTCTGCCGGAGTCATAAAAGCGGACGATTGGGAAAGCGTCTGAGTGACGGACATCACGTAGGTGTCGAAGTCGGCTTTCCAGCTGTCGTAAGATACTGCGACACGATATTTCCAGCCATCGAGCATGTTGCTCCCGACAACGCCTGAGAGACCGTCAGAGCTGGTTCTTGATGATGCAGTGGCCAGTATAACTCACCTAAAGACGTCTGGTCCCTTCTGTTCATATCCCAAGCGACTGACATGAGACCATGCAGTATCAGCACGCGAGATAGCCCATTTAATTTGTGCGTCACAGCCGGTGTTTGAGCGCCAATGTGTTGCTTCAGTGCAGTCAAGAATAGCGGAGGAGTATCCTGCGTCTTTCGGAGCTTCTGCCAGCTCTCGGCGGAATCTGCCTCCCAAAGAGATTGGTCACACGGTAAGGCACATCGAAGCTCGAATGCCGACATGCACAGGGACTGACAGAACAAGACAGCGTGCTGTGTATCCCACATGAAACAAAGAAGTGCCAATCTAGCTGGTGTCAGTGTGGTCATAGGATAGTTGATGATTATGAAATATACCTCTTTTTCTGTTCCGCATCAACCCAGCTTTTCCATTCGTCCTCGAGGTCACCATTGACATCTGCAGAAGGCTCTGGTCTGACAATTTGGCAGTCGCTGCGACGGATGAGATTGATTAATAACCCATGGAATAGATGTGACATGTCATGTTGCTTCTGTCCCGCTCGAGACTTGCCGAAACATTCAACAAGCAAGATGGTCTGGAGCATCCATAATTCTGGGACAGCACTGAAACTAGCATGGGCAAAGATTTGAGGGCGCAAAACATCATGGATGCACACCTGACAAAGTGTCAGTACTTTCCGGGTGATAGAAATGGTCGGACTTACCGCAATCTGATGGGCATCCTTCTCACAGTATGTTGCACCAAGCAACAGCACAGACAGAAGAAGAAGAGTGTCCACCTTTGACGGTTCGAACGAAGATATGTGGATCAGGGGATATGTCGCGTTGAACCTGGTGAAGAAGAGATCTGAATAAGTTTGCAATGCAGGAAGAGATAAGAAAGCATGATCAGATGTCACATAATCACCTGAGGGTGTGACAGGCCGAACGCTCTCGACCAGTTGTAGGATGTGAGATCGAGCCAAGGCGTCCAGTTTTGGCAGCTTTGTATTAGCACTCATGAGTGTCATGGGTCGCTCCAGGCCGTTGGGCAAAGCTGATCTTTTTGAGGCCGTTTGCCTTGGCCTTCGTTGACGCTTCTCAGAAGAAACTGATGTCGCCTTGGTCGAAGGCGAGGACCTCGAAGAGTTTGAGTCCGCATTGGAAGAGCCGTTCGTGGACGACGCTTGAGATGGCATCGATACTTGAGACTGTTGATTACTCTGTTGGGGAATGGCCATAGGGGCGATTGGAGCATGCGGTGCCATTGAAGCAACTCCGGAGGGTAGGTCGGACAAATCGAAGTCAATCATGTCGTTGGAACGAACATCCGCTTGCATTGGCGGGAAGGCATTACAGTCCATGGGTTCAAAGCTGAAGTCGTTATTGATATTATTAGTGTCAAGGTCAAACAACCAGTTGTAATTGCTCATGGTAGTATAGGGCATGTTGAACGAGCTCGCTGTTTAAAGTCAGTCGATTGGCCTCCAGAGTATTGCGCGGGTATCAAACCTGTGTCAGGATTGAAAGCATCTTCGAAAAGATTATTATCAATGGTATGAGTTGACAGATCCGGGAAGAGGTTATTCTGGTTCAGTATTGCCTCGTCCAGTTCCGATATCCGTCTTTGATCATGGACGAGAGGTAGCGAGTCATCCATCGTTTCCATGTTCATAAGATCCGGACCTTGAACGTCTGCAGTGCCGAAGGACAATGGTGGTGACAACAGAGGAGCAGCATCACTGTTCAGGTTCCTCTCTTCAGACTTCTCATTCTCGGCGGACTCATCAAGGTGAGGCTTCTTGGCCACAATATTCCCATCTGCGTCTTTCCAAGAACGCTTTCGTGTCATCAGAGCACTGCCTTCGGCGTCCTTTGCTTCATGTCGGGAAATGTGTCGGTCTAGAAGATCACGGCGTTTAAAATGAGCTCGACATCTGTCACAAGTAAAATCTCCACCAGCATGGTTCTGGTAATGTCTTTGTAGATGCTCATGACGAGTAAATCTTCGATCGCACCCATCGTGGTTGCAAATAAATCTCTTCTCTGCTCCTGCGGTAGATTTAGACTGGCGCATTGTGATGAATAGCGATGTCGACAAGAATCAAGCAATGAGACTTAGATGGAGTGTTCAAAACTCAGTTAATGAGATGAACATGGCATGATTCACCTTATCAGCTTGTAGGGCAAGAGCGATAGGCAACACAACACATGGCGTGCGGGGCAGACTGAACGAAGCGGCGGATAGGTGGCCGAGCGGCATCGTGTTGAATGTCCCGAATAGGTTACCAGGGCTCGCTGCGCTCTGGACCTCAGCGTGTTCACGGTACAACTAGAAGGGAAGGCGTGGGTTGAGGTTGACAGGGCTTCCCCGAAGAGATCTCGCGAGTGCACGGACAGCCCCGCATATTCGCTGATAAGGAGACCTGTCGCACAGCTTCGCCTCTTATCAGAAATGGGGGACAAGATTAGGTATCTTCAAGAGTGGGATACACGTTCGAGACATATCACTGAATTTGTTGTAAGCATGTCGATTTCTATGTGTCATGACTACAAGATACTGATTTCTTGTAGATGCCGCAGCCTCCGCCTATTCCTCCGCTCCGCCAACGAAGAAGGGGTAATCCGTGTAGCCCTTCGTAGGCGGGCTCGCGCCGTAGAATGTGTCTCTATCGTACTTGTTGAGAGGCAGTCCCTCGGCCAGTCGTCTCGGCAGATCCGGGTTAGCAATGAACCATCTGCCCATGACAATGGCATCCGCGTCGTCTGCTTCGAGCTTGGGAACAGCATTGTCGCGTGTGTAAGCACCAGCGGCGAAAAATTGGATATCGCCCTTGGACAAGATTCTTCGGAACGGGATTAGGGAGTGGCCAATCTTGCGAGTAGCTTCGGCCTCGACGCTTTTGCCAGGACCATACGCAGACAGGGCGTCCATCTTGGCCTTCTCGTCAAGGACTTCGTCAAAGCGAGGCTCTACACTGTGCACGTAGACTGGTCTGTGCTGTTGAGGAAGGGTAGCAAGTTGTTCGCAGAGGTAAGCCCAGTGTGAGTTAGGGTCGCTGTCTTTCGTGTCCTGAAAGTAGTTGTATGGGGAAAGACGGATGCCGACACGGTGCGAACCAATGGCATCGCAGACTGATTTGACGACTTCTAGAGGGAAGCGGCATCGGTTCTCGACCGAGCCTCCGTACCCATCTGTTCTAGTATTGACATTGTCGTGCAGGAACTGATCCAACAAGTAGCCATTGGCGCCTAAAATCGAGTCAGACTTTGAACAGAACATGTCAACTGAGATCAACTCACCATGAACCTCGACACCATCAAACCCAGCATCAATTGCATTTCTGGCGGCTTTACCGAAATCTGCAACCACTTCGGCGATCTCCTCCGTAGTCATGGGCTTTGGAGGTGTGGCACTGAAGTCTGTACCATCGAGTGCCTTACCAGCGATTGGGATGTCGCTAGCACTGAGAGGTTGTCTTCCGCCCAGAAGTCCAGCTGGCGAAGCACGTCCGGTGTGCCATATCTGACAGAAGATGTAGCCACCTTTGGCGTGTACAGCATCGGTCAAGCGCTTCCAGCCGGCGAGCTGCTCCTCAGAAAAAAGGCCAGGCACTCCGGGATAACCGCTCGCGTATCGGGAGATATCAGTAGCCTCAGTGAGTTGAAGTCCTCCTTTACTGGCTCTCTGTCCGTAATACTCCACCATGATGTCGGATGGTATGTTGATGCCTTCTTCATTCTTGCTGCACCTCATACGAGTCAGAGGAGCTTGCACAAGCTTGTGTTCGAGTGTGATGTTGCCTAGTTTCCATGGCTTGAAGAGGACGGTCTCCTTGAGAGGGCTAAAAGCGGGAGGTGAAATGGCTGAAGGCATGATTGTGATGGGCTTGGTTCTGTCAAAGGTTCGTAAGTGAGCAGGAACTATACTTCAGCTTTGGACCGGACAGGCAAATCTTATGTATGTCGTCGACCAGGTCTCTTCACACTTTTGACAAGTAACTTCATCAAGGTGGAGATTTGCATGGTCTACAGAAGGTGGGGTGTTTGAGGTTGCAAAGTTTGGCAACAACGCTTGAGTAAAGAGTGGGATGCAGATTGTACCAGGAGATGCTTATCAACCCGTGCAGTCCGTATCAAGATCATCTTGGCAAGCCAATGGAGCATGGTAATCAGGGAAGATGCCGGATTTTGACGTTCTGATGTTCGGATTCATCCCTTCCAATAGAGCTTGTAGCACAAACGAATTCGGGAAGCTTCATTTCTGCGTAAGATTATCCAAGCCCCCACCCTTCTCCCCGAGACCATACATAATCAACACTACATCACCTAAACATCAACTGCGACATTTGCCACTTCGTTTCTGGACTGCTGCGAGACAATATACAATCCTCGCAACACACAATTCACAATGGGCAAGAAAAGAGTTCTCGTCGGTTATGGTAAGAACATCCGAAAGCGAATCTCATACGATTGACTGATTTCCTAGGTGTTGATATCGATGCTGTTGCTGGCTGGCTTGGTAGCTATGGCGGTGAAGACTCCACTAGCGACATCAGCAGAGGCATCTGGGCAGGGACACACGGCACTAGAAGACTACTTAAGCTTTTCGACAAATACGACATCAAAGCAAGCTGGTTCATTCCTGGACATACACTCGAAACATTTCCAGAAGACTGTGCGGCTGTCCGCGATGCCGGCCACGAGATTGGACTCCATGGTTATAGCCACGAAAATCCAGTCGACATGACATTTGAGCAACAAAAAGACGTCCTTGACAAGACATTTAAGATGCTTACAGAGTTCTGCGGTAAGCCGCCTCGAGGTAGTGTTGCTCCGTGAGTTACTTCTTATTCTTCGACAGTCGCAAAACTGACTTGCGATAGATGGTGGGAGACAAGCAAAGAAGGCACTGAGCTTCTCCTCTCTTACGGCATCGAGTATGACCACTCCATGAGCCATGAAGACTGTCAGATGTATTGGCTCCGAACTGGCGATACATGGACAAAGATCGATTACTCCAAGAAGGCTGAGGATTGGATGAAGCCTTTGATCAAGGGTGAAGAAACAGGTCTCGTCGAAATACCTGGAAGGTACGTCAGACAAAGTTTTCAACAGCGGCAAGCATTTTCTAATACTCATCAGCTGGTACATTGATGACTTGCCGCCCATGATGTTTATCAAGAACAGTGCGAACAGCCATGGCTGGGTGTGAGTAAGCTCTTTCCATCATCATCAACCTGGATGCTCACACATCGACCAGCAATCCCCGAGACATCGAGGATATATGGAAAGACCATTTTACATACTACTACCGAGAGTTTGATGAGTTCATCTTTCCCATGACTATTCATCCTGGTAATTACACCAAATTGGATGTCACAAGCATCTCGCTGACTTTGCTTCAGATGTCAGTGGTAGGCCTCACGTTCTTCTGATGCATGAACGCATAATCGGTGGGTAACATATCACATGTGGTTTTATTCGATACTGACATGAATAGAATTTATTAATTCACACGAGGGCGTCGAGTGGGTGACGTTTGAGCAGATGTCGGATGAGTTCAAAAGCAAGAATACTCCGCCGGCCGGAGGGCTGATGCCTGCAAGCCGCGAGGAAGCAATGCGGAAAGCTAAGAGCTCATGATACAAAGTTCAATAATCGTAACAAGTTTCACTGCATTGTTTGGTTTCCACTGTTTGCTTCATCTTGTTGGTGTTTTTGCATTGACGCATCCGGGAAGGCATAGATATGTGGACTTACGTATGTCTTGTTTAGGCTTATCGCGGTTGAAGTTGACTTTTGTTGAGCTTATCAGTGGACGGAATTGGTAGGATGCGGCTTCGGTCTGGCCTATCGCGGCTTCCTTCCGAGCGTGGGTCAACCCCACCCTTGATGCTTACCACACAATCCAGCTACTCACCTACTGATGAGATACAAGACACATTAACACTCGGTTCAATGGATCACAACAGGCGTTTGATTCTCATCGTCCATCTCCCTCCTTGAACGCCTTGCCAGTTCGGAATCTTTGTTCCAAGATGTGGCGTCTATTCTCCCGCTCTTCGACAGAAGCACCAAACACCAAACCAGAACCTCAGCGAAATCTACCGGCGAGTTGGTATAGATCCAATGCTTTATACGAACTTGAACGCAGAGCAATCTTCCAACGAAGCTGGATCATTCTCACCCACTCTCTGAGATTTGCCAAAGCCGGCGATTATATGTCCTTTACCGTGTCTGGCATCTCCTTCTTTCTGATCCAGAACAGGGATGGCAAAATCAATGGTTTCCACAATGTGTGCAGACATCGAGCATATCCTGTCGTGCAGTCTCAATGTGGTACTGCTAGCATTCTGAGCTGCAAATACCACGGCTGGTCGTACGGACTCAAAGGCAATCTCTCCAAAGCTCCTAGATTCGAAACAGTGGAAGGGTTTGACAAGAGTCAGCATGACTTGTTGCCCATTCATGTTCATGTCGACAAGGCTGGTTTCATCTGGGTCAACTTACAAGCCGGCGAGCCGGACATCAAATGGGACGACAAATTCAAAGGCATTGATGATTCACCAAGGATGAAGATGTTTGATTTCGCCAAAGAGTTTGTATTTGACCACTATTGGGAGATGGATGTCAAAGCCAATTGGAAGTCGTTGATTGACAATTACAATGAATGCTACCATTGCGCCACATCCCACCCTCTTATTGCTGGAGTTTCGGACTTGACAAAATATCGAGTCGATACCACTAATGGATATATGGAGCATAACATCTTCAACAAATCCCAGACCGACGAACAATTTAGGAGAAACATTACTTTCTTCTATCCGACAACAAGTGTTACTGTAACGTAAGTCTACTTCCGTAACCCGATAAGGATGCTATCGCTAACATTTCCAGGGATAATTTCTTCTACACCCAACGCATGTTCCCAGTCACAGCAACGACCAGCAAGATTGAGTACGAAGTTTTCCGCCATGTCACGGCCGGAGATGAGGAGTTCAAGGCCATCAACGATTTCTACGTACAAGTCCTGAACGAAGACAAAGAGTTGTGCGAGGCCGCTCAGGAGAACCTCAGCGCCGGAGTATTCGTCAATGGAGAGTTGCATCCCGAGAAGGAAAAAGTGAGCAGATCCGCACTTGAGCATAATCCAACGGTTGCTAACAGATCTATCAGGGCCCTTTGTACTTCCAGAAGAACGTACGAGAGATGGTTATGGAACATCGCAAGAGAGAGGAAGCGCAAGGTGGCAAGGAGATTTGGCCGGCTGTCCCGAAGGGATCCAATAGTTCGACAGAAGATGAAGAGGAAGACTTTGTCTCCAAGCTGGATGAAGCGGCTGGCTGTATGTCATCACGAGTAGACTTGAATTGGTAAAAATAACAACTGGCTAGTTGCGAAGTCATCACACCTATACTTAGACTAGCCTCTGACACGTGAAACTATCATAACCATGAATCCGATATGATTTCTGTTGACACTTATCCTGGAGATAAATCTGCACTTGAGAAACCCAAGAAATACGAAGTAGAACAAGACATTTGATCGCAGCTCATCACCAACCAAGTCTACAACGCTTTCATACTAGAGAAACAATACCTCGCAATATTCCACTCTCGCTCATCCTTCCTACAAACAAAGATCTCCTGATTATGATGACTCTCCTGCGTCCCCTTCTCGATCCAATATTTCGTCCCCTCCGCAGTAGTCCTCGCAAATGCCCACTTATCATCCATGACCACGATTTCGTCAATTGTAAATTGAATATCGAGTTTGATGGTGGAGAAAATGCGTTCGTAGGATTTCTTGAGCGCTTCTTGGCCGACGGAGGGGGCGAAATTGGGAGCCATGAGGACGCCATCGGTGGTGTAGAGGTTTAGGACTGAGGGGAGAGAGCGGGTGGATAGGACGGCGCCGTAGGTGTGGAGGAGAGTGGTTATTTGTTCTTGGTCGGACACTGTATCTGTTAGCTGAGCAATTTTCCAGAGACTTGTCCAAGTACTCACTTTTGAGATGGCTTTGGTGAAACTTTTGAGTATGTCAAGTAAGGTGTGTTTCCAAAGACCTCACCATCTCATGTCAAGGTTTTTCTTCTACCTATATCAACTTCTCTATGAGGTGATCGTACAAATCTACCCGCGGTCGACGTTCGGGATCTGATGTGACATGCCGAGCTTGCTTCCTATCGTTATCGAGTCCCAACTTTGCCCCCATCCTTGAAGAGACGAGGACTGTCTTTCCTCATGCGAACGGCATTGCATTGCGGACGCACGGG
The DNA here is from genome assembly GCA_022813425.1 of Aureobasidium lini. NCBI lineage: Eukaryota > Fungi > Ascomycota > Dothideomycetes > Dothideales > Saccotheciaceae > Aureobasidium > Aureobasidium lini. The sequence goes on along the minus strand of JAKLML010000059.1, from coordinate 15,339 downwards.
CGCCATAGGCCTCTGACATCTCATTGTGGTGAGGTACTGTGGTAGCCGTGAGAGTGGGGAGCGTCAAAACCATTGAACCGCTTGAAGACGACAATGTGTCCAGCATTCACAATTTACATTCGAGTCGCTTGCAAATACATCAATATCAATAATCCGAAAGGCCAATGTCGAGAGTAAGATAGACTTTTCTTCGCAAGTGTTTTCTCTAACGCTAAACATGAGCAGTTTTCGTTGACAGGCAGAACCGCGCTGGTGACTGGCGGAGCTCGCGGCTGCGGCCTAGCCATGGCCGAAGGACTTGCTGAAGCAGGTGCAAGTATCGCAATCTTCGACATGATCCAACCAGACGCAGCGTTCTCCGAACTTGCAAAGAAGTACAATGTGAAGACGGCATTCTACAAAGTAGATGTAACTTCGACGCAAGACTTGAGAAGAGGTTTCGAGGAATTTCAACGAGATTTCGACAGCGCCCTCGATATTTGCGTGCCTTGTGCCGGGGTGAACAAGAACGTCACACTGCTGGACACGACACCGGAGGATTTCGAAAGACTGGTCAATGTCAACGTTAAGGGAGTCTACTTCACCATGCAGCTCGCTGCTCAACTGATGGTCAAGAATAAGACAACAAAAGGCTCGATCATTTTGGTGGCATCCATCGCAGCTTCTAGAGCAGTGCGCGGTCAATTTTCATCAGCATACTGTGCTACCAAAGGAGCCGTTCGAGCCATGTGTCCGCCCTCCGCTGTTGAGCTCGCCGAGCATGGCATTCGTGTCAACACAATCTCGCCTGGATATATCAAGACGGAAATGACAGCGCCGTTTCCGCATCTGCTTGAGAGCTGGAAGTCAGAGGTCATGAATAACAGAATCGGCATGCCGGACGACATTCGAGGCGCGTGCATCTTTTTGGCGAGTGACGCGAGCAGCTATATGACCGGCAACGACATCGCGATCGACGGGTAAGTCACCGCCATCATTAGACAACCATTTGCTGATGTTTTTGCAGAGGTGTTCTGAATTGGTGACGGACGGCGAAGTCGAGTTGTTCAGGGAAAGAAAAGCTCGGGAAAGAGCGGAGAAAGTTGGCCGTGTTTAGCCGAGACTGCCGAACATGCCACCCTGTTTATTCAGGCCTTCATATGAACGTCCCCTTGTGCTATGCTGTTCTAAATTCATGTTTGTAACGAGGTCATCACATTACAATGTGAAATGAGCTATCAAGCAAGTGAGTGAAGGTTGTCGATGTGGACATGGTCGTCGAGCTGGCCGGACCGCGTTCGGCAGTGAAGAGTGGGGTCCTTATCGTCACCGACTGTCGACACACCTTCACGTTACAGCCAACAATTCGCTTTCCACCAAATCATAACATCAACTCGCGCTTCTCCTGAACCAACAGCACTACAACGCAAAGTATATCATGAGCCAAAAAGCAGCCTCCTCGGCAGTTCCGATCACGGTGACGGAGATTGAGGCGATCGCCAAAACAAGATTGCCGAAGAACGTCTACGACTATTATTCCTGCGGAGCAGATGAAGAAAAGGCGCGCGACAGAAATGTCTACATGCTCGACAGGTAAGATACGAAAACTGAATCCCGTGTGATTGAGGTCTGAAACTGAAGTGTCGCAGACTTCTAATCACACCGCGTGTCATGGTCGATGTCACACATATCGACACAAGCACAACGACCTTCGGCAAACGCCATCCTTTCCCAGTGGCTTTTGCTCCGAGCGCAATGCAAAGACTCTGCCATCCTAGGGGAGAATTGGAGACTGCGGAAGCTGCAGCAAGTATCGGTTTATCAATGACCTTGTCTTCGCAATCCACAACTAGCTTGGAAGATGTGGCAAAAGCCTGCAACATCTCCAAACCAGACGGCCCGGATTTCTGGTTCCAGCTCTACCTCACTCAAGACCCTGAGTACAGTCTCAAGCTAATCAAGCGTGCTGAGAAAGCTGGCTACACTGGTCTTGTACTTACTGTGGACACACCTGTCCTTGGTAATCGTATCAATGAGAGAAAGACACCCCTGGTCCTGCCCGAAGGTATGAATCTGGAGAACTATGACCGTCCCAAGGGTGAGAGAAAGCCAGCAAAGGAGCGCATCTTTCTCAACGCACACACAGTCGAGGAAGCCAATGAGATCGTTAAGGAGTCTGGACCGACCATGCACAGCTCGAGCCTCACTTGGGAGCACACCATCCCTTGGCTTCGTAAAGCAACCTCCATGAAGATCATTCTCAAGGGCATCATGACTGCAGAAGATGCAAAGCTGGCTGTCCAGCACGGTGCTGATGCTATTGTCGTTTCGAATCACGGCGGAAGGTGAGCTGGAAGCCCCTGAGAATAATCATATCGTTGCTAATCGTACTACCAGACAACTTGATTTGGTCCCAGCCACAATCGAAGTTCTTCCTGCCATCGCAGAGGCTGTTTCTGGACGTATCCCTGTCATATTTGACGGTGGTGTCCGTCGCGGCTCTGATGTGTTCAAGGCAATCGCACTTGGCGCTGATCTCGTGCTGATTGGACGCCCTGTGCTCTGGGGCTTGAGCTACGACGGAAAGAAGGGAGTCGAGGCTGTTTGCAACATTCTGGAGAGAGAGCTTTCACGCACTATGGCTTTGGCTGGCGTCAGAAGTATCAAGGAGATCACCAAGGACAGCTTGGGTATTGCTAAGTGGAACGGCTTTGGTATTTCGAAGCTTTGATCACACTCCGCAAGGTCGATCACAGCACAAGTGATGCTCTTGTTTACTAGATGGAATCATCTCGAGATATTTGGGCACAGTCGATGCTGTTGAAAACAGTAACCGTTTTGAGAGCAGGAGAGAGGCTCTTCGGGCAAGGAGAGCGATCTCGAAACTTTAAATGCGCCGCATAATCGTAGATAGCAGATCCCCGCCTATCGAGTAACCGACATCCACAAGCTTCAACTTCACATTTCCTTCCAACTTCCATACTTCGCCGCTCTTCGTCGACAGAGAGCTGTACCACCAAACTGCAAAAGTAGACAGAGCTCTAATCTCCAACCTAGTCAGAGCTATCCTCCCATTTGGTCTCGCCGAATCGGATGTCCACGACAACGTCAACATATTCCCAATCACAGATATAGATGAACAAGATCACCACCGCTTACACCCAAGCCCAGCAAAGAAAGGTGATTATCTTGAAATGTTCGCGGAGATTGATTTGTTGTTTGCTTTGAGCACTTGTCCGGCCGGTGATGAATCTACGTTTGGCTGGCATGCGGAGAAGATGAAGAGTACTTGCTTGCCGTTACAGGTGCTGGTGTTTACGGTCGAGGGGAAGGATCTAGAAAGGTGGAAGGGGCCTGTTAGTGCTCAGGGGCTCTACAAGGGGATGCATGGGCTTAAGGTTCCTGTGGGAGAGGATCATTGAGGTCTGTCTGTTACCCTATCATGTCCTTCTACTTGCTCAAATCTAATCAAACCCTCCAGATAATCAGAGAAAGCCATAGAGCCGAAGACTGTCTATCGTCACAGAAGCTCAACTCTGGTGCCCCCCACTCTTGTCTCAGATAGCAGCACGACCATGAGTCTCGAACGGCAAAGCAAACGCAATTAAGCCAACCACAATCCACAGGCTAGCGCTGACGTAGATGGGTACAACACTGAACTCCGTGTATGTGCCAATCAAACTTGCGCAGAGGCCACCAATACGAAGCAAAGTAGCCGCAGTACCTGTCGCTGTACCGCGGTGCGGCGCAGGAAAAGATTCAGGCGTGAAAGCATACATGATCGCGTATTCTGCATAAGTCAGGAAGTGTTTTGCTGCTTGTTTGTAGGGCGTACTTACCGAAATTTCCAAAAAGACCAGTGATACAAGAGAACGCGAGATCTCCTGCTCTATTTTCTGCAGCGGTATATGCGAAAAGGAAGATACCTGAGACGATAGCAGAGGCTCCTAGCATCCAACGTCGACCGAGGCGCGTGTTTACCAGGACTGCGGCACTCAAAGGTCCGAAGACCGAAACGATGGATTGTATACAATAATTGCGGTACGTGAGAGACAGCGAAGAGTCTGCGGTAAACTTCTTGGAGAGGTATGTCGGAATGAAGTTGAAGTAAAGCGGATAAGCGATACCTGCGCTGTGGTCAGTCAAAGCTAATATAAGCTTGAGCATGGGGCATACCAATTGTAAGCCATATCAACCAGATGATACTGGTATGGCGAGCCAACTGAGCATTAGCAAACAGATTCTTGTAGTTGATTGACTCGAAATCTTTCAGGTTTTCCTTGATGATCGCGTTTCTGGAAAGCTTCGTGGTTGCTCCTGCCTTCACTTCTCCGCCTGTCACTCTGTCTACTTCCTGAAGCATGGCAAGAGTCAAGGGCTCTGACTTGCCGTTTCGGCGTGCCACATAGTTGACGGCTTCGACTGCTTCGGCGTCCCTTCCTTTTGAGATGAGGTACCGAGGCGATTCCGGCATCTTGAATACGGCGATACGGATGAAAGCGAAGACTAGTGTCATGGCACCAAGAGTGATCATGGTATAACGCCTTCAAGAGTCAGCAGTTGCATGGAAGATGACATGTTCTTACTCACCATCCCATGTTGTCTGCTCTTTTGCAAGTCGCTGGTGTCGAGTCCGTCGGACAAGCAAAGTTCGCGAGGAACGCCCAGGAAAGCAACGATACGATGACTTGTCCCAACATCCACCAACTACTGAGCGCCTAGATCGTCTCAGTCGGCGTTGATTCGATCTTGCGATGTTATTAACTCACTGTAAGAAGATACTGATGCGAGCCAGGCACAAACTCCAAGAAGATCATAGAGTCTACAGGCACATTACCGCCAGCCGCTGTCCCGATGATGGTCCAGAAGATGCAAAAGGCAGTGAAGTTGTTCAAACCAGCAACAGCGGTGCCGAATAAACCTCCGATGATCAAAGTAGCATTGAACGCTGGCTTTCTGCCAATAAGGTCTGCGCTTGTGCCCCAGAAGAAGGCGCCAAAGATCAAACCAGCGTAGTAGGCAACCGAGCTGAGGGTGATGTTCGTCACTCCGGCGAACTCGAGCGCTACAGATGGCTGGATTGAACCGATGCCTTGAGACCAGCTAGAATTGGTCAGCTCAAGAGTCAAGATGACACGTTTGGATTCCATGGCAAGCACTCACAAGTTGTCTGTGATCCATCCGAATCCGCTGACGACAAACAGCTCCCATTGATATCTATTGTTGAAAGTCAGCTAGGTCAGGTAGAATAGTCTTGCACACTCTGATACCTTCCCATACCGATCTCCTCCATACATTGATTCACAATCTCCGACTTCATGCGGTAGCTGTCCGAGATGGAGTTGCCGTAGAAATTGCGAGTGCCCTCGTCGCCAATGTCGACGACAGTTCCAATCTCAGCATCAGGGGACATGCTCTCGCCAGGAGACGCTATGTTCTTCTTCTCGTAATCCATGTCGATTTGTGAGCGTTGTGCCTGAATGGTATGACTGCGCAATATTGCGAAGAACATCGATGACTTTATGTCTTGATAAAGGTATGCAGAGTGATTTATGTTGAGAGACAGATTCCTGTACGCATCTGATGAACTGACCTATCAAGTTGGTCGCTCGACACTATGCTGGAGTAATAGTATGTCTATGGCGAGAAGTCGCAGCTGATTGAGGAGTGGGGGTTTAGTCTTTGAGTGGCGTTGACTGATAGTGCACTCTTTCTGGGGACGTTTGATCTTGATTCCGTGACAAGGCATTTTGGCCTCACAATGATAAGATATCTGGAGATAGTGTGGAATCGATACTCCGTACATGCCGCAGAATGTGTTACTCATTTTTGTGTACCATCTCCTGACATCGTGCACAATAAACACATCGAAGGGGTTGAAGTCTCCATTTTGACTGACAAGATCTGGTGAATACTTCTGACCTCTCATTTGAGGGTTGCTAATTATTGTCTGACACGAGAGGAGATATGGTAGAAGATCATGGGAACTGGAACTCGATTTTGACCATTGAGTGTTTCGAGTGAATTGGCAGAAAAGGTGTTAGATTTACGCCACGAGTAACCATACACAATTGCAATTGCGATTTCTCCTAGAGTATTTACGAAGCAAGAATGGGCTGAGCACCACCGACACACTCCATCTTCGTCTTTGGCTGCTCCTTGAACACTTTTGCAGCACCATAGCTCGCCTTGTAACTACCTCCAACGCAGTCCATCACACTGATTGGTGGATACTTCGCAGCCTGGCCTTCTTCACGACAGTTTGGGAGGCAGTCAATCACGTAGTCGGGATTTCCACTGTAAAAGAAGGGAACAGAGTAGCGTTCCTTTCCTGATTTGTTGATGACTCGGTGCAAGTTCGAGATATATCTGTCGTTTGCCCTTTGATAATGTCAGCGATGGATATCAGTGCGTATATTTTTAAGACTCACCATCGCATAAACATGTTGCCCAAGTTGACGACATAAGCCCCTTTGATAGGGACGACCTGGCAAATTGTTAGCCGGTCATGTTCATCTTCCGCTGTTGAAGGACATACATCAAGCCACTCATTGGTGTCTTTATCATAGACTTGAAGACCATCTACATCTCCTTGCATGAGCAACGTGACGGAGCCGAAGTCAGTGTGAGCTCCAATTCCCCTTGCCAATTTCTCGTCCGAGTCTGCCGGTTGAGGTGGATAGTGCAGATATCTCAATGTTGCCACTGCGCCGCTTGTAAACTCTTGGAAATAGTCGTCCTCAAGACCAAGCGTCTGAGCGATCACCGCAAGTACGTCTCTTGCCAGCGCATGCATCTGTGTGTAGTACTCCATGGAGGTAGCACGAAAGTCGTCTACCTCAGGCATAGTCTCAGGCCAGAGATTGGGTCCACTGTTGAGCTTCTTACCAATGAAGTACGGATGATCTGTGGAGATTTCCTCGCCAATGAAGTACCCTTCCTTGAGATCTGGGTTGGTTCCTTGCTCTAAAATCTGCGAGCCAATGCGTTCATACCCACGGTTCCAGGTATTGAAGTCTGTGGTGGTGTCAGCTTGCTCTCATTGTGCTGGTCTAAGCAGTACAAACCCTTGTGTACTCTATCTTTCTCTTCTTGTGGTTGAGCAAAGAAGTCTTTGACCCATTGCAGGACTTTGTCCTGAAGTTCGCCAGGCACTCTGTGTCCGACAATCTGGAAGAAGCCGTTGTCGAGGCAGCATTTCTTGACTTCTGCAACCAACTTTTCTTTTGCAACTTCGTCGTCGCCATAGAACACTGCAAATCGGTCAACATCTGATCGTGAGTATACTGAAGCTGGACGTACCTGAGAAGTCAAGAATTGGCGGTGCAGGCATTTTGTATATAGCGGGTTGATTAACTGGAAGTCGGTTGATGGAATCGAGTTGACCAGCACCCTCTTGCTTGAAACATGTTATAGGTCGATAGTATGTATAGAAACCGGACTCGGGCAAATGATAGGCGAATTCATGCAAGCTTCGTTCTTGCGCGGGCAAAGATGGGGTCGATTTCCCCACCACGTTCCACGGAAGTGAGTCAGCGACCACTCCTTATCAGCACCCGCCTCATCCTTATCGGGATTCGGGTACATATCCAGTATTGCAGAAGAGAGGTAGCGTGATTGATCTGTAAGCTCGGTAGTATCTTCCAGGATGCTGAGGTTGTTTTGTGGCCGAGACAAGTTGCCAGAATGATTCGAGGGAAATGTTGCTTCTACTGAGAGAAGGAGCGATCGGACTCCTCGGGTTACAGAGAGTCACAGTACAGATAGAGGGAGGATTAAGGCAACGTTTATCAGCAAATCTTTCGAGTTGACACATGGTGAAATTATCTAGCAAATAAGAAAGCCTCCAAAATAATCATCCAACCACGTTGAGGTCTCTGCAGCACTTTGTTCGCTGCTTGACCACAACTTCGCAGCACCAACGTAGCCATCGGGTCTCACAACCAGCAAAGCGACTTCGTCATCAGCAACTTGTCCAACCCACTTGTCGATACAGTGCTGACCGCGAGTATCTTGAGAAGGCACGTCGTCCAGGTAGACGGTCCACTTACTCGCTTGGAGCACGGGAGGCAGATCAGCAATCTCGAAATTTGCCTTCGATGTAGAAGTGATAAGGCAGAAAGTAGACACACGACTGGCTGTAACATAGCGCTGCGGTTGAATATAGGAGTCCGACTCAGTTGCTGCCGGTGCTTGGTCCTTGTAAGATGCTTCCAGTGCTGTCGTGGCTCGACCAAGGACAGACCTTTGAGACGAGAGATGCGCGCAAACAGACTCCATGAAATCTTTTGATCGGTGGACATCCTTGCAAATAAAGTAAGTTCGGAACTGTCCTAGGATGGGAATGTCGAGCTGGGCATCTACGGGGTTCGCATCGAGATAACGAGTGAGCCTGGCAGGAGGCAGCAGACATCCAGGCTTTGCACCTCTAGAGGGCTCGGAAGTCCAATTCAATGCGTTCGAGCCGTACTCGACACCAACTCCAGAGATGAAGCGAACATTGGTCAAGAAGTTGCGTGCCAGAGCCTTTGCGTCTCCATCATGGAACGCGTTGGCGTGCTCATAATCGAAGTTGATCAGATCTTGAGCAATCTTGCGGCGTTCATGTTCGTACGTTTCCATTAGACATGGCTTAGCGAGTCCACGAACAGCAAGATTGAGCTTCCAGGCGAGGTTGAACGAATCATGCATAGATGTGTTCATGCCTTGTGCTGCTTTGGGAGAGTGAGTGTGACTTGCGTCTCCTGCAATGAATACACGTCTAGCCTCGTCTGTGAAGCGATTTGCCACCCGTTGGCCAATCTGGTAGATGCCGAACCACTCCACGCTCTTCCACGACAGGCTATAGGGCGCCATGATCTGTCTGGCTCTTTCCATCACGAATTCCTGATTTGCTCTTGCTTTGTCCATCGGCGCATCAGACTCGGGACGCAGCTCGATGTACAGTCTGGTCATGTTTCGCTCTCGAGGTATACAGAGAACATTGCCAGCCTCTTCTGAGTAGACAACAACTTTGCTCCATAGGTCGGGAAAGTCGGTTTCGATGACACCATCTAGCACACCCCAGATAGCTTCAGACGAGGAGCCCTCCGCTTTGACCTCGGGAATTGACTTGCGAACTTGTGAATGGGCGCCGTCGCAGCCGACAAGATACTTTGTCTGCCACAGCCTTTCCTTTCCAGTCATGCTCGAGCGGCTGAAGACATCTAGAGCAATGCCAGATCCGTGGTTTCTGTACTTTACAAATGGAGAGCTTCGAGTGACTTCCACACCTCTAGTTTGCATGTCTTGAAGAAATACGTCTTCGACCATGCCTTGATGTACCAGAAGAATATAGGGGTCCAGAAGATCTACCATGGGTGGGAAGTGCTCAGTCCTTTCCGTCCTTTGAAGGCGTTTGTCTTTATTAGAACTCTGTCGGAACATTAGTGAGCATAATTTGCAGGATTACATTCAGTACTCACCCAGAAGCAGATGTCGTGGATGCGAACTCCTCGCTGCAGAAGCGAGTCCGCAATGCGCATCTGTTTCAAGGTCTCGATTGACTTCGGTTGCAGCCCGTCCGCTCGTCCTGTAGATGTCTTATCTGCTCTATCGTCGAGGACTGTCGTCTTGATGCCAAAGCGGACCAAGTTGGCTGCTAGCATCAATCCAGCAGGTCCTGCTCCAACAACAACAACATCCTGGCTGGATATCCCATCGACGTCCAGACCTTCGATGATATGCGCAGGTGACATAATGATGTGGGAACAGAGAGATTGAAGTGCCTAACGATGCGCGACGGAAACTGGTAAAAAATCACGAAAAACTCACAGAAATATCAGGACTGCTACTATGGTTACCGAAGTACAATTAAGGAGCTAAAGCTGGACGCTCTCGGCCTTTGAGCTCCCCATTGCTGTGGTACCATGCTGTTTGGCCGGCGAAATGGCATAGCAAGGAGGATCGCACAAGGAAGGAAGCCTGCCCGCATCGCCCCCACTTTTGATAGCGCCGGAAAATCTACGGAACAGTGCGCCTCAGCGAGCGATAGCGCAAACCCAGACGCGTCAGAAAGCCCCAACGCGTTTCGTCCAACCTTTCTGTCCTCCTTGCCAGAATGCGAAGATAGCATGATAAGTGCGCTATCCTTCATCTTTCTTCTTCGCATGTCATTCGGTAGAGACAGCGAAACATCTCAGATATGGAGTTGCAATGTCCTGCGCGATGCATATCAAGAGTGGGCAGGTGATCCTTCAGTCAACAGTATAAAATACACAAGGTCGAAGATGTAAGTGAACACAGCGCGAGACCTTCAACATGGAGAAAGAACTCGACCAAAACTCGACTGCTTTCCCAGCTGATCATGAAGCCCTTTCTGGCGACATCCACATCATCGACGCTGCTTCTGAGAGAGCGTATGTCCACAAGATGGACTGCTATCTCCTTCCTTTTCTCTCCCTGATGTACTTTTTCAACTCGGTCGACCGAAGCAATCTGGGAAACGCCAAAACTGATCACATCGACGTTGATCTGCACTTCACAGGAAACCAGTATTCATTGCTTCTGTTGCTGTTCTACATTCCGAATGGCTTGTGCGATCTACCTCTCAATATGCTCACGAAGCGCTTCTCTGGACGTATCATGTTACCAGCTTTAATGCTCGGATGGGGCGCGATGGCACTTACACAATGTGCTGCCAAGAACTTTGGCGGCCTTCTGGCCCTACGATTAATTCTGGCAGTTTTCGAAGCCGGATTCTTCGCTGGTACCGTATTCTATCTCTCGCTATTCTATGCTAGAGGCGAGTTAGGCTTTCGGATTGCCATTTTCTTCGGTTCTGCTCTGCTCGCCTCAGCCTTTTCCGGCTTGATATCTTATGGTGTATTTCAAGTCCACAGCAGCCATGTGCAAGGATGGCAACTCCTGTTTATTATTGAAGGAAGCTTAACCTGCATCGTAGCGATCGTCGGCTTCTTCTGGCTTCCAGGTACTCCGGAATCTGCTTGGTTCCTCAACGACTCGGAGAAGCTTGCGGCTAGAATGCGTATGCTCCGTGATGGTTCTTCTGAAGTTGGTACGAAGTTCCGTCTCAAAGACTGTTTTCGGATTTGGGGAAACTGGAAATTCATTCTATGGTGCATCATCTCCTTCACATACTCCGTGGCTTTCACCACCACCGCTACTTTCCTTCCGCAGATCGTGGCTCGTCTTGGTTTCTCTGCTGTCAAAACCAATCTGTGGACTGTCGCACCGAACAGTGTCGGCTTCGTGATCTTGCTGTGCGTCACCAAATCATCCGACTACTTTCGTGAGAGAAGCTTGCACATCGTGCTCGCTCTCTGCATCTCACTTACGGGCCTTATCATTCTGACTGCCATTGATGTTGTTGACAACAAAGCCGTCGCATACTTTGCATGCTTCCTACTCTGCTCTGGTGCCTACATCCCATCGTGTCTGGTACACTCATGGCACAATAATAACAATGTCAATGAAAGCTCTCGGGCGGCTACGACAGGTCTGCTGGTCGGTCTTGGGAATCTGTCAGGTATCTTGAGCACCGCAACTTTCAGGACAGAGTACGCACCTGCATATAGACCGACGCTGATCACTACGAGCGCTTGTAACATCACATGCATCATCTGCACTCTCTGGCTTGGTGTATGGATGAAGATAGAGAATAGTCGCAGAGACAAGATACAGGGGCAACAAGGCGGCCTTCAGCAGATTGACACGATTGACAATGTTCATGGAGAGGATGACCCTAGTTGGAGGTATTTCACATGATCAACATTGATAGCGAGGTTTTCAGATCAATCGATGCACATGGAAAATCTTCATAAATTCTTGATTCTTGCGAAGTTGAGATTGTGTGCTTGCCCATGGAATCACGCTCACATTCTGCTGTATCCAGGCGCTTGTGTCGTGAAGCGCTCAATGACAGTAAACGAACGCGCCTGACCAACGTGTCACTTAGCGCTTGGCTCACTCGCATACAGTATATAATCAGTATTTTCTACCATAGATCTCACCTTTCCATCATCGAAAAAACAAAAGCACATTCTCATGAACCAAACATCAACCAAAATGTCAGAGCTTTACCTCATCCTCTCATTAGGAGGCAATCCCAAACTCGACCACCACACCCTATACTTCCTCCCTCCATCTTCCACTCCACTCAGCACAACCTCCAAATATGCACCTTCAACCAGCGGCACGATCTTCCACGTCACCGGCACAATCGCCAATGGCATGATCTACGAATCACGACCTCAAACCCAGCCACCAGAAGAAGAACCTGGTTTCCTCTCCAAACAGCTTCTCAGCAAAACAAACCTGAATGCAAAGGAATTGGATGAATTGTGCAAAAGTATCACGCCGCCGGAAAAGCAATTTGATGGGTTCAAAAGAATCGACAAGACGAGGAAATTGAGAAGGTGTCAGGAGTGGAGTTCTGAAGTCGTGGAGATGTTGAAGCAGAGAGGTTTGCTGGAGACAGTGGAATGATACTGTTGCGAGGATGATGCAGATTAGTCAGATCCATGGTTGTGCTGTGATGTGTGTGTTGATAAGGATGGCGCGGAAGGTGCGATAGACGGGTGCTTCGGGCGATAGGCTCACATTGCGGGGGATGGTTTGCACCTTGTTAACCCCACCCTTGAAAGTATGTTGACTCCACCCTACGTCAATGAGCGATAAAGGAAACAATTGATTCAAAATGTGCATTCGTGCAGTTTGCATGTTGTGATATACAATAGCAGGAGAGTAGACAACACTTGTGGCAGCCAGAGCGATACCAGAACATATAATCATCTCACTGTCGTGCAATCCACACAATTCAGCAAGCAAGAACTATGGCGACTCAAAGCGGCACTTTCAAAGTCCCTGTGTTAGAGAAGCAAAAGCGAGATGAAGACAGCCGACTAAACGTAAGTGCGAAATAGCGATGGAAGCAAGTTCAGATAACTGAATCATGAGTAGATCATCATCGTCGGAGCAGGTTTAGGTGGTCTCGGTGCAGCCATCTCACTCTTGTTGGCTGGCCACAATGTACACGTCCTGGAAAGTGCCTCCAAAATCGCCGAAGTCGGAGCAGGCATCCAGGTACTTCCCAACAGCTCTCGCGTACTAATTCAATGGGGTCTGGAAGAGAGACTTCTTCGCCATGCCACCTTTCCCGATGAGTGCATGATGCTGGGTTGGAAGGGCGAGAGACTGTCTTCGATGAACTTTGAGGACGCTACCGCAGAGTATGGTACCCCCTTCTGGGACTTCCACCGCGCCGACTTGCACAAAGCTTTGCTGGACCGAGCCCAAGAACTTGGAGCTAGCTTTTCCATCAACGCCAGGGTCATTGATATCAAGTATGAAGTTGACGGCAAAGACACAGCTACCGTCTTGTTGAAGTCTGGTAAGCGTATGATTGCCGATCTTGTCGTTGGTGCCGACGGCATATTCTCCACATGTCGTGAGCTCTTGCTCGGAACACCTAGTCCTCCTATACCAACCGGCGACCTTGCATATCGTGTTCTTCTCGACACCAAAGCCATGAAGGAGGATCCGGAACTGGCACCACTTCTCCAAAAGCCGCACAAGGTCCGATACTGGATGGGTCCAAAAGCTCATGCGGTCAACTACGTTCTTCGGGATGGCGAGCTTTTCAACATGGTGCTGCTCGTGCCTGACGACATGCCAGCCGACGCCACAACTCTGGACGGCAACGTAGAAGAGATGATCGAGCTGTACAAAGACTGGGACTCGCGGATACCGAAGCTGCTTGCGCTGTGTCAGTCCGTACAGAAGTGGAAGTTATGTTTCCGAGCTGGCCTGGAGTCATCATGGTCAAATGAAGACGCGACCTTCGTCCTCCTCGGAGATTGCGTGCACGCTACTTTGCCGTATCTGGCATCAGGAGCCGGCATGTCACTGGAAGATGGCGCAGCACTCGGTTTCTGCTTGAGTGAGATCAAGGGCCGCTCATGTCAGGAGAAGAAAAAGGCCTTGGAAGTGTACGAAAATTGCAGACGTTTCCGAACCGAAAGTATCGTGGAGAGGGGCAACCTTCAGCAAGAGCTATATCACTTCGAAGACGGTCCCGAACAGCAGACTCGAGACGACAGATTTCGCCTGTTCGAGAAGCTAGAGGCAGAGGTTATGGCCAATGGTGGCGCGAATGTCGAGTTACCGGTGGGAATGAAAGAGGGTGATGATCCATTAGCTTGGAGAAGAAATGGCGTCGGGAGTTGGTTGATGTCGTTTGACTGTCAGCGTGATGTCGAGCGTCGATGGCCAGCAGAGGTGGACGTAGCTTCTGCTCCGGATTTGAGAGCTCAGCTTTGAAGTGGCACTTCAAGGACACATAGCTCAATTCATGGCTTTTCCCAGGCTATGTTCCAGCTTGCATTCGTAACAATGGATGATTGATACCCCGGCGGTGAGAGCCGACAGCAAAGAGCTTGCTCTCGCTCGAGGCATGCCGCGGCCGCGTGGACATCTCACCACCCCCCCAAACTTACCATGGTCAGTAGTATGTATTGAAACTCATCTGTACCATCGCAGATTGAAACCAAAGAAAAGCGAAATCGTATCGAAATGTCAAAAAATGTTGTGGGAGTGAGAGCTGGGTCCGAATTACATCATCCGACGCGTCGATAACACGCTAACCACGACTTTTGTCTAGGAGAGCTTTAAATAGGGTGTCTCCCTTTACAAGCATTTAAAGACTCGATGTGCTTGTTTAGCATTAACAACCATTAATAGAGCATTATGTTGAAATATAAGCCATTATAGTCTACATAATTGTATGGCATCACATTTTATAATAGAAACGCTATCCTACGCTACCCTACTAAACTCGATAGAACAATCAAATTTTAGATTCTACCCTTCTACTTAATACTAGGTACAATGTATTTACCTAAATTAATAGCACCTTTATCTAGAAACACTAGTTACCCGTCTAGAAACTACGATACCCCCTTAGCCTAGAGGTCGCTAATAGCTACCTTTCTAGAACTAGCTAGATTACGCCCGTAGTTAAACTTAAAGTCTACGCTAGGATGCATCTAGAAGCTATATACCTCCTTATAACACACCTTACCTATACTTTGATCCTACTTAGCTACCCCTAGTTTACTCTGTACGATGCCGTTATTCGTCCTAAGGCTAAAACTATTACCTTTAACTCTACGTATTATAATAAGTATTACTAAACGGACCCTACGACCCTTCGTCTACGTTCTAAAGAAACTATTAAGAGATCTACGACCCTAGAAATAATGCTAGAAACATCGACTATCCCCCTAAAGAACCCGCCCCTAGAAGTAGTACTAGAAACACTTACTATCCCTACTACGCCTCGCCTTTAATCCGACCTAATCT
>JAKLML010000058.1:0-167542 GCA_022813425.1 Aureobasidium lini | reverse complement strand
CCCCCAGAATTGGAAATGTGTTTGGAGTAGAAGATGAGAATCAAATTAAAAACTTACTTTGGCATGCCTTACCGAGCCCTCGGAATAGATACACGGGTTGATGATTCGCTTTAACTATTGCCCTTGCTTTGCTCTCTGGACACTCCTTGCTATCACGTCGCTGTCTCTCGACAAGTAACACTTCTGGAACGCGTAGCCTCTTCCGAAAGCTTTCTTGTCGTCGTTAACCTCGTTAATTACTTCGACGTCGACGCTTAATCTCCCCCTTTTTGGTATTACGAATTCTCTGTATCTCGACAAGAAATATATTGCCTTAGACTCTTGTTGCAAGTCAAGTACTCGAGAAAGACATTTCGACGATTTCTGCCTCTGAACTATCTCGTCATTGACCTCGACAACAACTTTGGCGTCGACTTCTCTTCTCCGTCTACTCCTTATTACCGACTTTGTGTCTCGACAAGAAACACTACTTCTCACCCTTGTCGTAAAGAAGCACCCGGAAGGAATGCCTCGATATTGCTAACCTTGACGCTATCTTACCGCCAGCTTCTCTTCTCTGCCTACTCCTTATTGCCGACTCTCTACATCTCGATAAGGATCTTTGCCTCGGACCCTCGTCGTAAGGCAAGTACTCGGAAAAGTGTTTCCCGACGTTATCGACCTCATAGTCGGCTCTAATGCTTCTAGCATGCTAGCAAGTAGGCTACGACCTAATTGAGCGTGGTCTCTGCGGTCAATTGCTTGTCTGAATATCTCATCATCGTGATGAGAAAGAGAGAAGGAGCGTAGCAAGGGCGAGATGTTGTAGGAGATCCCAATGAATTGATGATTCCTTGCATACATGCATGCATGTGAGACTGCTTGTATTCATTTTGCGATATGAAAATTTTGAGAAATCCTTTTGACATTACAGTTATTATCTTTCGTCATGTGTGCTTTTGTATGTACCTCTTGACCCATGGGTGTGTAGCGTCGCGGTTTCTCTATTCGAGAGGATCGCGGCCACCTTGCTTTTTCATCTCCTCCATGTAATCTTCTTCGCTCTGTAGATCGAACTCCATGGGGTGAGTGATGGGAACGATCGGCACACCCTTTTCTTCCAGCAGCTTGAGACGAGCAGCAGTCAGAGGCCTGCTCTTGTTGATGCTGTAAATCTTGACGCGATGACTGCAATTATTATTAGCAAAATTCTCTAGCTTGTCAATTGCAAGGAATTGTCACTCACCAGCTTGAAGTGACGTGGAGGTCCCAGTTCCATGCCGAGCGAACGTAGGTGGGTTGCGTGTTCATGGCATTATCCCAAGTTCTTACGCAAAGTTCGAGCCATCCTTCCGCATCAACCGGAAGATCGATTTCCCAAAGTCTCCACGCATAATAATATTTGGTCGTCATGTTCTCATAAGGAACTTCATACCAAATACTTCCTCCATCGCCGGAAACCTCAACACGAACGGGCCAGTGACCACCGCCAGAGTAAGCCCATCCGCGCATTTTGATCTTGCCGTCGTGGACGATTTGGGCCATGTTGATTGGTGTCATGATGGCGGAGGACACGGGCATGTCTTGGATGCTGAAACCGTTGCTGTACATGGCGTTTTGCTTTCCGACTTGGGGTGTGTAGTAGAGGTATTCTTTTGCTTGCACTGGGGCGAGGGAGGGTCCTCGGATGGCTTTGATTTTGTAGAGCCATTTGCAGGAGCGTGCTCCAATGTCTGTTATCCTTCGTCAGTATGAGCTTCACGATTGTGAAACAGGGGGGACGTACATCCAAACACCACAGTTCTCAATGGGAACCCGTGAATTTTTGGCAGAGGTTCACCATTCATCTCCCAAGCAAGCAATACTTCGTTGATCTTGACCTTACGCCACGGCACACTAACCACGTAGTTATACACCTTACCCTTCTTGAAATATGTGTCTGCGCCATAGAATTCGAGATGAATGCCTTCGCCTCCATCTTTGAGGCCTCCGCAGTGTTTGATGACCTTCTTGAGGGAGACACCGGTCCAGCGTGCTGTGCCGATGGCACCTTCACCCCAGGGTGCGTTGATCAATTCGTCTCCATCGCCAGGGTATTCGGAGATTTGCTCAATACGGCGAGTGCCTGAGCATTGCAGACTGACCACATTTGTTTGACGGGGGAACAAGTCTTCGTTTTGAAGATCAGCGAGAGTAAGCTTTTTGGGGTTGTTGACCAGGCCCTCAATGTCCAGTGTGAATTGCTCGGGATCGATCTCAGGAATACCACCGTGGTTGCGAACGAAGTGATCTTTGTTGTCTGTGATCTCCGTCTCGACCAGGCGTTCACGGGGTGGCTCTCCATTGTAGGGGAATTGAAGGACGTGAATCATGTCTTTGCTTTTCTCCTCTTCGACGTATTTCCAGCTGATGTCTGGGATGTCTTTCAAAGTAGATCCCATGGCATAGTGGTATTGCTTCCAGCGTACTCCTTCCAGGATTGGGTTGGTTTCCGGTAGAGGTTTCAGCTGGAACTCTGGTGGTGGTGGGAAAGCATATTTGGCCAGGATCTCCTCTGCCTGCTTTCTCTTTTCTGGGTATTTCTGTAGGAGAAGAATGTTAGAAGCTGTAGCTTTCGCACGCTGTTAGGTTGAAATGTTCAAACAAACCTCCCACTCAATGTAACCCTTCCATCCTTCTTTTTCTTCTGCAAAATATGGTGCTTCTCCTTTGACCGCGAACTCGTCAAGCTTGCCTGAGCCTTGTTGACCGTGAGCCATGATTGATACTATCAAAGGCTAGATTATAAAGTCGAGAGAGGTGAGCAAGTTGTATCAGAAAGCACGACGGGGGATCTGGAACAAATAACCAGGATGGCCCCCAGTTAACAAGTACGAGTACGACGGCATGCGGTGTGCCTGACGTACATCTTGTTTTTTGTCCTATTGCAGGGTTCGCTATCGCACCTGAGCGATTAATCTACTGGTCCTCAAGATCGCACTAGTGATGGAGAAACGTGGAGGGACAGATGCTTGTCTTGTGGAACTTTTGAGCTTGCATTTGTATCACGGTCCAGCGCATCTTGTGCTCCATGTGATCCTTGAGCTTCATTCTCTCTAAACTCTCTTTTGAATCGATTCTCAAAAACAGAATGGTCCCTTTTACTGTTCGTGAGGAGTGACAAGGTTGAGGCTGACTCGGCCGGAAGGCGGCTCCGTTTAGTAAATACTGACGTCACAGCTCGGCAGTTCTTGACCATTGAACTTCAACCATGTGCGCTAGATTATCAATCCTTGTTTGAAGAAACGCCGCTAAGTCCGTGGTATATAATATTGCACACGTCTGACCAAGTTCGGGCGTGATTCGCTACTGGAAATCTCCAAAGCCGTCCCGTCTGGCATGCACATGAAGCCCTAGACGTATCAAGAGACAGCGGACAGAGAAGGAAGGTGGGTAGAGCTTGCAGCAATGAAAATGCAATACATGAAGAACTGCCGAAGACATCCTCAACGATCCGCAGTGATTCCCAGATATCCTTCAATCTTCTCTCTACCTTCTCCTTTGCGTGGCAGAACCTGTTCAGCATGAACGACACTAAACATAGTCTGCAGTGCAAACATCGGAACAGCATCAAGGACATAAGCATATCCCTCCCTTCTCATTAATGTACCGACAAACACCTCTGTCTCCGAGAACTCAATGATGCGATAAGTAGCTCGTATGATGATGAGTACGGCGGCAGCCATGAGCAAAGAATGCAACGTCTTCCAGGAATATCTGCCATGTTTCTTGGTAGCAGACGAAGAAGTTTGTAACCATCTGAGGACGAAGAATCGATGTTTGGGGTTCGTCGACCAATACTACGAGTCTGCTATAGGTCATGTACAGTGTCGCGGCGTAGAGCGATGGCGGTAGCAGAATGAAGATGTTCTGGAGTGCGTAGAGAGCGATGCTGTTCGGGTGCAAGACAGATAGTGTTCGCAGAACATAACCCAGTGTCATCACTGAGGGCTTGTCAGTGTCCAGTAGACCAGAAGTCGAGAAAATGCTTACTGAATGCACCAACAATGAACGCCACGAAGAACTTGGTTCGGTAGTAGATGGCTTGGATCAAATGAATGGCAGCACCGAGACCGAACACAGCCGCGGCTGCGACAGCCAATGGCACGATAGGCTCATAGCCCCAGATGTTATCAACCATGATTCGGATGGATGCCCAGAAGAATGAAACTCAGAGGGTACGTCCAGCGTAATATCCGCAATGGTGGGCGTTCAGCAAGAGGTGTCGATGTCAATCCTCAAGCACTCGACTCCAGGTCGAAGTAAGGAAAGTATACCAAAGCAATAGAATAATGCTGGAAAGACGGTAGTACAGGGCATCACCACGACATATACCTTTGAGCAAAAAGCCCTACAGTGTTGACCCAAGCCCTACAGTGTGCTCTCCTTCATCTATGCGCGCTCTCTGAGGCTGCTGCAAAAGTGCATGAAATTTGTTCGCCAGCTGAAGGTCCAGTGAGAGCTTGAAGATTCAAGACTCCTCTGCAATATCACAATGTTTTGTGCGTTACGGCAGCCTGAAAAGACGCGTGAGAGCCTCTAAAGAATGGTGAATTGGTTTGATTATTCGGGCTCCAGGAGCCATGTCTGATTACTAGTCTGCGACCAACGTTGCGCATTACAAGAAGAACGTCAAATGGGTATTGAACAAAAGGAATTGAAGAGCCAACGAATCGCTGATGCCATCAAAAACAGAACTCCTGTATCAACAAAGGAGGAACAGAAGGGCAACTGTGCCGCTCAGCAGCGTGTAAGAAACGCTCGAGCCGTAGGCGGCAGCAGAGGTATCGAATGGGGTACCATCACCGCCGCCGCTGTTGCTGTCACTGGATTGAGTGTGTTTGGCTGAGTGTGTTGATGAAAGAGTGGTTGCGGTGGCTATGAGGACTGATGATGGGGTGTTGGTTGCAAAGGCCAAGGATGAGCCGGTAATGGTCGAGGTGATGCCAGTGAAGACGGGAGTCGCGGACTCAGTCGAGCTGGATGATGAGGCGGCAATTGGATTGATGGTGGCAGTCCAGAGCGCAGTAACAACGCTAGGGCTTGCGCTGGAGGTGTCGACTATGATTCCAGTCGCGCTAACGGTCGTATCGCTGAGGACCATGGTGCTTGAACCGACGTTGAACGACGATGTTGACGAGCTGACGGCTTTGTTGGCGTTTGGACACAGCTTGCCGGTACCGGTTTCAGTGAGAAACGCGGCGATTATGTTGTTGTCGTTTGGATTCTGACTTTGGCACGCCTTTCTGACTGATGCGCCGAGCGACTGCAGAGCCGAGATGCATGAAGATGAACACACTCCGCTTTGGAAATCGGTGCCCGCACAGCCAGTGATTTGGGTGGTGTAGACGGCCTTACAGTCTCCAGCCAGATCGTCCAGGCGCGGAGTGAAGTCATTGAGGGTCACTGCTGCTACGAGCTGCAGGACGAACAGAAGGGCGACGAACAATAGGCGGTACATGGTGTTGGTGTTGGTGTTGGTGTTGGTAGTGATTTTTTGTGGATGCGTGATGTTGTTGTTTTGATGATGGAAAAAGTCTCAAGCTCCAGGCTCTCTTTCAAAAATAAAAGACGATTGCACCAGGCAAATACACGCTCTCAATGGTGGCGGTGAGTCTTGTCGCGTGCTTTGTGCAATGCGACAGAAGCAAAACCGAGCTGCAAGGAAGACAGAGAGCGAGCGTGGAATCTCAAAGCACAGGGTGGGGCCTTCCTGAAGCGAAATGGTCAAATAAAATCAAGCTCCAGAAACGATTCAGGGAAGGGACGAAGCGCCTTTTGCATTGCTTGCAGCAAGGACATATATAGAAAAGCTTTTGACAGGGAAGTAGCGATTGACAGCGGTGGGTAGATCAGCTCTTGTTAATCCTCCAGCTCACGGACTACCAGGCAACCAGGTCAACGTCACACACCTACTGTGGTCATCTTCTCTGACCTTCTCTACACAAGGTGTACCCGTTTGATGAGGATGAGACGTGGGATGACCCCTCTTGAGATACTTCTGAAACGCACTCTGTTGTCGATCCTTGCGCGAAATCTTGCATACAAGCTCGATGATTGGTCAGAACAGCCGCCAAGGGAGACTTCGCACACGAAGCGATCATAGCATCTTTGACAAGGCCATCTACAATCTATTCACGCCTGCACGGCGAACGAGCGGAGTATCGAAGTAAGACAAACGATAAATGGACAGGCGGATCCTCTACCACGACACGAAAGAATGGTGTCTTGTGCCTTCCTTTCCTACCAGAGCAATGCAAAGATTTAAATCCCTTCCATTTGTCCATTCCGGTACAGCACTTGCCCGTCTTCTCTGGCACGTTTCACATCTCCTTCGTATCGGGTATGAGTTTTGCTTCACGGATAAATGATGAGACAGACTCTCGACCAGCAAACAGTCAACCGCTGAATGCGGATGTGACATGGTGGATCTTTTACCGTTTCTGAAGCACCTATCAAACTCCGCTCTCTCCCACCCACACATTCGTTCCTGCAGCTCCGTTGCGAAAACGAGACTTGTGGAGACTGGAAGAGAACTCGTGGTCCTCGTCAAGAAAGCTATTCTCGTCTATGGGTATGCCAGCAAACACAGCCTGGCTGACATTCGTAAGCTTCAAGTCAGCATGCCTGACGTTGTTCTGATACACGAGGTGTTCTTGACTCGCAGGCCAACCAATGCTTACTCGACATTCAACAGCGTGAAGAGCAACACACAACGATCATCTAACTGCCGGCCGTAAGAGCTTGACTGTGATAGACTGTTGGCCATCTCGAAACGGCACCTCAGCAAACGGTCTTCTACTACCGTTGGCGTGTGGAAGAGTGCAAAGGGAGATTGATCGAACGGTCAGCTTCTCCTATGTGGTGGAATGTACGGAGTAATCTCGCGGATCCAGTAGGCCGACCATAGCTCCAAAAGGATATAGAAAAGATCTACTCCGACTTCAAGTCAGGGGAGCACCGCGCCGCAAGACGCGTCGTCGCAATATGGGCATGATGACAAGATCGGCCGAGAGATGAGGCAGGCCTAAAGTGAAAGCAAAGGAGACGGACACTCACGAACGCTAGTCTTGGCACGGGTCCGGACATACCCCACGTTTCGGCGGCCGGCAATGATCTCATCCAGGGTCAAGAATTTTTTGTACATCTCTATCACTCACTCCCAAAACAATCACTCAAACTGAAAACTTCTCACTGTTACGTCCTCGATCACTCCCTCACAGATTTCACTCCGGTACCCATCAACCATGTCGAACCAAAACTCATCTTCGCCTCCGCCGCCTGCACCTTCGCAATCGTCCTCTTCAATCCCGACCTCGATTCCTACCCTTCGTCCCAAGAACCAGAAACCCAACTTCGCGCGTCCTGCCACCTCAGACCTCAGATCGCGTCTTCAAACCTTCCTTCCTCAGATGGCTGCTGCGAATGCAGAGCTCGAGAAGCTCGCGCAAGAGGGCGGTCTCGAAGGAAAGAGACTCGAAGATGTGGGCGAAGGTGACGAGTATGTCGAGATGGAACTGGGCCTCGGTGTCATGGAGGAAAAGAAAGAGGGAGATGACAGCAGCGATGAGACCTCTGACGAGAGTTCTGACGACAGCAGTGAGGATAGCAGTGAAGATGATGACGACGACGATGAGAAGGAGCAGAAGAAGCAGAAGGAGAAAGAACAAAAGGAGAAGGACATCTTGGGCAGACTCATGGGACATAAGCAAGGCAGAGAAAAGGCTGCTGGTATTCAGGAGGTTGAATGAAGCACTCGAGTCGCTCTTCCTACGCAATCGTCGCTCCACGCTTCGGCCTGCCTTGGTTCCTTGCAAGTCCTGCGCGCTCAAGCAGACCTCACCTCTCATCCATACCCATATCCTCCACTTCCTTAACGACATGGGGCTCTTTCTCGTCGCCGTTCGATGCCGGCGCCTCAACGGCTTTCTCGACAACATGCGCACTGCTGTGTGTCGACTTCTCGGTGAAGACGAACTCCCTGATCTCACAGTTCTGCCATCCAGTTCCTTGTAGGACCATCAGCAAACGCCTCTTTACACAGGTACGGTGGCGTTGAAGCCGTTCCAGTCTTCTGTCAATGCATGGAGGAAACCACCATGCGAGACCACAACTACAATTTCTTCGCTGCGGTTGTAGAGCCATGAGCGCAGTTTTGCAGCACGCTTCTGCACAGTGGCTCTGTCTGGTGCCCATCTTCCTTCCTACAGACAAGTCAGCATCGGCATGAGATCTTATACAAAGTTACCCACTTTGCTGTTCCAGCCCTCCTCAACCGCGCTAAAGTCGACTTTCTCGCTAGCGACGCCAATTTCTGGATCCCAGAGCTGCCCGGTTCTAACTTGCTTCTCCAATTCGTCTCTGTCGGTACCGATGTCACAGGCATATGCGTTCATCTCTTGAGCCATGGGCTGCAAAAGTAATTTCACCTCGCCTCCTTGCAAAGCAGGCGCAAATGCATGGACAGCGGTCTGGAGTGCACGGCGTAATGGTGATGAAACAATCAGTTCCACGGAGCCATGGTGCGAGAACGATCCCTTGAGGTCGCGGCATTGCGACTTTCCATGAGGCGTCAAGATTGCATCAGAAATGCTGTCGTCGTGCTAGGTTTTGAACTACATCAGATACATAGCAGATGCCAAACGTCAAGACTTCTTACCTGTGCATTGTGTTCGCCCTGTGCGTGACGCACGAAATAGAGAGACTTTGGTGGCATGGTTGTGTCAGAAACGAGTTTAAATCAAAATGACCAGCTGTGTCGCTGTAGCAAAGTGGAATGGCAATTGCTGTTTACCCAAGAGATGCCGCGCAAGTGGAGGATCAGGGTCCTTGAGATGCAGGTCGGTGAA
Source organism: Aureobasidium lini (assembly GCA_022813425.1). Classification (NCBI taxonomy): domain Eukaryota; kingdom Fungi; phylum Ascomycota; class Dothideomycetes; order Dothideales; family Saccotheciaceae; genus Aureobasidium; species Aureobasidium lini. The sequence continues at coordinate 158,675 of JAKLML010000058.1, read as the reverse complement.
CCTTCCTGATCGGGTCACCGTAGCTGGTCTACTTCACTTCCTTTCACCTTTTGTTACGTCTACTCTCCGGCCGTACACAATCGAGTAATGCCACCACATCAGACACAGGGTACTATTGGGTACCCAAAGAACACGGTGTCGATAGAGAGTGACTGTTTGATGTTCTTTCTTTGAACTCGGCTCTTTCGTCAAAAAAAAAACCATTGTGCTTTACGAGTGACACAATTTAGCACATGGAGAGAGGAGCAGAATATTCTCAATCTAAGCTAGTCCGCTGACTCGACCCAAGGGTGGCTAGCATCATGCTCAAATACAGCGAATACTGACAGACAAACTAACAATGTCGCATCTAGAGTAGCGTCATCTGACAACATTATCTGCTCAAATGTATTCTTTTCGCGACTAAAAACGACGAGCATCCCTTCGCACATCAATCAAGAGTTCTACGACAATCCTCGAACAGAAGCTGTGGAAACCCGATTACCTTCGCAAAGATGGTTTGCACTAAGACCAAGTCCAACAAAAAGAACTCACACGTCGAAAAACACGAAAGGGCACAGGAATTCGAACTGCTCGCCGCGATCTTCTCTGGGAATATGATCTCGTACACCCTAGTTTGCATGACATTATTTTCCGAGGCGATGATTTTTACTTTGCACTCTGAGGATATCATATTCTACACCGGCTGTTGCCTCATACTGGGCTTCATGGCCGAATTCTTCTCTCTGTTCTGGCGTATCAATTATGACCTCTGCGGGCAACGCTTCCGATCAGCTCAAGACGCTCGTCTTGTTCATGGACTAGCCATTCTAGGATATGTCTCCGGCCATGCTATCATCTAGACACCAGGTCTTGGCCTCTCAAACAATTTCTTCGGTGGTTGTTTGTCTTGCAAACTTCTGTTCACGGTCATCAGCGCGCTGGCGGGTACCATCTCTTTTGGCTCGCTAGCCTACTTGTTCCTTGATAATCTACGAGAATCTGTCGAATCCCTCTTCCACCCGAACAGGGCTACACAGAGGAGGATTAACCTTCTCGAGCGAAGAATCGCCAACCTGGAAGCTATTTCTGAGGAGGAATGAAACTGCTTACCTGGCAGTAGGTGCAGCTCTGGCAGTTTCTGCTAGGTGAAAGAAGTCAAGTTATCAGCTTGCGGCGGTGCCTCTCGATCTCAATGACTATGAGAGTTGGCAGCATCTGACAACAAGCATCTTGCAAAGCTCATGCGCTGGTTGACAGCTACCAAAGTCCACAATCCACCCTCAAACACTAAATGTTCCTGTGCCAAACAGCGTTCATTGTGACGGCTTCTTTTCTCTGACCTCTCTCATATGAAATTCGACCCTAAAGGGCTGGTAAGTCGCTGGAGCAACATTATTAACGCAAGAGAGCTCAATATCCGCGAAGCAGTCAGACATTCTTGCGAATCACGGAGTCATATTCATGATCTGCCCCGCTCATACATTAGCGAGTTCTCCTACATAATTCATCATTTGATTTGAACTCTCCATCCTTCCTTGTATCCTACCGGTCCAAGACTTCCCACACCACAAACGAAACCCGAACTTCAACTCCCAAGTCATGTCTTCCACCGACTTCGAGTCTGACTGTGTCTTCGTCGAGGACACAGATTCAAATGTCAGCTTTGCTTCTACTACTGATGTGCCAGTTGCCAACTCTACCTCTACCACTGAGATGTCAGATGCTGGTTCTGCTCTTACTACCGAAATCCAAGATGCTGAGGCGGTATGTCAGCTCAGAGAAGTCCCAAGAAAATCACGTGCTGAATCTGTACGTACGAAGAGCAAATGCATTGCACTGCAATCTCAGGCTCAAGCTGTGCCCATAGAGTTACAGCACCGGTTCGAAAAACAGCAAGTGGCAGCCGAGAAGGCACACTCACAGTTGAAGTCCACTGGTGACCCGCCCAGCACCGAAGAGCTCATGCGAAAACTTCGCCAACAGCAAGAACTCATAGCAAGGATGCAAAGACAAGCACGTGCAGGAGAAGAGAAATCATGCGTACACTGCCATCGTCAGTCCGACGCCAAAACGACATCACCGCCTCACAAATCTGCAGCCGCGCTTGAAACGTCCGTCACGAATCTCTCTATGCTTGATACCTCGATCCAAGTCGCCAAGAATTTACCCATCTTATCCTCCCTCACCGCTGTCAAGACTTCCACCAAAGCTCACGTCTCTTCAATCCTCGACCGCGATTTCTACTCACGAGTATCCACGCACGGCAAAAGGATCATCATCACTCAAGCTGTATCCTGCCTCACCTTGGACATTCTCTTGTTCGTAGCGATATACGTTCCCAGTATACGTACACGGTCCCATCGTGTTATCCAGATGAACTGGGCCTGGATATCTCTCGGGATGTTTGCGATGACCTGGGCCGTCGAGAAACTTGGTGAGAAGACAGTTGACCGCTACAGTGCTGCACTCTTCCGCGCCAGTCTTCGTGTGATTGTGTTGTTCCCTCAGACCATGGCGGGTATGCATGTGCTGTCGTGGCTAAACCCATTCTCTGCTTATGCTTTTCCCTACGATTTTGGAGATCAGGTCGTCAAGGTCTGGATGCAGAATGGGTTTGTTGCTGCATACCTTTGTATGCTGATGGCGTCGGCTTTGAAGACAGAGCTCGCCAAACAGGATGCTGCTGATGAAAAGGCTAAGGTCAAGATCGGGTAGGAAGAGGTGCTTCTCAGACCATGAAAGCTGAGTGTCATGGGGAGATTGGTGCTTAAAAACTCAAGCCTGGAGGTTTTTATTGAACACATCCTGTTTGCGGGCTCGAATTGACGAGACCGTTACGATTTATCAGTCATCGTATCTACACCTTACAATTGTTCGTGAGGATAAGCATAATACTACAGTAGATACAGAAGTACATGTCTCATCAATTAGAAACAATCACTGAACAACTGCTCCAACGCGCGGCACAAGTCAATCTAAGGCAACTAACGGTGGAGTACTTTGGATATCTGGACAGCCTACCATGAGCCCTGACAGTACTTTATCTACGGAACTCAAACTGGTCCGCGCACAGATTGACACGAGTTTGGTAATTCACCGGACGAACGATCTGTCATGATTACTTTCCTGAAGCAGATGGACAGCCTCAATTCAATTGGAGAAGCACTTGTCGGGAAGGAGAAAGAGACGAGATTTAGGAGTTCATCTCAATGCAGCGAAGGGCGAGGTACACTAAAGCAGAAGTGGTCATTGCCGCTCTTGATTATCATCTCTAGCTACCCATTGAACCTCGAGTGCTGTATATGTGTGCAAAAGAACCCATTCTTCTCTTGGTATTCCATTCCCTGAGCCCGCTATGTTCACTCCTTGTTGCCAACCAGATCTCTCTCGAAGTCCATCTGAATCTCAATGACCTGCTCCAAAGTTTCAAGGTCCAACTTCTTCTCGTCGTAGCGAGCGAGACTGCCAGCAGTCCTGACGATACCCTTGATCTGGCGACCGTTCAACTCGTGAACAGCCAATCTGTCAAGCGTAGCATCGTCATGAACGCCTTCGGTCTTGCTGAGGAAGTTGTGCCAGATCTGCTTGCGTGAAGACTGATCGAGGTTACCGTATTTGAGAGGGACTTGAATTCTGGACTTGAAAGCATCGTCAAAAGTGTCGACGCGGTTTGAAGTGAGGAAGAGAATACCCTGATAGTACTCGAGGACGCGCAAGAAGATCGAGACGAGAGCGTTACGCTCCATATCGTGAAGCGAGCGACGCTCCAGAAAGACGTCGGCTTCATCAATGAGAAGAACTGCACGCCAGGTTGATGCCATGTCGAGGATGTTGGTCAGTCTCTCATCCAGTGTTACACTGTCGGTTCCAAGGTCACCTGATGATACCACGTAGAGAGGTCTCTTGCAACGCTCAGCCACGCACTCGGCTGTCAACGTTTTGCCCACACCAGGTGGGCCATGTAGAACCATGATCAACCCTTTCCCCTTGTTTTTGATAATGTCGTCAAAATCGTTCTTGTCGGAGATATGCTCAGTCACCAGCGCCTGAACGAGCTTCTTTTGGCGGCTTTCGAGAACCAGCTGATCAAAGCAGTCCTCGTTCCATTTGACTGGGCTCAACTCGTCAACGAACATGTCAATCCACTTCTTGTGAGTGAACGAGAAGCCGTGCACTAAGGCGGAAGCGAGGAGGCATTGTTCGTCAGTCAGTGGCTTGAAGACCTGCTTCTTCGAGGGCACAAGCTCGGTATCTCTTGCCTGGCTGTCGTCGTCGCTATCATACAGGTCGTCTGAATCGTAGTGTTCGTCATCGGAGTCGTCGACCGTAATCTTCTCGTCGTCAAAGTCGTATACCGATTTGGCAAGCTCAGGGTTGAGACGGTGGTGAGTCGCGCAATCGACTACGACGCGCTCGTTGATGTGTACACGGTTGGTGTCATAATTGCCCGTTCTAGAATTGTAGACGTGTTCCAAAGCGATGGCAGAGTGCTCGGCGAAATGAATTCCAGCGTAACCTTCGAAACGACGACCGCGTGTTATAAGACGCTTCTCGACGCCATTAATATTGGGGAAGTAGGCACGAGGTACCACGTCGAGTTTGTTGATCGAAACGGCGCCCAAGTAGGCATCAATAGTCATGCCCTCATTGCGAAATCCGAATTTCTTGCCATCAAAGTCCACTTTCTGGAGTGTAATAGCCATGCAAGGTCTCTGACCACATCGGTAACCAGAGTCGACAATCCGGAAGGCCTGGACTTGGCCGAGAACGCGAGCGAACGCAATGGTCTTGGGCTTGAAAATAGTCCACAGATGTTGGTAGTTCATCACATGCTGCTCACGGAGGTTCTCGGCTTCCTTGATGGTCTCACCGAATTCCTCCTCAATATGGTCGATGAGGACCTGGAAGTGTGTTGCGGCCTCAGAACCGGCTTCGAAGTTCTTGCCATGCTCTTTGATTTCGTCGTAGTAGTGGTAGAGCATGCGGCATGGCTGTGTCAGAGAGATATCCTTTGTGTCAAGACTGACGCCGGGGTAGGAGCCGACCGCCTCCTTCAGGAGGTCCTTGAGGTGTTGCGAATTGATCTGAACAACTACCTTTTGAACCTCCTTGCCATCCTGCGACATGTATCTGGTTACACAAAGAGCATACTTCTTCCACCTGGGAAGCAGTGTTAGCCATTGTTCCTCAACTCTGTTACACAGCTCTACAAGACTTGGGCTGCAGGAAGGCACAAAGTTATTGATTTCCTGATAGTCTCCACAGAGAGCCGAGCCGAGCTTGACTCTCACTGGATGCTTCCCGGATTTCAATAACTTTGTGCATTTCCATAGTTGAAATGGCGAGTGGAAGCATCGCAGAGAGCCGATATCTGACGTGCTCAAGCGTTCATCTTTCGAAAGAGTGTACACTTACCAGTCAACTTTCTCAGGCAAAGCCTTGTCCTCAACGGTTTCGGCATAATACCACTGGTGTTTCTCGCTGTACTTGCGATCCAGGTGCTTCAATTCAGCTTTCATAGGCTCTGCGGCGTCGACCTTCTTCTTAGGGTCAACTTCTGTGTCGCCTTTCGTCTTGCCATTGGTTTCAGCGGTAGTTTCTGGCTGATCTTCGACTTCTGATTCATGCTCTAAATCCGAGCGGTCTTCGGTCACTTCGCCGATACGTGAAGGCGCCATGATACTGTGGGGCGATGTTAGGTTTGAAAGTGGTTGAGAGGTAATGGTTAGTTGAGAGGCAAGAGAGGAAGGAGGGATGGAGGTCAAGAACAGGTGACTGAAGGTGATGTCTTTTGGTGTGGTGAAAGCGACTTCCGAGTCTTTTGTAGGAAGGAGGTGAAAAGAGTCTTGTTGTGAGGAAGGAACGATGAGGGAATGAAGTGAACTCGAGCCAGCGCAAGCCTCACTTATAAGTAAGGCGAGGCTGGTGGTGAGGCTATGTTGGCAAGAGCATATGCGGTGTCTCGATCAGCCAGCGGATGGTTGCCTAATTGGGTCGCGATCCTTCGGTGAACAGACCAATAAGCTGCCTACAGGTAGCGCGACTTCTGCATCTGCAACTCCTGCTACTTCTGCCTAATATTTTGTGGGGAATATATCATTTAAACGAAAACGATTACTCACACTTGAGTGGTAAAGGTCGCGGTGTCGCGTTTGATCGTATGGCGAGTCGCGCTGTGTGGCAAAAATGAGAGACTACGTTCTATCCTGCAGACTCTTGCAAACCTGTAACATGGCAGGATTTTAGCTGCATGTTGCAACTGTCTGGCTGACAACTTGAATATGGAGGCTCTCATTGGAGGGTCTCGGCTTTGGTAACAACTTTAGAACGTCGTGACACACACTTTTCGGAATCTAGTTGAGATCATGTCGAGTGAGTTCACAGCGCTTGATATATAATCAGATATCTTTTTGATCATGAGGCAGGACATTCTTTCTCGCAGTTCGTCCAGTTTGGCTTGATCAATCAAGGAATATCGTTGTCATCGCCGTGGAACAAACGCAAAATCGACGCAGCAACCACCTCACCGTCATGTTCCATATCGGCTGTCTCTTTTGCAGCCTCGGCGTGGTCTAGGTCTTTGAGACTACCACTCTCAACACGCAGCTCTATTTGTCGCTTGACCATGTCTTCATCAAAGCCTAGATGACCTTGAGAAGTGAAGAGGCGGTCTTTGATATAGATTCCTTGGACAGCTGTGTGTTCCGAGCTTCCCCAAACGTGGACTTTTTGGTCGTTCTTGAGCAGATTGGTGGACTTTGATGAAGGCGGGTCTACAACGTGGTCCTGGTGCATCTGGTGCAGTCGTAGCTTTTCGTTGTTTGTTCTGAAAAGTTGCTTTCCTATGTCACTGAGGTCGAGATGGGTGTGCGAAAGTTCCCACTTGCCGCCAGGTACCGTGTCGACCTTGGCTCCGAGCATACGACAGAGGATCTGATGACCAAAGCAGACTCCTGAAAAGCGGATGTCGGGACGATGTTGCCAGAGATCTGTTCATGTCAGCACATGGCTGGTACTACCTTCTGGAGGGCTTACCTTGTAACAGCTTCATGAGCTTCAAAATCCACTCATCGTCACCGTGAGCGTCGAACATACTTCCCGTAATCAGGATGGCATGTACGTCTTTCAGGTCATCCACTGAGGGCACCTTTCCACCCTTTGGCTCTACAACGAATTTCATCGCCGTCTCAATTCCTAGCGGAGGATCGTGGTTGTCGCCAGCAGTCTTGAACAACTTGTCGAAGACTTGTCCAAATGATCCCTTTTCTCTTTCAGTGTCAGGATGCGGGTCGTCCGTCTCGAACACCATCATCCTGACTTTGTTGGGCGCCTCAGAGCCGGAGAATTTGTCGTGCATGATGCTGGTGAATTCTGTGTAACGTCTTGTCTGGTGATACGGAAGGCGATTGCTAGATGGTTGTGGAGCTGGTTTGGCGACCTTTCCAGCAAGAATACTGTTATGGAATTGACGACTCAAGGGTGAGGGAAATTGAATTCGAACACGAATTGCGCAGCGAGAAAACATATACGACATGGGGTGCTACAGACGTGAGAGAGCCGCATCACGGTTTTAACGACTTACATAGCCATCGAGGTATTTCTAACTTTTGGCCGCACGTCATCACTTTAGATGTGGAACGTGGATGCCAGTACGTAAAGGCCAAGACCGTTGCGGCTTGGTATGGAATCGCTAGCCAGATGGAGGGGTGATATAGCTCTTGAAGTTGGTATTGATTCTCGGCGGTGTCACTGCAGCCCGTCAAGGAGTTGTCCACGATGTCGTAGGTAAGCGCAGGCTTGGTCTTTGCCTCGTGATGTGGCTGGATCGAGTCGACGATCGTGAGCGCGTTCTGCGCTGCTTACGACGTTGCCTAGGCATGCTGGTTCGCTTGTAGCCTTCATGAGGACTGAAAGCTGAACTACATGTGGAGGGAGTCAGAGTTTTGAAGGTCAAGAGCTTTGGAAAAGGACTCGCCTGTGGTTGATAAGGAAGATAGACTGTGATAGGACGGCCAGCTCCTGGATGAGGGGCTGGCTGTTAGACACAGATTCTTAACAGTAGGTCTCGTTCTCAACGTGGGAAACAATGCCTTTCTTGCCCGAACTCAACGAATAACATTGGATTTCATGTTGAAATAATGCTCATTAACCCAATTAAAACAGAAGAGATGTAGACTAATACCATCTGATTGTTCTCAAGGACAGCATTTTATTGCGAGTCATTCCTCGAGAATTGCGGTACCAAATCAAGCAGTTTATGGATGTCTTCTAGCTTGACGCGATGCATATTCATATTTTTCTGGTTTATCGCCCACACTTCCTATATATCGATATGAGACTCGACACATATATGTATCATGTCGATATTGTGCCCTCATTAATATCAAACACGAGATAAGACATGCATTGCTGCCTTGACGACAAGAGAACCGCTCGAGACACTGGTTATGGGGAGCACCCTGCTCAGATTTCGGGCATCCAGCGAGATGTTATGCGGGCTTATGAGAGGTATATGCAGATATATGCACAAATATGTAAATGTGACTACGAAAAGCACCCAGAGATGTTGATTGAGGATGAGTGATTTGGCTTGTGATGCCATGTCTTTCTTCAACTATCTAACATTTCTATCTATAAAGCAAGAGAGAGCTATCTCCATCGCTACGCTGTGCCATTTCGGCTGTGGGTATCCATTGTCCAAACCGGGACAGACAAGTAAAGCAAAAGCAAGTCATAACAATCCATCATCGAACAACCGCTGCTACGACCTTTATTACCCTGATCGGAACGTGCATCCTTATCATCATCCTTCTTCCTCATCATATCCTTCGACATCAGCCCATCCCCATCCCCAGCGAGCGCCTTGGCCCTCACCGCAAATCCTCATGCCTTTTGCAGCGTTACGATCGTTGTCACGCCAGCATCGTGCGGTGAAGTCATCACCCAGTGTGACAAGCTCGCCCTCGGTGCTCCAAGCCAAGCCGGTGACCTCGGATCTACCATGAGCTCGAATCAACGCAGTGCCTTGATTGTAAATAGGCAGTGATGTGTCCTCCAACTTTGCAGCAGACCCAGTTCGAGAGCGCGGACCAGATGCTCCGTGCTGTCCAATGATGGGAGTAGAGGTACCCGAGCTGGGCTGTGGAGACTTCTTCTTCAGGAAGGCCTCGTCAGTAGGGAATAAGACAGCGCAGCCCTCTCGACTGCCAACAGCGAGCATTTCAGGGTGCGAAGATGTGGCAGGGCGCAAGGCGGACTTGACGTAGAAGGATGTGGACTTGAACATGGGGTGACGGAAACCATACAGGGGTCCGTTACCGGAAAGACCCTGTCGAGGCCGGAACCACTTGGATGCTTGTGTGTTGGAGGAAGGCTCATACTCAGGCGCGGAGCCCATAATGAGGTGGTTGGTGGAGTAAGCGTAAACAGTGCTGTCACGGCAGAGTGCATAGAAGCGGCTACCATCACCACTCAGTGCCAGACTACTAATGCCGAACTGACGGTGCTTGAAATGGGCCTCAGGCTCGCGAGTACTAGACACGGGCACTGATGGTCCGTTCCGACGAGAAGTGTATTTGCCTCGAAGATCCCACAGCTTGACACTGGCATTTGCTTCGGTTGCCGTCAGCAGCAAGTGAGAGCGTGAATCAGATAGAAAGGACAAAGCAGTGACAGAGATATCCGAGCGGCGAGACTCTTGTTGCAAGCCGTGTGCATCACGCATACTGTTGACAGAGCTGGCATACGTGACAGTGTTTGCCCGCCGAGCGGAATTCACCATGCTGTTACCGGGCTCGAAACTGACAGCATAGTCAACGACAGGAGCATCCAGGCCGCGACAACGTAAGTCCCAGATCATGACGCTGCCATCGCGACTTGAGGTTGCGACAATACTGTCGTTGCCAGGCTGGAAGCGAACCTGTTTGACAGATGATGTGTGGCTATGCATAACGTAGCGAGTTTGCTGAGTGTGCATGTCGACGATGCGAGAAGTCTGATCGCCCGAGGCCGATGCAAGAAGGTAGTCATCGGATGAGAAGGCCAAATCCATAATGGCGTTGTGGTGAGGCTTGAAGGATACGTGGTGTTGAGAGAAAGAGTTGTCTGCGTAGGCCGAATCTATCAGCCTGACGCCACCCTCCTCATCGCCGATAGCAACGAGTGAGTTGGTGTTGCAACGAGTCACGCAGAAAGGTAGGGCGTGGCCGCGATAATTGTGGCAGTCTTCAGGACGAGTATAGTAATCGGCAGTTTGAGCACGCCAATCAGGGACACAGTGGTCGTTGATCCTGCCACGACCAACGCCTCTGGCGCCACCGAAGCTTCGTTGGAGAATGCGGCTACTTGTTCCAGCATCTCGTAGACGTGTTATGGGAGCTGGAAAATGCCTTTCTTCCTCGGCCTCTTCGTCTTCGTCTTCCTCTTCAATGTCCGAGTCGTCAAAATCATAGTCAACGCGGTGGGAAAGGTTCGAGGGGACGTGGTAGTCGAGTGGTCGCAAGGGTGACGAGTCAAGAGGTTGGACGGGCGAGCTCTCGGGAGTGGGTAGTATCTTTCTCTTCTTTCGTGGCGTCTCGAATTGGGGGACATCATGGAAGCCATTGAACTTGACTTGATTGACGGCATTCTTGGTAATGTCTTTTAGTCTCTTGGAAGACTTCGAGCCTGTGGTGGAACGTGTTGTGATGGGGGTGAAGAACCTCGTAAAGCGTCGAGGGGTGATGGAGGGCTGCCCTCTGGGTTTACTGCTCACAGCCGTCGAGGATGGGGCGGCTGTGGGAGATGTGGGTAAGTCGACATTGCTGCTCTGTGATGAACACAGCACATCCAGATTAGACATGATGCAGAGACAGAGACAGCGATATCAATACTCGAGCGAAGATGGACGGAGATGGTTGGTCCAACGCCACAATGTCGAAATACGCGTTGTGAGACGCGGCGCGTTTCTTTCAATCAATTTACTGCCCCGGAAATGTCGGCGTTGATCTTTGCCAAGGCCGACAAGTTTTCCAGCAAGCTCCAGATTTTTTGGGAAGGCGAGATAAATTCGTTTTTTATACATTTCCGTGGTCGAATATCTCGCCATGGCTCCCATTAAACGAAAGGCTCAGACCGAGGAGCGCGATGTGAAGCGCTCCAAGCCTGATGCTTCTGGAACCGCCCCGATCAAGAAGAGGCAACCTACCGAGTCCAAGGAACAGGGCGACAGAAACCCCGTCAAGGCCTCAATTCTGTCACAAGAAGAGCGCGCTTTCCCCCGTGGTGGCGCAAGTGTCTTGACCCCTCTGGAACACAAGCAGATTAAGATCCAGGCCGAACGCGATGTTCTTTTCGAGCAATCCGGAGGCAAGAAGCAAAAGCCCGACAACTACTCCGATGACGACGACGAGGACGCCGACGCTGGAGCCGACTCTGGTGCTGCACCCAAGAAGAAGAGAAAGACAAAGGCCGACAAAAGAGCTGCTAAGGCTGCCGAAGACGACAAGCCTCAGATCAAGATCCACGGTCTGAGTTACAAGAACATCACCGTTGGCACTCTTGTGCTGGGACAAGTTACCGATATCACATCCCGCGATGTTGCCCTCGCACTACCCAACAACCTCACAGGATTCATCCCCTTGACGGCCATCTCAGAAAAGGTCAACCAAAAGATCGAGGCTCTGCTGGCTCAGGCCGACGAAGATGTCAAGGACGAGAGCGAAGACGAAGACGACGACGACCTTGATCTCAAGTCGCTTTTCCACGTTGGTCAATGGCTCCGAGCCATTGTCACCTCTACCGCCGACGAGACTGCTGTCAACGGACTGCGCAAATCAAAGAAGAGAATCGAATTGTCCGTCGACCCGAAACAAGCAAATATTGGCCTCGACTCCTCAAACCTCCCCGTACACTCCACGCTACAAGCTTCAGTCCGCAGTGTGGAAGACCATGGTCTGGTCATGGATTTGGGCCTGGACGACGACTCTGTCAGAGGTTTCGTCTCAAAGAAAGAGCTGGGAAAGATTTTCGACATCTCCAAGATTCACGAGGGCCAGGTCATGCTCTGTGTTGTGACTGGCAAGGCTTCGGATAACAAGGTTATCAAGTTGGCTCCTGATTTCACAAAGATGGGCGACATCAACAAGCACTGCCTTTCCGACGCTCCCACCATCGATGCTTTCCTGCCCGGTACCGCCGTTGAGGTTTTGGTAACCGAGTCAAGCCGTGGAGGAATTGCTACCAAGGTCATGGGAATGCTCGATGCGACTGCAGATGTCATCCACTCAGGTGCTGGTGCTCGTGTGGACGATGTTGCGAAGAAGTACAAGATTGGCTCAAAGGTCAAGGCCCGTGTTATCTGCACTTTCCACTCTGCCGAGAACAAGAAGCTCGGTATCTCCTTCCTCGACCATGTCAAGACCTTCAAGGCGTTTGCCCTTAGCAGCGAGAAGAAGGCCGACAAGATCGGGCCTTCCTCGATTGTTGAAGATGCCCAGGTTGTGCACGTTGAGCCTGCTATGGGTCTCTTCCTCAAGCTTTCTGGTTCCTCAAATCCCGGCTTCGCTCACATTTCCAGAATCTCTGACAAGAAAATCGACAACCTTTCAGAAACCATTGGCCAGTACAAGCTCGAATCCACCCACCGCGCCAGAGTCCTTGGCTTCAACCCTATCGATGCTGTGTACAATGTGTCTCTCGAGCAGAAGATCCTGGACCAGCCTTTCCTCCGTATTGAGGATGTCGAGGTTGGCCAAATCGTCAAGGCAACTGTCATGAAGATCATCCTGGGAGCCAAGGGAGTCACCGGTGTCCTTGTCCAGCTTGCTGATGGCATTGACGGTCTCGTCCCTGAGTCACACATGTCCGATGTGAAGTTGCAACACCCCGAAAAGAAGTTCAGAGAAGGTTTCCCTGTCACTGCTCGTGTCCTCACAGTCGATCCCGAGAAGAACCAAATTCGTTTGACCCTGAAGAAGACTCTCGTTAACACTGAAGCCAAGATCTGGAAGTCATACGAGGACATCAACGTCGGAGACGAAGCCCCTGGTACTATCATCAACATCAAGCCCAATGGTGCCGTCGTTCAGTTCTACGGTAAGGTTAGAGCATGGCTCCCCGTGGCTGAGATGAGCGAGGCCTACATTTCAGATCCCTCCCAACACTTTAGACAAGGCCAAACAGTCATGGTCCACGCCCTCTCTGTCGATGCAGAGGCCGACGAGCTCAAGGTTTCCTGTAAGGATGCCTCTGCTTTCGGAAAGGACGAGGAGTCTGCTTGGAATGAGCTGAAGGAGGGTCAACTCATCAACGCATCTGTCACAGAAGTTACTGGTGAGAGCGTCATGCTTGATCTGGAGGGCTCAAACCTCAAGGGTACGCTCCGCCTGACTCACCTTACCGATGGATCCGAGGCCAAGAACAAGTCAACCATGAAGCAGATTAGAGTTGGTCAAAAGCTGAACGAGCTTGTTGTGGTAGAGAAGTTGAACAGAAGACACTTGGTCATCCTGAGCAACAAGCCCAGCTTGGTCAAGGCCGCCAGCTCCAAGACTTTGGTCAGCCAGTTCAAGAGTCTTTCGCAAGGCCAGGAAGTTGCTGGTTTCGTACGCAACATCAGCCCCGATGGTGTCTTTGTTGAGTTCGCTGCTGGTCTGGTCGGTTTCATGCCCAAGACCCAGATTACACAGGAGAAGCTCGCACTGCCCGCTTTCGGTCTGCGCAAGGATCAATCTATCACCACCAGAGTTCTTTCCGTTAACCAGGAGTCCAAGCGCTTTGTTCTGACTATCCGCCCCGAGGAGAAGAAGGAAGAGAAGCCTCAGACTGCTGTCCCTACCACTGTCACCAACCCCGTCGATGGAGTTTCCACCTCGTTGACCGACTTCACCCTGGGTAAAGAGACTCAGGCACGCATTGTCTCTATCAAGGACACTCAGCTCAACGTTCTGCTCGCCGACAACATCCAAGGTCGCATTGATGTTTCCGAGGTCTTCAACAGCTGGGAAGATATCAAGGACAGAAAGAAGCCTCTTCAAAAGTTCAAGGCCAAGCAGGTTCTTCCTGTCAAGGTTCTCGGTATCCACGACGCCCGTAATCACCGTTTCCTGCCTATCACCCACCGCCACTCCCGTGTTCCCGTTCTCGAGCTTACTGCTAAGACCAACACTTCATTGAAGTCTGAATCTGATGTTTTGACCCTTGACCAAGTCAAGGTCGACTCCACCTGGATTGCCTACGTCAACAACATTGGCGACAAGTGCCTGTGGGCTAACTTGTCACCCAACGTCCGTGGTCGTATTGATCTTCTTGACGTCTCGGATGATGTCTCTCTCCTCCAGGATATCCCCAAGAACTTCCCTGTTGGCTCTGCCATCCGCGTCAAGGTCAAGAGCGTTGATGCCGCCGCTAACCGCTTGGATCTTGTTGCAGCATCCGCTGCCTCATCTGCTCCAGTCACTCTCAAGACTCTTACTGAAGGCCAGATCCTCGCTGGAAAGGTCACCAAGGTTAGCGAGCGTAACGTTATTGTTCAGCTGAGCGACTCCGTCTCTGGTATTGTTACTTTGACCGAGCTGTCTGATGACTTCACCGAGGCCAACCCTACAACACACAGCAGAGGTGACATTGTCCGTGTCTGCGTCTCTGCCGTTGACGCACCCAACAAGCGTGTCTACCTCAGTATGCGTCCTTCCAAGGTTCTGAGTTCAGCACTGCCCGTCGAGGATCGTCAAATTACCTCCATCCCTCAATTGGTTGTCAACGATGTCGTCCGCGGTTTTGTCAAGGCTGTCACCGAGAAGGGTGTCATCGTCAACCTCGGTCCTCGTATCGATGCTTTCGTTCGTATCTCCGACCTGTCAGACTCGTTCGTCAAGGAATGGAAGTCAGCTGTTGAGATCGACCAGCTTGTTAAGGGCAAGATCCTGCAGGTTGACGCAAACCTGAACCATGTCCAGATGAGTCTGAAGCAGTCTCACGTTGACAAGGATTATGTTCCCGCCAACTCTTTCGCCGACCTCAAGGTTGGCCAGTTCGTCACTGGTAAGGTGAGAAAGGTTGAGGACTTCGGTGTCTTCATCGATGTCGACAACACCATCCCTCGTGTTAGTGGTCTGTGTCACAAGAGTCAGATTGCCGACTCTGCTGTCGAGGATGTCAAAAAGCTGTATGATGCTGGCGATCTCGTCAAGGCCAAGGTCTTGCACATCGACACCGAGAAGCGCCGTATCAGTTTCGGTCTCAAAGCATCATACTTCAAGGACCTTGAAAGCGATGAGGAGATGGAGGATGACGATGAGGAAGATGAGTCTGAAGGTGAAGGTGTTCCTCTTGCTGACGACTCGGAGTCTGACGATGGTGTCGACATCGATATGTCCAACGTCCAAGACATGGAGAGTGAAGACGAGGCCGCCTCGGACGAAGAGATGAGCGAAGACGAAGCACCTACATCCCGCAAGTCCATCCTCGGCGGTCTTACCACCTCTGGGTTCGACTGGAGCGGTGCTGCCGCTCTCGACAATGATGGCGCCATCTCCGATGCTGAAGAAGCCTCTGCACCCCTCAAGAAGCGCAAGCGCAAGGCCGCCATTCAAGTCGACCAGACCGGCGACCTCGATGCCAATGGCCCTCAGTCTGTCGCCGACTTCGAACGCATGCTGCTCACCTCCCCCTCCGACTCCTCCCTCTGGATTCAATACATGGCCTTCCAACTCGGCCTCTCCGAAGTCCAAAAGGCCCGCGATATCGGCCAACGTGCCCTCCGCACCATCCACCTCCGTGAACAGGACGAGAAGCAGAACATCTGGGTCGCACTCTTGAACCTGGAAGTTGCCTACGGCGACGCCGACTCGGTCGAGTCAACCTTCAAGGAATCCTGCAAGGTCCAAGATAGCTTCACCATGCACGAAAAGCTCGCCGCCATCTACACATCCTCCGGCGACTTCCGCGCCGCCGAGAAGATCTTCGACCAAATGGCTTCCACCAAATCTTTCCGTCCTAACCCCAACCTCTGGCTCAATTACGCCACTTTCTTGTTTGAAAAGAGGAATGCGGCGTCTCAAGCTCGCGCGTTGCTTCCTCGTGCGCTGCAATCAGTGGCTTCCCACGACCACCGCAATCTGACTGCCAAATTCGCCGCTCTCGAATTCCGCACTAGCACAGGTGAACCAGAGCGCGCCCGCACAATCTTCGAATCCATGCTCACACAATGGACGAAATGGACACAAGGTTGGGACATGTGGTGTGACCTCGAACGCAGCCTCTCCAAAGCCTCTGGCAAAAAGGAAGATGTCGAGCGCGTTCGTGGTCTCTTCGAGCGCATGGCAAACGGCAAGATGAAGAAGCGTCGTGCCAGATTTGTTTTCAAGAGATGGTTAGAATTCGAGGAGGAGCAAGGTGATGCTAAACATGTTGATGCTGTAAAGGCTAGAGCAAAGGCTTTTGTCGAGAAGATGCAGAATGGTGGTGAGGGTGAGGACATGGAGGATTAGATGTTGAAGGTATAGAAAATCATGGCGTTTTCTTTTTGGGAGCTTGGGCTTGTTTATACCTTTTCTACATTACACTATTTCTTATTGTCAGTTGTTATTCAGCGCGAAAAGCATTCTTCAGTTCATCCATGTGTTGAGTCGTCTTTTGTATATGTGAGAGAGACAAGTCCTGATTTTTGTGGACAGTACGGTTGTGTGTTTCGAACTCAGCAAGACTCCACGTGGAGTGTGAATAACTGATTCAGGAAGAGGAGAAAGATGACCAAACTGTATTGACATTATAAAAACTGTGTTGGTAACCAGTAACGAAGAAAGACAACAGAAAACATGGTCCGCCTTCGACCTCTATGATGGCCAACCATACTCCGAGAACCATGTCTCCACCCCAGTAACATTTCGCCGAGGTAATGCATACCGGCGACCTTCTGCCAAGTAACCATAAGAATGAGAGAAAATATCATGCGCTGGAAGATAGATATAAACTTCAACGCCGTCATGAGAGAACGAGTTGTGTGTGCTGAGTCGAGAGGCTTCTAGACTCTGGTGGTGAACAAGTCAGGGGTGTGGGTGTCCATGGCCTCCTCAGTCAAAGCGAAACCGCCTTCAACTGCAACTTCTGAGCCGAAGCTGGACTCGCTCGACATGGAAAGGGAAGACGCCATATCGAGCGGATGGCCAGAATAGAACTCGGGGTCAGTCATGGCCTTGTGCGAGTGCTGTGCCCTGAGACCCTGAATGTCTTGGTCGCATCCAGGCAGAGGACTGTAGGACGTAGTGGTGGGGATTGTAGGGAGACTGATGGAAGAGCTTGTAGTGTGCGAATGAGAAGGCGACTCATCGTCAATCATGGATGGGCGACGGCGTGGAGGTGATGCGGAGGGGACCAGTCTGATTGTGGAACGGGGTGTCTGCGCATGGCGAGGTTCTCTGAGGGTGACGAAGGCCATATCGTTTCCGACGCGTGGCGAGTAGTTGTCTTCGCCTTCTTGTGTACAGGTTGAGAAGGCATCGCCACAGCTCTCGTTATCATAGTCCTCATCGGTAGAGAAGCCGTCGCTCGTGTAGCCCGATGATGGGGAATGGGTAGGCGAGTCGTAGGGCGATTCGGCCCAGCGATGAGGAGAGACAACAGTAACGGGAGGATGCAGACCGAGCAGCATCATGTAGTTTGCATCCTTGACGGGAAGGCCTCCAGTCAGCTCATACTTGTCGATGGGTCTGATCTCATCCTCAAAGACGGCCTCGAATGACATCCAGCAACGCTCTTTGTGCATGGGGCGACATCGTTGACAGACCTTGAACTCGCAGCGAACGTCATCTGGCACGCTAGCTGATGGGCGAGCCAAGGGGTTGAGGCTTTCCTCGTCCAGCCCACGTGAGAGTGCGGTCGTTCCCTCGATGATCTGTTGCACGTGTTGCTTCTGGCGAATGATGAGTTGCAATTGGTCGTCCGTGTAGCCACCTTGCTCAAACTGTTTGATGTGAGACTCGCTCAGACCCTTTTGACGAAGCTCCTCTCCAGCAGGTGTGATGGGATGCTTCAGTGATTTGACAAAAGAGTAGTCTCCCACTTCAGGGGTATCTGAAGTACAGTAATAGAGCCAGCCATAGGGCGAGTGATGACGGCATGTATCGCATGCCCAGCTTCCGTAGAGGCGCTCCATTCTGATGTGAGTGCAGGCGCTGACACAGTACGCTGGAGTGCGGCGGTTAGACTGTGCGACAGGTGTATCGCCAACCTGCAATACATGATTAGCTGTCGACGATCTCGAGGGTGCAGACACTCATGGTTGTGCATAGATCGACGGGGTCAAGGAATGAATGCAGGCTTGGAAGGGACCAAAGAAGTAACCATGATTGTGGTTTGGTAAACATACGGATGTGATCACGCTCATGTTGAAGAAAGCGTGTGATGGTTGTCGATGGTTCGTGTGAAAGAGTGCGTAAAAGGATGGGTGTGTCGACGCCGAGAGAAATGGAAGAGTTCGACAGAGACACGGGTGTTGGTGGGTGGGAAAAGAAGTGAGCGAATCGAGTGAATTCGCGCTCGCTTGCTCTGGCTTGGAGTGTAAAAAAGTGAACGAAGCAGGCAGGCACGCGGTGAAGGAAAGCTCGTCTCAGTCAAGTACAATTGATCTCTCGCGTTGAGATGAGGCAAGAAGGTTGGATGCATCTTTCACGAGCGAATTGAGAGCAGACCAAATCGTCGAGGTTGAATCAGGGACCTAGACATGCTTTAAGAAAATCACGGCAATTTGGTACAAGCAGTGCAACCTGCAAGGTGCATCTTGCCGGAGCAAGCACACCTGATTCAGGGTTAGAGTACCATAATACCTCGAACAGAATCCATTGAAGAGGTTGATGGGAGAGTAACACGGTTGAGATGTAGAAGCTTTTCCCCCGCCTTTGTGCTATGGTCCTGACCAGGAATGGTCGGCCTTTGGGTCGGGAAGTCGCAGTGTTCGAGCGCTGCGGGAAGCGACCTCTTGTCCAACAGTAACTTCGTGGATTACAGGTCGGTTGGACATGGCGAGCCTTGGAGGAAGCTCTCGGCGATATGGACATAGTTCGTGCTTGAGGCAAAGAGGACCATGGACCAATCTCCGTGTGTGCCAAAATCTGTCACTTCTAGCCATCCCCCGCGGCCCACGCCTGGAGTGTTCCGGCCTGTAGAGATGCACAATGTTTCTTCAGATTGCCATAGTCGTCCACAAAGAAACGCTGACTGTCGTGCTTTCAGTGGAGGCTATCCCTAACAAAGCTCATTTCACAGATGTGAACTGTGAAGTGACAAAATGACAGACGGCAAGTGCAAGCGCTGTCGGAGCCCCGCGAACTGGCGCACAGACAACCTCGGTATTCGGTTCAAGATAACCCCCGGAGGAGGCCGCTGCCTGTCGCGTCCCCCAGAGGTTTGTATCTCTTGTGTTTTGTTAGGCCGGCCCAGCCATCTGGTTTGTCAGTCTTCTTCTGTCGTGCACTTTTCTGTGCAGCAAATCCATAACAACTTCCAACATGTCGTCGGTCAAATTCGACGTCAAGGAGACGGTAGCCAGCGTAACTGGCAAGCAGGACCTTGCGAATGAGGTCGGCAATGCTATCACCAAAGGTGCTGGTGCTGGCGGCTACCTGGCTGTGAGTCCTGCCAATGCGACTTGATGCGACCATGGCTGACTGGTCTGGTATAGGCCTACTTGCGCCACCTGCAAACCAACCCTCTTCGCACCAAGATGATCACTTCGGGCTCGCTCTCTGGTGCTCAAGAAGTCCTCGCCTCATGGATCGCCAAAGACCGCAACAAGAACGGTCACTATTTCACCTCGCGTGTGCCCAAGATGGCCCTCTATGGTGCCTTTGTCAGCGCTCCTCTTGGCCACGTTCTCATCAACATCCTGCAGAAGGCTTTCGCTGGCAGGACCAGTTTGAAGGCTAAGATCTTGCAGATCCTCGCCAGCAACCTGATCGTACGCTTGCCCGCTGAACTTGTATCTTCACGCTTGTCTTACTAACCCAATCCACAGATCTCTCCTATCCAGAACACCATCTACCTCTCCGCGATGGCCATCATCGCTGGCGCCCGTACTTTCCACCAAGTCCGCGCCACCGTTCGTGCTGGCCTCCTCCCCGTCATGAAGGTCAGCTGGTGCACCTCTCCCCTGGCTCTGGCTTTCGCACAGAAGTTCCTGCCCCAAGAGACATGGGTGCCCTTCTTCAACATCATCAGCTTCATCATTGGTACTTACATCAATGCTCACACCAAGAAGAAGCGTCTGGCTGCTTTGAGAAAGAAGCACTACGGTGACTCCAGAAGCACTGGTCGTCCTGAGGACGAGAGACGTCCCAACTTCTAGATGCACATTCGAATGCATCTCAGTGGTGTTCTCTACATCACATCTGGTTTCATGTCGAAGGGGAAAAGCATGGCAAGAGATGCAGCCGCTCAAGCTTCACCCAATGATGTCTTTTTCTCGCACGATTTACTATGCATATATCCAACTAGCCGCGCTCATAAGTCAATTGTTTCTACCTCGATTCCACCTCTTGATTCCAAGCTGCAATCGCATCTTAAGCTACCCTCCAACGCGCTACCAACTAACTCGCACCTTCCATGCTGAGCCGTGAGTTTTGCAATTGGGTACCATCATGCATACTGTCTGATCTACCCTGGCTCTGGACTCGTTAATGGCATGCCCACAAGAAATTATTCAGGAATTATATAGCTTTCTCAAGCCTTGTTCACATCCAATGGGGTTGTGGTCTAGTGGTATGACATCTTCTTAGCATTGCTCTTCGAGCATTACTGAGTGGAGAAGGTTCTGGGTTCGATTCCCAGCTACTCCATCTTTTGCTCCCGGTAGCCATGCTAGCAGGCAGTGTTTTTGTGTTTTGCAACTCTGAGTTGTGCTTGAGGGTTTTCAATCAAGGGCGCGAAAAAGGCTGGTTGAGAAGAGGATAATTTGGCAGGCTTCAGTGCAGCTTTTCTCTCTCCGCTGGGTTGCCGTGAAAGAGCCGGACGTCTAGTTCCTTGACTCGTCTGTTTTGTCTAACCTTGTTGCTACACGACTGATCTCTGATCTCTGTCACGCGGTATGCTTGTTGCAGCGCCAGTTAGTTGATTGATTATCGCTTCGGAAGCGAGATGCCTCCTCGCTCCAACAGTACTACGTATGCCAGTCGCGAAGGCTTCAAGTTTCTTCCTTGTGTTGGCATGGCATTGAGAGTCCTGACTCTCACCACCTTCAAGTCTTTGGCATTGGTCTGAGTTGTGCTTGAAGAACATTTGAGATTACTGAGACTCGAGCGAACGGCTCGCTCTTTTCTCGCACCGGCCGGCGGCTCTTTTTAATTGAACACCTCATTCTCACCTGCCGGTCTGATGTTTTTCGCACGGTCCTTCTCTGCAGCACTCCACGTGGAAAGCTCAGACCCTGCTTGCGAAGAGCTCCAAGTCTTCAATTTGTGTCGACTTCGAAACCACTCAACAACTTCGCCGCAAGGTGTCAAAGTACATACAATGTCACGATAGCCGGATAGACAAGTAGGGACAGACCTCATACTGAGACAACTCTCGAGCATCAAATGTCAGCAAAGCTTCGTGTGTAAGGCTACTTAGTTTGAAAGATCGCCAGGGCCGGATGTCAGATCTTCGGATAACGACACGTCCGAGTCACCAGAAAGCCTCACACCTGACTCGAATCTTTCTGCGAACTCGGAAGTGCGAACGAATTCAGGGTCTCCTGGAGATCTTTGAGGACTGGACGAGAGCCTCTACTTCGAAGAATTGAAGAGCTCGAGCTTTCTCCACGTTGCCAAAGAGCAGCTATCAAAGTTGAGGAGACTATCATCCGTAAGCGTCGTTACCCATGCAAATATCTGGAGATGTCTTACCAAAACAGAGTCAGGGCCCTTGCGTTTCATGCTGTGATAGGGCCGTTGAAGGCGTTCATGCTCGAGCCTAATCTCACCGGTCTGATGCTTACATGAGATGATGCGGCCTGTAGACAAATTACAAACCATCATGGTACTATAGCGTCAGTGTATATAAGCCTCATGCCCCGCAGTGATTACCTTGCCTTTGAACTCTCATCCTCCCTTCCCCTCTCTGTCCTACCACCCTTCCAAACATCACACATTCACAATGTCTGCCCCTAAGACTACCCGCGCATGGATTCTTTCCAACCCTCCCACCGACATGCCTGATGAGAACACTTTCAAGCTTGTCGAGCAGGACCTTCCCGAGCTTAAGGACGGCGAGGTCTTGGTCAAGACCACTTACCTCTCCAACGATCCCGCCCAGCGTGGTTGGATTCAGAAGGGTGTTGATGCGTGAGTACAATAATCTCACACAATTGAATTCTCAATTCTTAACAAGAGACAGCGACCGCATGTACTTCCCTCCCGTCGAGGTCAACGCTCCCATGTCCTCCTTCGGTATCGCTACCGTCATCGAGACCAAGGCCGCCGACTTCCCCAAGGGCACTCTCGTCAACTGCTTGACCAACTGGCGCGAACACGCCGTCATCGACACCACCCTCGGCGCTCCCTACGTCACCCGTGTCGACCCTATCCCCGGCATCAAGGAGACTCACTTCCTCGGCGCCCTCGGCCTGACCGGTGTCACTGCCTACCACGGTCTCGAGCACATCAACGTCACCAAGGACGACACCGTCGTTGTCTCCGGAGCCGCCGGCGCAACCGGCAGCATGGTCGTCCAGATCGCCAAGAAGATCATTGGTTGCAAGCGTGTTGTTGGTATCGCCGGTACCGCAGACAAGTGCAGATGGGTCGAGTCCCTGGGCGCCGACGTCTGCATCAACTACCGCGATTCCGACTTCAAGGAGCAGCTGATCAAGCAGACCGAAGGTTACGTCGAGGTCTACTTCGACAACGTCGGCACTGGGATTTTGGACCTGATGCTCACCCGTGTCAAGCGTTTCGGTCGTATCTCCGCTTGCGGTTCCATCTCGGAGTACAACAACAGCACTCCCCCTGGCTTCAAGAACTGGTTCGAGGTCATCGCCAACAGACTTACCATCAAGGGTCTTATCGTCCTTGACGCTGGTGCCCGCTGGCCCGAGATGATCAAGGAGATCGCTGATGCTGCCGTTTCCGGCAAGATCCAGATTGGTGATGCCAATGAGACCATTGTTCCTACTCCCTTCGAGGATGTCCCCAAGACTTGGCTCAAGCTGTTCGAGGGTGCCAACACCGGCAAGCTCATCACTCACATTGTTTAAACGCCTTGACGAGCTGAGCTGAATTGTACATAACAAAAGCATTTGCAGGAGTTGGTTGTTTCTTCTTATTTCTATTTATGACCATAAGATACCACAAAAATTCACATCCATAATCATCACAATTGTTTTCGGTGAGTTTCAGTACGAGCACAAGTGACCAGATGAGATTTACAAATCATACAAGACACAGGAAAGAACCGGAAACTCATAAATGCAGCAAGAATATTTGATTTTCTCAAATACCGACGACCCATTCTCCCTTCGAACAAATTGAGAACCTCTTCCTCCTTAGGAAAATTGGTAGCTAATCAAAAGCCTTAGAACTCAGAGTACCCCTCCATCTCCCCCTCACAACAACTGGTAGCTAAGCAGTCGCTGCAAGTAAAGAAGATGGAGAAATAACAAAAATAGTCGAAAAAAGAGAAGAAAAGAAAAAAGGGCCTCCAAAAAACAACTAACTACGGCAACTTTTTGCGAAGTGATCAAGAAAATTCCTCCAACCTGATCCGAAAAATGATGTTTTCTATCTAACACAGATGAAAAAAACCAAAGATGGAAGTATAGTAGAATGCCCCCTTGCCCAAGGGAAAGCATACATGCCAACTTCATGTCTTGATAATTTCATCATCAGTCTGTTAGTTTTGGGAAAGCGGAAAAAACCCAAATAGACTAGCCCGTGTGGTTGCGAAAAGATTGCCTTTTGATAGTTGTGCTGCGTGGTGATCTGTTTTCCTGACATGACGGGCAGTGACTTTGACAAATCTCGTTGCCCTTTTGAGGAGATTGGGAAGCTTGAGATGTGGTGATTGGCAGGTTGTTCATACTTCGATTGTTGGTGGTGACTTCGATTGTTTCTGGTTGATTGGACGGACTCGTTGCCCTTGGGAATGGGAAGCTTGAGTGTCCTGAGAAGTTGATTGAACTCGGTGCCCGTTGAAGAGATGGGAAGCTTGAGTCAATCGATGGGCTTGATACTTCTTTTGTTGTTGATGTTGTTGCCGATGGTAGGCGTTGGTGGTTGTTTGTTGGCGTCTTGCTTCTTCTGCTCTTGGTTGATGCGCAGCCCTGTGTCAAAGTTCGTCGCCTTGACATGGTGCAGCATCTGTTGATGTTCGCGATACGTTGCAGCTGTGCACGGCTATGCCCTGTCCGTCAAAACAGTCGACAAGGTGCAAACAGTCTGTCAGCCGATGGCGATGAGGTACTACGTAGTAGGTGGTGCACGTCTCATAGATGCAGTTCTTGTTAGGGCTGATGATCTCCCATTGACAAGTTGCATGCAAATGGCGTTTATGGCGGTGTGAAGCGTCCGCAGTCTACGTGACATGTATGGCTCGTCTCAAACCAAATCATGGCATCGTAGTTCTGTCGTTCTCGCTCACAAGTATGAGGGTTATGCTTTCAAATGTGCGACTCTTTGTACTGGGTAGAAGGCTCCCATTGAAATTGGTGCGACAAATGGCATGATACCGTTGGATGTCATGGAATGCGCGACACGATGACCGGAGTTCTGTGACTCGACGACTCGGTGCAGCAACAGACTTTGATGGCGGTATGGTTCATCATCGCTGGTGTCATGGTATACGCGACACATTGACAGAAACCCGAAGGTCTGATGCCATGGTGCTGTAGTAGACTTGAATAGCGATGGTTGCTTCTTCAGAAAGTGCGACTTGAAGACCCTTCGGCGACAAGGTGCAGCGATCTGGCAGTGTCAATGACACTTGTTCGTGGAAAAGCGTTGTTGGTGACCAAAACGTTCTGGAATGCGCGACTCTTTGAACAGAGCTTCGTGACTCGATGGCTTGGTGCAGCAAAGGAACGTTGTTGGTGTTGATCATGATGATCACGATGATCATGATTTATGTTGATGGTGATAACAAATCTCGGGTGGCGTGCTACTCTGTGACCGGAATCCGTGGACTCGACGACATGGTGCAGTGATCCGATAGTGTTAATGGCCACTTCTGCAAAAGCGGGCTTTTAGCAAAGAGGCTGATATTGCTTTGGTTGCAGTTGGTTAAAGCGGGTTGCTTGGATCGTTGTGGTTGTTTGGTGGTAAATGGCGAAAAGGAGCAGTCGAAGCTGCTGCAGAACGCTTTTGATTTGGCGACTGCTGGTGTCTGATTTCTCTTCATAACCGTTGCGGTGGCATATGGTGAACTTGAGCAGTCGGGGCTGCTGCGGAACGCCGTTTTGATTCGGCGACGCTGGTGTCTGGTTTCTTTTCATAGCGTGCGTCTTGTTGGTTGTTGCAGTAATCTATGGTGAGATTGAGCAGTCGGGGCTGCTGCGGAACGCTCTGTTGATTCGGGCGACGCTGATGTCTTATCTCTCTTCATAACGTGCGGTTGGGTGATCGGCAGTGGTTTTTGGCCTTTGCTTTGATTGTGGTGATCGTGTTTATTGTGTTGAATGACGAGTATGACTTCATTGAGCCATTGTGTTGCTTGATAACGAAGGTGCAACGGGGTTGACGTGGTGACGTTTGCGATTGCAGGGACGTTTGGCAGCTGGTTGCTGGCTTGATGTGACGAATTTTGTGATGTTTTTGGTTGGTAAGAAGCAGAAGAAGAAGGCCGGCAGCTCGTTAGCTGTATGTTGGGTGCATTATATGCTTGTAACGACGATGATGTTGTGTAGCTAGGCGACTGGACAACTTGGATCGTGGTTGTGATGCTTGAGATGGACGAAGCTAGATGGCTTTCGTCGATCTTTGATGGTTGAAATGGCTCTTGCAAGAGGCTTGGTGAAGTTTGGCCACTCATAAGGCTGAGTGGCTTGTTGAAAATGGCCGCATGTCGATGATGAAGACTGATGAAGACCGGATAATCAATGAAGTGGAAGTACGAACACCTCTAGTCCTGAGTAGATTGTGTCATGTAGGTAGTGGATGAAAAACGGACGCAGAGCTTGGGGGTAGGACCTCTTCTTATAGCTTTACCTGGACTCTAGCAAAAGGCCAGCAGCTACACTAAGCAGCTGTCTTGTCTGCAGTGACTCAGAAGGTAAATATGCGCAAGTTGTAATACATGGCAGACTACTGCAGAAAAAGGAGTGGGGACGTACAGGACTTCTTACTGAAACTAACTCAGCTCTAGGACAGCTGACGCAGTCGCATTAGCCAGCACTTGACTGTCGATTTTGACTTGTCCATTCCATAGACAGCAGCAGTTAGCGAAGCCACGTGTTATCAGCCATGAGATATTTTGCGCTGCCGAGAAAGTCCGACGAGAATGATTCATAGATGGCCAAAGACCAGATAGTGAGAGAAACCGTATGCCGCATAGTATCAGAGAACCAGTCCTAAGGGCTAACGTGGGTGAATAGACCTATTGACATTGCAATGAGTCCGATTTTTCTGCCCTTCAGATGCTAAGGCATATTGCTGAAAAAAGGCACGAATGTTTTCGAACCCAGCGTCTTGTCAGAGAGCGGAGAAGTACAGTCGCTTAGACAGCGTGGATGATGGACGTTGTCGTCGGTTCGGAAGGATATGCCTCTTCTGGAAGCATGTGAAGATGGCGCAAAGTAGAAGGTGCAGCCGAGGCGGCCTGTCTCACGACGATAACCTCGGTATGCCGCGTCCTCCGTCGGCCATGAAATGTTTAGAAATAAGACCTTGTCGCAACCCTCGGCAATAGCACTCACCACTGTAGGCCCCTTGTTCCTGTATCTCTGACCTCCTTCACCTCGTCGTCTCCAAATCGATTCACGCACTCGGCCCATCTCCAGCGACACCGGCTTCGCAAAGAAGACGATAGCACTATCGCTGCTCCAATCGCCGAAACACAGAAGCTTCCTCTACCACACCGCACAATATGGCTACAAACATGTCAAAGATTAATCTCAACAACGTCGCGCGACTGCTTGCGAGCAGAAGCGACAGCATGCTCGACCGACTCATTCGGGTCATGTCCACATCAGCAGGAAGAGACAAGACTCTCTGCACACTTCAATACCTCCTCATCATCGTCTATACCCAGCTCTCCCGTCTCCAAGGCTTACGATACCGCCGTCTCCTTCTCTCCGTCTCGCGCAAACTCGGTGCCGTCATGCTACCCGGAGAAACAGTCGTTGCGACATTGTCACCTCCCGATGATAAACTCAGCCATGTAATTGCAGGCAGCAAGGCATTGTCAGAGTTGATCAGCGATTTCAGATGCTTCACGCGTGTCTTTGTCGAGACGTTGGATCTGTATACATGGGGCAAGAGCACGTGGAACAATCCGCCAAAGGATGGCCTCATCAAGACTGCCGTATGGGGTCAGATCTGGACAATCACCTTGTACCAGTGGTATGAGAATGTAGCATATCTGGCGTCCAAGGGTGTGCTTCGTGGCGAGCGCTTCAACACAAAGCAGCAGAATAAGTGGTGGGTGTGGAGCTCGCGCTATTGGATGGCATATATTGCACTGGAAGCTGTGCGACTTGCTCGTGTGTGGCAGCTCAAGCCCACCGTCACATCGTCTGACGATAGCGCTGCGACAAAGGCGGAGACACAAGAAGCTGAGGCGCTGTGGAAGAGGCAGATGACTGTCAATTTGGCTTGGGCACCGGTTTCATACCATTACAGCTTGGAGTCCGGTGCTCTGAGCAATGACTGGCTGGGTGTTCTCGGCTTGATCGCTGGTGCCACTGGCTTCCGCAATCTTTGGAAGCAAGCTGGTGAAGCCTAGATGTGTTCACGAACAATTTGACGGCCTCGCGATTTAGATCGTGTTTTCAAAAGCTGATGAAACTGTATAGAATATGACATATCGCGTATTGAGCGTCCGTATGTACATGGCTGAACGCCTGAGCCATTATAGATTAATCCTTATGGCGATGCCTGTCGTGACAGAAGCAACCTGCGTCGAACTCACTCTGCGTCTCATTGCGCAGTCCCATAGCCTTCCTGCTCCCAACTCCAAATGACAAACTTTATGCATCAAACATCTTCCTTCTCCAAAAGTGGTTTCTTCTCATCCATCATGACCACCACCACGCTCGCGTCCTCCCTCGAACAACCCCAGTACATACAGTCCCAAGAGAAGCCCATCAGAGCCACAGCACCAGCACCAGGCAACACTCCGGTGACAGCCCAGAAGCACAACTGAGCCCAAGAAGTTGCATCAAGGACACCAGCCCCCAGTCCAAACTTGACGATCACCGACGCGCCGAGCATCCCTCCGAGCGCCACTCTTGCAATACAAAGTGCGCGGTCGTCCCTTCTCAGACACAGCAACGTGCCAAAACAATACAGACACTCGAAGAGTGAGAACAAGCCCATGGGTAAGAGTACCAGAGCGTCGTAGATGTAGCGGCACAGCATACTCGTCGTTATCGTGTCGGCCACGGAGGTTTCGATGTTGATGTAGTACCAAGATATCGTGACGAGCATGTTGAGGATCAGACAGAAGAGTAGTGTCGCCGGCCCTGGGTTCTCGAAATCGAGCAATGACTTTGTTTCATCGTCTTCATCTTGTTCTTCGGATTGATTCCATGATCGTGGTGAGGTGGATGTGGTTATGGACGCCATGGTCGCGTACTCTCCGTTGACCGTTGATGTCGTTAACGGCGCGAAACCGTTGGATAGAGTAGTCTTTTCAGCGTTCATCGCTCGTTGATAGCAAGAAAAGTCGGGGCACCGTTGGGAGAGAAGGAAGATCTGGAGATGGAGAGAGCAAAGGAAAAAAGGCAATCCAATATCAAAAAAGCCTATGGCCAGCAATTCGCATATATGTATTTCTTGCTTTGGCTGATGAGTCGTCCGCGTGGAATGCTATCGTGTATGCAGCATGAGCACAGCTTGGCTAGAAATTGCGTGATGGGACAAGCGTGGATTGCGTGCTGGAGAGATTGGGTACAAAGATAAAAAGTCGCGGTCAGTAAAGAGTCGGGTGTGTACAAGGAGTGGAAAGAGAGCAATCAGAACATCTAAATGTATCTCGGCAGAAAAACAAAGTCATCCTGCACTCCTTGTGGTCAAACTAGTCCGAGTTTACTTTCTCTTTCGCGAAAACGAAGGAAGTCGCAGCTGAAGCCTGAGAGGTCAGCATGGTCGCTGCGCGTTCCTTCGGGCGCGGGACTGTCCCAAGCCACCATTGGATTAAGCTCGATTGGGGCATGTTTATTGCTCAGGCCTGGTATGCGATCATTATTCGGATCTTGCAGAGCCTCAAATACACGAAAGAAGGCCAAATACAAAGCTCGTCTAGGCGGAAGACGTGGAGGGAAATGTCTTGGGGGTGCTTTGACGACTCTGCGGAGGTTCGAGACCTTCGCTCATTAATTACCAAGGAAAGCACAGTGCACGTTCGGCAGTCATGATTATAGATAATTTCGAATTTCCACAAGTTTTGCTATTCTGTAATCGAGAGTGCTGTAGTTGAATGTTCAAGCGAAAAGTGTTTGCTCCGGAGCCTCAAAAGTGATGCTCCAGATTGGTATACGGATAGTGTGGCCAAAAAAGCGCGCCTGCAAAGACATTGACAAGAAACGAATAGAAAACCACGAAACAAAACTCCAACCGTGCTATCGAACAGCCGTTTCGATGCATTGGGAGACAACCCTACTTCCCCAGCTATCTGCTTGGGTGGATGTTAACCATTGGCAGAGGCTTTGCCATACCTTCTTCCTTTGACTCAGGCGTACCGGTGCCTTGGGGCGTACCCAAGCCAGAGAATGGAGTGATAGTTCCTGATGGGGGTACAGGAAGTTTCAAATCCTCGGGACTGTCAGGAATTATTTGAGCGGGAAGGCCTGGGACGTGAATACGTCTAGATTCATTGTTGTAGGAGGCAGGGACGATCTAGCGCAAACAAAGTCAGCAGGCTACCTTGAGAAGCGACAAATTGCAGACAAACCTCAATAATCTCGTCACGAGGGAACTGCAGCTTGGGAATGTCGCGTGCACCACAAGCCATCAGGTAACCATAAAGCACTCTCAGAACACTCTCATGAGCAATGATGAGTAGATCGTCTTGCTCGCGCTCCAGCTCCAAGATGATGGGCTCGAGGCGTACAGCTAGATCGTGGTAAGACTATGACTATGTCAGCTTATCTCTGGGCTCAATCTGCTTTTAGTAAATCTTACCTCTGCACGAGGGTAACGATGATGATAAGGGTCAAGCTCATGCTTGCGCACTTCTTCGGGGTATTGTTCTCTGATTTTGTCTTCGGACATCTTCTCGCATACACCAGGGTTCAGTTGACTCATCTGGGGTCGCTGTTTCACACGATATCCTAGGCTCTCCAGATAGTGGGACGTCTCTACTGTGCGTCGCCTGGTGGATGTCCAGATAGTGAGTGGCTTGAGCGCAACATCAGGACCGCCTCTCTCGATGAACTCCTTGCGCTCGTCCTCTCGGTGGTTGATGAGTGCATCAGCCATCTTCTTAGAGTAGGAAACGCCATCCTCAGACAGCGAAGCGTCGGCCTTGTATGAGTCTTCGTCTCTCGTAGTACCAGCTCTGGCGAAGTAGACCGATCTATGCTTGGTGTGAAGATTCAGAAGGTAGAAGACGATGCGCTGAGATAGGTAGTTGAAAGCGCAGTTGTTGACAATCACTCGTTCTCCAGCGTTGATCATTTTCACGTAATGCAACTCGGCCTCTTCCATGGACTCGAAATGGGGGATACGAGCATTGATTCTGGCCAGATAGTCCTTGACGGCATCCTTGTCGGACCAACCTTGGTAGTCAGGGGAAGAGATCTTGACACTTCTGACATTCTCCTCAATGATCTTCTCATCTGTGCAATGCGATTCGATGAAGAGGGTCTGCACGTTATGCTTGGAGAACTCTTTGGCGAGGGAGATACGACCAGCGGCAGAAGGGTTGACGGCGTCATAAATGGCAATCTGGCCGTTCTCGTGCTCGAGGAAGTTGTAGATATCTTCTCTGCATTTCCTGAGGATCTTCTGACGAAGTAGCACGGAAGAGGGAGAGGCATTGATGAAGAAATAATCGTCAGGAACTTCTTGACCCTCGCCCATGGTCGCTCTCCTGTAGTCGCCAAGATGAAAGATACGCGTCTTGACTCCCAGCCAGCGCAAATACCTGGCCAGAGCAACAGAGGTATGGGTTTTGCCTCGAGCAGGCAAACCGACTGTGGCGATCACTATCCTGCCAGAGTGGAACAAACGGCCAGATTCAGTGCTGTAGAGTTGGGCAGGCGCCATGCTCTCTTTCTCGGGCAAATCATGAATGGCATCGACGAAAGTGCTTGATCTGCGCTTCCAACTTGGTGAACTGGCCATAACATCGGCCGTACTGATGCGAAGTTTTGTCTTAGTAAATGTACGGTCGACAGCATGATTATGAGATATTATAAAAGGATGTACTACGGCCATGTTTGCAATTGACAGGAGGGACGGAGATATCGTAAAGGAGAAAGACGTACAGAAGAGTGTCCATGGCTAAAGAAAAGGCAATTAGATGCCGGTAAAATCAGTATGCTGGGTATGGATAAATTGGTAGCAGTTTCCGAGAGGGTGATCCGCGAGAACAGGTGAGCGACGAGACAAGCAGCTGATCTTGGCAGTATGGGATGGGTGATGTACCGCACAATCGGTGAAGGCGAGTCACAGAGCAAAGCAGAGAGCAAGAAACAAAAGTCCAGGCCAGGAGGAATAATGTCCGGTCAATGCAAGCAGTATCAAGCAACTCGGAGGTGTAGATAAGAGACAGAGGGCGGATTCCGGAATGGCGAGCCCCACCCCCTCTTCAGACATTTGTTCCTCCGTGCTTGGCTGTCCGATCGCGGAGTTCCGCACACAACGACAGTCGCCGCTGCATCGCAAGTGTAGACAACTTTGTTTCTGAAGCCGCTAATATCGATGGTATAGCAGTCCATTTGTGGTCGTACTGATCACCTTTCCGTCTCTTCTGAACTTGATGCACCAGTCTTAGTCCTCACTACAGCAGAAATGTGTGTTGTCTCTCTCTTGTCGTGTTTGTTCCTTGTCGTGTCTCTCACTAGCTGTGTTTGTTGCTTGTCTTGTTTGTTGCCTGTCTTGTTATTGTTAGACCCCGTAGGCACCAACACGCAAAGCAAGTGATTTATATTCTTCTGTCTTCTCGTAGGTGCTTCTCGACAAAAATTTCATAGTGGCCGCCCATCTTTCTTCACTGCCGTCATCACCACACAAGCTACACATACTCTTTCACGCCGCGTCCTCTCGCCTACTTCCCTCACACTTGTCTACTGATCTTGCATCGGCCTACCTCAGTTTCGTCTCCTCTCATTACACCGTCCACATCCCCATCGCACCAATACCAAAGCTCTTCTTGGTGCGTATAACGCCCACCCCTTCAGAGACATACATGTCAACTAACCAAGTTAACTAGGAACGCCAAACACTGGTCATGTCGCAAAGCATGTCTGACTGGCCGGTCGGCTTTCCCGCAGTCGCAGTCGGTTCATATGCCGCTGCGAATGCAATCGGCATCCACATTACCAAAGGCGATCAGTTCAAAGTGATCGGAGTTATGAACGCTCCCGGCACACAGATACAACTCGCTCGAATCGAATACTCAAATCCCACTCGGCGTGGCTGGGTCAGACGCGACACAATCCGGATCGGAACTCGAGCTAGAGTTGGTGAGCCTGTCGCAGTCGTACGCCAAACCGCACCCGCAATCAACCTCATTGGCGTAACTCCGTCACTCCACAACCCAGCTGGAGTAGTGTGGCGTACGGTCTCAACTCTGATCGACGCGTTCTACGCGAACCGTGAATCAGTGCAGGGGTACAACAGATCCCTCGACGATATCAGGAAGCGACCAGGCGAGGCTGCCAATCAGATCTTTCAAGGATTCCACCAGATCCGTCGCACACAAGGTGGTACGCAGCTTGATACTCTTTCGGATCCTAGATTCACAGTCAACGACTTGGCCAATGTTCCCGAAATCTCTCGCAGCAACCTCACCGAATGGTGGATCATCTACATTATCATCTATTACTTTGCCAACAACCGCCAACCCGAGATTTATGATGGCAAGAGTATCAGACCAGGCAAAAGAAAGAGAACTCACATCTCCACAACAGAAAGCACTACAAGGGCCCAAAATAGCATCCATTACGGCGCAGCCCGCCAGGCCACCAGCTTCAAGATGGTTCCTGTGTGTAGTCTTCCTGCCAATTCCAAATGGCTTTTCCTTGCCGAACAAGTGGTCCAGAGTATGCTACAAACAACGGCTCATGTCTATACATCCAATGCACCGTTTACCATACCAACTGCAGCTGCACACGATTTGCAGACTTCTGCAGGTGTATTTACACTTGACCAGATGGCAGGCTGGACTCTCAAGCATATCTCAGATGGAGTCTTTGCCTCTCCCTCTATACTCTGGCCTGGTGGTACTGCACGTACTAGCTTCGGCAGTACAGTCGGTCTCAATGCTAAGTCTGCTCTTACGGAGTCCAATTCTTGGGCGAAGACCTGTTGGACAATTAGCTACGCTGAAGGTATAGGCCACACTCTGCGTCGAGCCGGCAGGCGTCTCGCCCCAAAGCACAGTGTTTTTAGGATGGGTGCAATCAAGCTTAAACTATCGCACCGCCAGCTAGAGCTCATTGGACCGAGAACTGAGATTCATCTGGTGTTTGAGCTCAAGGACAACGATGCAGAACATGAGTACTGCTATGCTCGTCTGCCAGACCTTTTCGGAACCAACGACGTTGCTAAGGCAAACTCCTGGGGTGTACGTGTTGAGTGGAACAAAGATGGTGTGTGGAAAGCCCTCTACTTGCAAAAAGAGCTATCTAGAACTCGCAAGAAAGACAGAACCATACGAGGTGCTACACCCAGTTATCGCGTAGGAATCCTCATCTACCACTTCCTCAAGAATCAAATCATCAACCCTGGTCCAGACCTCCCATTCTTGCAGAATGAGAGGCTGACCAGTATGCAAGGCGTGGTATCGACGTTCGATCATCTTGAACAGGTTGTTCAGATCAAGGACCTTGGAGAACCGTACAATGTCCCGGCTCATGAGGGCCCTCGCTTGTTGACCACCGCTGAAGTGGAAGCTAATATTCGAGCCAAGATCCATCCAGCATGGCGCACTAGCATCCGCGTGCCGCTTCGGGACAACCCAACCGCCAACTGTGATTCATGTCGACTGAACCACAAAACAAATTGCGGTACTAAGGACGGACACTGTCCAAACTGTACTGCTCTCAATCTCATCTGCACTTTTTCAGACTTCGGCGCAAACTCACAGACTTCACTTGCTCTTGCTTTGACATGGAAGCCTATCAGTAATAAGCAAAGCTTCGATATTCCCGACCCCGCGGTTCAAGTGGTCTCTATGGATGAAGAAGGTGATATTGGCGACGAAGAGAATGAAGAGAATGAAGAGAGTGAAGAGGGTGAAGAGGATGAGGTTGAGGAGTAGGATGACGACTAGTAATCACATCAGGAAAAGGGACGGTACAAGCAATCAAGACACTTTGTGGAACTATAACTGATCCTCTAATGATAAGTGCGATGCCACATACAGTACCATCATGCCTCAGACTACAATCCTATTATGAGGTACCATATGATACAAGTGCGGATCACTGTCCAAGCCGCTAAACTAGGTATCGTAGCCAAGCTTCTATTGCAACTATGATATAGACTAATGTCAGTCGCTGCGCAGAAAATTGTAAAACGTATTCGATTAAGAACAACGTGATCGAGATCATTCCAACCTACCTTATGTGTTGCATGTTAACAAGTCAGATCCTTGGTGGCAGTTACAATGCGGGAAGATTAGCAGATGATATGCGGCGATAGCTTCTCGCAAAGGAAGTCGCTACAGATGCTCCTTCTTTTTCAATATGGAAGCAACGACTATATCCGTAAGCAAGATCTGCCATGGTTGATGCCTACCATACATCAACCATGGCGTGGGTTCATCCTTACCGGTGCCGCTAGACGATTTGTTGTACTGATATGGATATAGATACTCGATCTCGTTCTCGTCTGCACAAGTCTTTGAGGGCAAGATCATTGGAGGCACCTCTGAGGATACCGCCTCTGTATCCGAGGACGAGGTGCTTCCCTCCGAGGGTTTGTCGTGGGACTTGATCCCCTGCGAGGATGAACCTCGCACCGGTGTTGCTGCTGTCAGTGGACTTTCAACAAGCCGCTTGACAATGGTTAACAGATATAGCCGGTCACCAAGATCCCTCCTCAACTTCGTTCCGAGAAACCAAAGGCTCCACTTCCTCAGGCCACTGGCTCCAACAACCCCTTTGCCTCTTCTTTCAATCGTCCACAGCAGACCCAACAAAGAGCACCTACCTTGTCTGCTCTGCAAGAACAGAAAACAGCCACACAGTTCAGCCAGCCTGCGTACAACCCCATCAACAGCTACCAGGCCCCTCCGCCGCCAGCAGCTGTTCCTTTCCAACAGCCAGCCCAGACTACTACTGTTCTTGGTCCGATGAGTCAAAAATGGGAGCTGCCACCAAGTGGAAACCAGAGAAAAAGAAAGAGAAAGTGAGACTGAGACGTGAAGCTTTGGCCGGCTTCGGAGTTGTGCTCGGTCCAATCACGCCGCTCGGCCTAAATTTTTGGCATCGACGTCGTCGGTCGCGCAAAGCAGACACGAACGCCCAAGTCACCATCAACCCATCTCTTTTGAAAGAGTTGTCGCGCGCCATTGCATCTAAGCCGTGTCAGAGTCGACCCGTCGCTTAGTCTTTCAACAGAGTCCCGTCGTCGCCGCCCTCCGCCGCCGGTGTCCCAAGACTCGTTCAATCGCCCTCAGCAGCAAAAGTCTACATCATGACGTCGCTTCCTATCACCACCACCCCCTACCCTCCCGTGGCGCCTGTGGCTCCTGTCGCCGAGAAGAAGTCTGGCGCTCTGTCCGCTGTGTCCAACAATGCTCTGGCCTCGGCGCTGAAGGATACATACTCAGCCTTCCAGGCACGAAGAGAGGCTCTGGGTCTCACCAACCCTGGAACCGTCGAGAACGTCGCAAAGGAGGTCCAGCGCGATGTCTTCCTCAACAACCTGTCCTTCTCCGGCCTGCGCGCCGACCTCACAAAGGCCTTTAGCGTCTCGCCGCTGTTCCAGGTCTCGCACGCCTTCTCCCAGGGCTCTCAGCAAATACCTCCCTATGCTTTCCTCGCTCTCTACGGCACCAACAAGGTATGCTCGTCTGTGCGCCGCTTTCTCAATGCCCACCCGCTGACACTCCCAGATTTTCTGCCAAGGTAACCTCGACAGCGACCTCTCTCTCTCTGCCCGTTTCAACTACCGATGGACTCCCCGCTGGGTCACAAAGACCACCACCCAGATCCAGGCTGCTTCCATGGCTGGTCCTGGAGGTGCCCAGTTCTCCTTCGAGAACGACTACGTTGGCAACGACTTCACTGCTCAGGTCAAGGCCATGAACCCCTCCATCCTCGACGGTCCTCTTACTGGTATCTTCATTGGTAGCTACCTCCAGAGCATCACCCCCAGACTCGCTCTCGGTCTTGAGGCTGTCTACCAGAGACCCGCTGCCCAGCTCGGTCCCGAGGCCATGATCAGCTACGCCGCCAAGTACAAGGGTGAGGACTGGATCGCCAGTGCTCAGCTCATGCCTTCCGGTGGTGTCCAGGGTTCTTACTGGAGAAGACTTTCCGCACAGCTCGAGACTGGTGTCGACCTCAACCTGCAGTTCGCCGGCAACCCCATGATGGGCGGCATGAGAAAGGAGGGTGTCGCCACTCTTGGTGCCAAGTACGACTTCAGAGCAAGCAGCTTCAGAGCTCAGGTCGACACTGCTGGTAAGCTCGGTGTCTTGCTCGAGAAGAGAATTGTCCCCATGGTCCAGATCACCTTCGCTGGTGAGCTCGACCACGTCAAGGTAAGCACTAGCCTTCGTCCATCCATACTTGACAAACCACTGACCTTTTCTGCCAGAACGCCGCAAAGGTCGGTCTTGCCGTTTCCATCGAGGCTGCCGAGGAGGAGGTTATGGCCCAGCAAGAGAGCGCCATGGCCGGCGGCCCCGTCACTCCTCCCTTCTAGACATTTCGCAGTTTAACTCCCCTACTCTGCCGTGTACATTATAAAATTTGACCCTTTCTCCTGATGTCTTTGTTGTTGTCGATAGCTGGCCTTTTTGCCTGAGTTGTGGGAAACAGATGGTTATCTGTTTGGCATGGAAGCCTCGATCTATCACATCATGTGTCGTGGTTTATGAAGAAAGAGAAAAAGGAGGTTCTTGGACCGGACACGAAAGGCGCGGAATCATGATCAAATATGCATTCTCTGTATTCTATGCTCTTTTGCAATTGGCATCTTTGTGCAAGTCGTGTTGACAACGTTTCCGCCCAGCACCCTTCCAATCCTTGCCCATGGTTGTGTAACGGTTGGCGGCGGCATAGGATGAAGAGCGATCTGATTAATGCTTGGTGCAACAGTAACACAACTATTCATGGCAAAGTAGGTACGAGTACGAGTAGTTGTGAAGTGACACTTGGCCTTTGATGTTTCCCATCTCGATCCCGCCCATGCTCGGCGCCTCACAGCTCCAGACGGTGCAGAGACGGTGAAGGACTCGCAAGCGGCAGCAACAATCTCGATCACTCTAATGAGAAGCTCCACCTGAGAGCGAGGTCCAGCCCCTTCACATGCCTCACAAAGACCAGCTCACGTGCTGAAATCCAAGGTAGAGCCTCAAAATGACGTTGCCGTAGCTGTGACGTACCCCGCTCGCACAAGGCAGCAGCCACCAGCTGGCCAGCTGTTGCCCCTCACCTCGGCCTGAGCCCCACGTTAAATCGCTCATCGGGGATTCAGTAGACGGAGGCGTACGCAAACAGCGTCAGGTGGCTTCCTCCAGTGACCGAGCAAGGAAGTAGCGTGTTGTGGCTGAAGACGAGCAGCGTAAATCGTCACCCGTAGAATTGCTTGGACTGGTGTGGAGTAGGAAAGTGGAAGTGAGAAAGTGGCCCCAAGTGAAGTCAAACGTCATAGTGACCTACGTTGTTGTTTGTCCCGCATTAGGAAGTGAGCTCTCTGGCAGCTTCCAACTCCCAAGCTCCCAGCTACTTAAGAAGCTCCTCTCACCACCAACCTCCGTCTTCTCTTCATCAACAAACACCCAAACAACTCTTTTCAAACCAAACAACCAACCCAACCCACACATCAAAATGTCTGCTCCCAACGCCAACGCTCCCAACGAGGGTATTGTCGGTCAGATCGGCAACTCTCTCAACAACGCCGCCCAGTACGTCTCTGAGACCGTTCAGGGTGCCGGTGCCACCGCCTCCAAGGAGTCCAACAAGGAGAAGGCCAAGGGCAACTCTGCCGATGACTCCATCTCCGGCCGTGTCTCTGGTGCCATGGGCGCCGCTTCTGACAAGGTCGACGAGAAGAAGCACGAGGGCTCCGCCTCCGCCAACAAGAACTCCATCTAAGCGTTCTTCAACCTTCTCACCACCATCAATTCGACCAAGTCTTTTCTCATGATGACTTTCGACACGACGGCATGACACGACAACATCTCTAGCTCCCCTTCTCAGGGTTGAGCTCAAGTTCTTTGCTATGAGGGGTTCACTTTTTACAACGACACCGGCGATGGCAGGGCAATCAGCGCTCTCCATACAATGGTTTTCATGATGTATCCATAATACCCCAAATCACAAATACCCCTCAAACATCAATTCTTGACTTTGCTGTGAATTCTCTTCCATCGTGACTTCTCTTTTCAATCGTGTTGCCTCTCTTCACTGTCTTGGCATCTTTGCACCTATCTTATTTTACCTGCCATCCCACTGTCCATACGATGAGCTTCGCAGAGCTTGATTTGTGCTTTCCTATCAGCCCCTCCATCAAGCTGCGGCTGGCTGACGGCTCCCACGCTGATCAGATCTACAAGGATCACCACCACCACCATGCTCATCAGACAGGCACGAAATTATGCGCATAAGCTGCACGACATCTCGCGGAACCGAAACATACTCACCACAATCCAGCATCCTCAATCCCATCACCACCAACGGCCTTTCCAAACCCCTCCAGCCCCAGCGAAACAGCTGCCCCGCGCTGCCGCGCACGAGCGACGTCTCCAAGCAAGGATCGACAAGATCAACGAACCCAGTCCGGGAAACGCATCCAACAAACCTCACTTCCCGACAATCCATGACGGAGAGCGAACCACTGAATCGAAAAAGTTCGGGGACGGATATATACACACCTTGAAGGCCCTTCTATAATTCTTGCAATCCATATTCTTGTTCACACCGTCCTCGCTCTGCTCTTCATCACCCATTTTTAACCAAAAACAAAAAGAATAATCACACGTACAGACGACTTTTACGATTTATACGAATTGACGGATTGATCACGATGTTTTTTACAAAGACCATCGTTGCTGCTTTTGCGGTTGTGGGTTCTGTGTCGGCTTTGCCTGTGCAGAGGAGAGATGATGCTGTTATCGGAGACCCTGCCAGTATGTTGCCCTGCGCCACTCTATCACTCACTTCAGCAAAACTGACATATCTCGAATGATCAGACCCTCTAGACGACCTCCTCACAAACGTCCAGGGAGGCCTCCGCGGCGGTCTCGACTTCCTCTCCATCCCCAGCGGAAGCAGTGATAAGAAGAGAGATGTCGTCGGTGATGCCGCCAGTAAGCAACCACTTTCCACCCTGTCCAAGACATGAATAGCATACAATATACTAATGAGTCACAGACCCACTGGACGACTTATTGACCAACGTCGATTCTGGCGTTGAGGGCTTCTTTGATTTCCTCGGTGCTGGTGACAAGAAGCAATAGAAAGAATGTTAGAAGTCGAGGAAGAAGGATTTGTAAATGAGGGATGGATTGTAGTGTTTGTATATTTGGGACTACAGTGGCGTTTTGAAGGATGATGGATATGTATATATGGGATCCAGAATGAAATGACTACTTCACGACTGAGACTGGTTGGCGAGGGGGTCACCCTGACGTATCGTGATCATGCTCTCAAAAATCTTGTCACGACCCATGGGAGGTAGCTATGAACAAGGAAACGCTTTCTCTGTATTGGATACACACATGCTTCGAATGGCAAGTGTGCACATCAATGTGGTGGAGCCATCTAGAACGGAGAGGCGAATCTGCGTTTCTCAAGCTTGACAGCAACGAAAACAACCAAGAGAGCCACTGTGAGCACACAGGAACTTTCACACAAACAAGAAGAATTGAAGTATAGAATGAACAAATCATCATAAAAAGAAGTATGTAAAAACCTCCCATAAAAGAATTATAACCAAAAACGAACCCACAAAAACATCAGAGACGGGGTCTAGAATATCCCTGATGCACGGTGGGTCGTCTCCCAAGAAACAAGCAAACCGAAAGTTTAGATACATTTCAAAAGGCTCGAAGAAATGCCACTTTGAAAGATGAAGAAGAGATACGAGATATAAGAGGGCGTAACAGGTGTCATGTCAGGTTGTTCGTGTAAACATGTCAATCAAGACATTTACAGGAGGACAACGGCGGCACCGAGGGCGGCGAGACCGTAACCGGCAGCGACGACGTTGTTGGCGGCACCAGTGTAGATGGCGGGCTTGGTGGCAGAGGCAGTGCCGTTGGAAGAGCCAGTGGCAGAGGGAGCCATGGTCTTGACGACGGTGCAAGGGCACTGCATGGAGTAAATCAGTCACGCTGTTCGGGATTGGTGGTAGAAAGGTAGGGGATCATCAACTTACGTCGGTGATGGTCAAGGTGGTGGCGGAGGAGACGGTGTAGGTCTTGCCGTTCTGGACAACACTGCAGAAAAAGCTGTCAGTCATGTTCGCTGTTGTTACAAGCTCAGGCTGCTTACGTGGTGGCAGCAGGGCAGTAGGTAGTAAGTGCGGTGACGATCTCAGTGGTGTAGACGGTTCCGTTGGCAGGAGCGGTTCCGTTGATGTAGGCAGCAGAGGCCGAGGCAGCAAGGGCAATAACACCGAAGGACTTCATTTTGATGGTTGGGTTTGGGGTTTAGTTGGCTGGTTTGGAAGGAGTAGAAAGAAGCGAGTGTGAGAGACTTGGAAAAGACTGTTGGAGTTGGTTGGATGATGGAGAGAAAGAACAGGGTAACAAGGAAGAGGTATTATATATCAGATGTCGGTGTCTGTGTTGAGTAGGGTCTGGGTTGTCGGCAAGGAATGCTAGGCTCCATGGTGCGTCGTGGACAAGGAAATGAGATGGCTTCGATATGCTAACAAACGAACGTTCGGCGGTGTTATCTCTAACGGTCGTAATCAACTTCTTCCTGAGTATGGAAAAGGTTTATGGAGTCGTTGAACTTTTGCAAATTTGGTGGTCGTTCGACATGGACACAGAAGGTACTGCCGACTTATGCTGATGCTGCAATTGTGGTCGCAAGTACTTATCTCGACATCAAAACTTACATGCGTGTCGAGAAGAAGACGACTCGTGGTATCGTATAGTGCGATAGACGATAGATAGTCATTGATCTCGTTCGCTCTCCTCGAAGTAGCCGGGCAAAGCGGTCGTTGAAAGCTTCAACGTCCTTGGACGAGAAATTGTCCGAAAGCGCCATCAAGCATGGCATCACCAACGATCCACTGCAGGTCCACGAATTTCTAGGGCTCCTACTGTTGCCTTTCCTGGAACTGTAAGGGAGGAGATGCCTACCCTCGGAGTGTTCGAGAAGGGCAACCAAATGGTTCCTCGGAGCTTGAATGCCCCTTGAGGCAAGGGGAAGCGGATGGATGATTTTCGGGATGAGTTGCCTGCTCGACTGGGCCTCACAACAAACAAAAAAGTCGTCAACACAGCCCATCTCGTCAGCTCATGGATTGTGGGATTGTGGGATTTGGCTTCGTATGACACTGTTGGTAATTTGAAGATGCGGAGTAAAGGTTTGATTGAATATTGAAGTATGCGTCTCCTATTGCATCGTCTTCGCAGATTACCGAGACTTGTAGGTTGCATACATATAAGACTGCTGCTCCATCAAAACCGATCCATATGTTACACCAGAACATCGTCTTCTTATTTGTGGATACATTATTGGTCCGTAGTCCCTCTTCTTTTGACTTTCCACGCAAGCCTCAGGTCTCCATAGTCGAACGGTCAATGGGATCATCGCTATCGTACGCGCACGTCATCACCGTAGTGACAACCAACCAACGATTCAACTTGGATCAGGACTTGGAACTAAACCTGGAAAGGACGATCATTGAAGGAGGGTTACTACGGTCCGAGACGTATTCAATCGCACTGAATTATGACTCGAAAGATCCGATCTCTCCTTGCCAAGTGTGCTATCGAGTCTT
Source organism: Aureobasidium lini (assembly GCA_022813425.1). Lineage (NCBI taxonomy): Eukaryota > Fungi > Ascomycota > Dothideomycetes > Dothideales > Saccotheciaceae > Aureobasidium > Aureobasidium lini. The sequence continues at coordinate 116,232 of JAKLML010000058.1, read as the reverse complement.
GCTCTGGTTGGAAAGGCAGGCGATGAACATCAGAGTCTCTTTTGCAAGCTCATGTTATACAAGCATATATACAAGCCTCGAATCCAAGGCGCATGAAAACATGATGGGCAATGATATAGACAGATGCCCGCAAAGTGCCAGACCCCATGCAATAAAAACAATGACCATTTCGATCGTACAACTCCGTGAAAGCCCTCGAGGCAACAAACTGTGGTGGGTATTCTGTGGCAATAGCTGCAATGTTAAGCGTGCTCGGTGGTGTTATGTCGTTACAAAATCTGGTGTCTGTAGGAGAAGAAGGTTAGTAACGTATTGGCAAGACGGAAAATAGACGGGTGAAACATACTTCTGGAAAAGGTGCTCAAGGCTGATGGCACTGAGTTCAGGATCATCAGGAATCTCGTCGACAACAGGCACGAGTCCTGCAAACTTGTCGCCGCCGCGGTATGCCAGAACAGCAGGAACACCAGCAGGCTCCATCTCAGCATCAAGGTAGTGCAGCTTGACAAAGCGAGTCGTCTTGTGCTTACGAGCTAGTTGGCGCATGCAATCCTCGACCATATAGCTGACCTCTGACGAGTCGTCGTAGATAAAGACGATAACGACAGTGTTCGAAGGACTGCGGTCCACAGCATCCAGGAAGCCCTCGCCGTCGACTGAGACGAGACCGCCATAGGTAGCGCGACTGCGTGGCTGGCCGATGCTGTTGCTGGCCTGGCGGCCATTTGCTGATAGCTGGTTAAGCCTCTTTTGTCTCCACTCGGCCATGAACTCGTCTTCACTCTCGATGTCGCTTCCGCTTTGGCTGCCCTTGCTTCTTCCATCCAGACTCAGCTGTGCCACGTTTGGAGCGTACTCGTAGTTTTGTGTTCCAGCTTTTGGCGATGAGTTGCGCTCTCGTCGCGCAGCTTCAAATGCTTGCGCATCTGCGATGACACCCTTGGGGCCTGTATTGGAGTATGACTTGTTTCGCGGAACGTGATCTCTGGAAGGGAGGTTGGGTAGAGCTGAAGGTTCGTCGTCAAAGTCGGATAATAGGTCGTCGTTTTCTGAGGGAATCGAGTCGTTGTCGTCTTCGGGGTGCTGGGTGCGGCGAGACTTGTCGCGGAAGAGCTCGTTGTATTCGTCTTGTGCTGTCGTCATGATTGCGAAGAGATGCGAGTGTTTATATGAGATTGTGTTGCGAAAGCGACTTTGTCTATCAATAGTCGAATTGCTCTTGCTAAAGCGTGGACCGTGCCGGAGAAGGGTCAATCAAGGGTCCAGTGTGGAGTGAGTGCTTGTCGTATGCGTTTAGGAGCAAAGTATCGAGGTCAATTTTGAAGTCGAGCAGCAAGAGAGTATTGGTAGGGTATTTAGGTGAGAAGAGCATTCCTCGAGCAGAAGATATATACCCCCTCTGATGATGATGCAAAGGCGTTTGGAATTTCAGGGGCAGCTACTCAGTACACATACATAGAACATGTGAATTTCAGGATTCCTCCAAGGCACATTCAAACAAGGCCTTCTGAACACGCACTGCTTGCCCTGTCGTCGTCTGACCATGAAGCCACTCCCAATGTCAAGCACCGTCCAGCGAAACCTTCGACCTGAATCCTGTAGCTGTGATCATGACGGATCCCACGGACCGAGCGCCATGAAATCAAACCTGCACGGTCCAGGATCAAAGCTAGAAGCATGTGAAACAGCCACTCGAGCGGATCCCGCTTGCAACTCCTTTTTAATCTGTCCTGCTCAAACATGACCGTGAGAGTTTCGCTTCAATCAGGTTTCAACCTCACCGGCACGCCTGCCCAACTTTCAGGTTTCACTGCAAGACACCAATTAAAAGACGTCTCAACTATAAGGGTTCCTACTGCCCTCTATGTTGTATGCATGCCTCGCTTTGGAGAATCAAAAAGGGAGTTATTTCTCTGGTATCTGCTTAAGTTCAAAAGAAAAGTACACTACGAAGAATGCGCGCGTGGTTGAACCCCACGAATGCAGGACTCGCAAAGAGGGAAAGAACCGCTATAAAACAACAAATGAAAATTGACAGCGGAAACGTGGGACATGTGCTTGATAAAAGGAAGAGAGTTGAAGAGCAGAGGGAAATCCATCGCAGCACTTTTTCTCCGTTTTAATTCCATGCGCAGCAGCTCTGCCCCTCTACCCAGAGTCCGGGAGGTAGAAAAATCGACAACCAGGGGATTTGCTATGGGTAAGACGCCAGAAAAGATAGAAAACTGCGAAAAAGACAAAGAATTAAACACCAAATACCACCCCGGCCCTGGCAGAGGCTTGCTGTCGCGCACATTTGAGTACACAAGACCTCCATTATGAAACTTGTATGATTCAAGAAGAAGGAAAGAAAAGGGGACGAAGGTCGTCTGTCGGATGGATGCTTGTGTAGAACCGCTCCGCCCCCGTAATCCCTAAAAAGAGACTCTGCTCCGGCAGAGTATGAAGTGAAAATAGGCCACTGTGTTGCGGTCAAGGCGTGTTCTGCGTGGCACATGCCCTTCGGTGGTATCGTTTGTCCGTTCTTCTGGTGTGGAGTTGCACTGTCCCGTTGTCTGGACAGAACACATGATGGCGTTGATGAAAATTATGAAGTTGACAAGACTCGGTTGAGGTAGGATTATTATGCCCAGATGCGGAGCTGTGTGGATGGTTAGCAAAGAACATGGAGGACTTGAAAACCGGGATACGCACCATAGAGTCCCAAGAACCAGTGCAGAGCGAAAGAGCATCGTTGCTGACGCCCAAACAGCTGACACGGTTGTCGTGACCTTGCAATGTACCGACTCTCTCACCGCGCAGAGTATCCCAGACCTAGCCGAAGTCAGTATTTTCCAGTGATTGATCAGGATGACAGATACATACCTTGCACTCGAAGTCATCGTAACCAGCGAACAAAAGTCTACCAGAAACGGAGAATGCGACGGAAGTGATACCGCAAACGGGCTCGCCAATCTGGAAAACAAATTAGCTAAGTTGTCATTTAGACGCCAAATCAAGATAACATACGGTGTAGCTCTGCAGCTCTCTGTCGGCGCGAATGTCGAAAAGGCGGCAAGAAGCGTCGTCGGAACCAGTACCAAAGGCGTTTCCGTTGGGGAAGAATTGGATGGCGTTGATGTCTGAGTCGTGGGCAGCGAAGGTCTGAACGCACTTTTGCTGTCTAATATCCCAGAGCTTGGCGAAAGCATCGCAAGCACCGGAAACGAATTGGTTGTTGTCGAGAGGGTTGACGCTCAAGCTCATAACGTCGCCGAGATGGTCGGCAAATTCTTGCAGCTTCTGACCGGTCTCAATATCCCAGAGCACACAGGTCATGTCACCAGAAGATGTCAAGATGCGACGGTCGTTGATGAAGCGGCAGCATGAAAGGTAACCGGAATGACCGGAAAGTTCTCTGGCGACGCGGGTAGGGCCGTCGCGAGCGGAAAGGTTGTAAATGGAACAGATGTTGTCAAGACCACCACAAGCGACGTAGTTGCCGCTGGGAGCATAGGCACAAGTCATGACCCACGAGGATCTGAGAGGGATGGCGTGGACCTTGTTTGTGCTGTAGGCGTCCCAGATGATAAGCTTACCATCCTGCGAAGCCGAGACGAGATGCCTTCGGTCAGTAGACCAGTGCATGGCGTAGATCTTTGCGAGATGGCCCTTGAGGGTGCGCTTGGTCTTCATCTGGAGGCGAGGAAGGGCCTCTGTGCGTTGGCGAGCGACATCGCGAACTGTGATGGGTGGTCAGATGGGTGTGCTGTGAGTTGAAGGTGGTGGCTGGGTAGACTTACGGGTTGTGTCGGCAAGCTCGTCCTTCTTCTTCTTTATGCGGTCCTTGAGGGCTTCGGCATCTCTACGAGCGATTGAGATCTTCTGCTGGATGGATTCTGCGCTTCCGTCGGCCATGGCTATAGATTTCTATTTGCGATTGGGAAAAAGTAGAGGAAAAATTGGCCGATGAGCGACGCGGTCGTGTCTAGGCGGATAGACGATGGTAGGAAGTTTCGCCGACAACGTCTATAGCTTCAAAGGCGGCGACGAGATGTTGGTGACGGCTGTGACAAGAAGTGCGGAGCTCACGAGAACGGAGAGTGAGCGGCAGCGACAGGAGTCGGAGGTGCAGGTCAGCAATCAGGCGCTGGAAGGTACGGAAAGCGTGTTTGGTTGGTCGGGCAAAGGTCAGATCGGCGCAGATCAGGACACAGAAGGCAGGCGTTCACGACCAGAAGACAGCAGGAGGACGGTCGGCGGTCGACGCGAAAATGTAGCGTGGACGGCGAGGAATTGATGGATGATGTCTGTCCGTGGACGTGGGATTGAGAGGCCTGGTCTGCACGATGCGGATGCACGATAATGGGGGGAATGGATTTGGAGAGGTGTCGGCCGTCGGTAGGAGTCGACGGAAATCGTCAAAGCGCCTGACTAGCAACCTGACTGGCTCGGTAAACGGCCAAGGGTGCGGCTTGGTCCATGGAAACGGGAGGCAGTCTGGTGGAGCCAGCAATCTTCGCAGCCAACTCTAATCACCAAATGTTGCTCTTCATCAAACCACGCTGCACTATTCTGTCCTTGGCCGTCTGTGCGAGCAATCATACAGATTGTTCATCTCTGTTCCTGTTCCCCTGCTGCTGTGTCTTTCACCTTCTGAAGACTCTGCTCGCTCGTCGGTTGCTAGACGTGTGCCCTGAGCCCAAGAAGCGGCCGTTTTCTCTTCTCTTCACCTCTTCTCTCTCTGCACCATTCCCGGCGCTGCCCGTTGGCTTCATTTTGCAACGGCCGGCTTGCTGCTTCCTAGGCGTGAGCATTATTGACTTAGCTCCCGAGTCTCGCCCACCGTCTGAGCCCACCTTACACTCGTCCATTTGTGCTTGCCCTTCTGCTTTGGCTTAGTTGAGCCTCGACATGGCTACTCACCGTTGCCACCCGATCCGCAACTCACACCGTCCATTGCTATCTGGAAATGGAGATGCATAGATTACCTCCATTGCATTGACCGGCCAGGGCAATAGTACACCTGCTTCGTTAAACGTTGCGACCTTCTAGCCAATATATCGTACTCGGAATTGCTTTGATCTCCGTTTACTGCCTGAATTCCCCAACTTCTGGCCCTTCCTTTCCTCGTTTCCCCCATGACTCGCGAGCCTCGATGCTATCCCTATTCTTGCAAAGTGTGAATCTTCTTGTACAGGCTAACCCATTGGCTTTTCATCTGTCTGTGGTGGCAGGGCGAGGCCTTGTGAGCCGAAATAATTGCACAAGGAAGAAGTGCATGCATCCCCAATCTCCTTTCTTTGCCCTCCTCGGCTGTCAAATCGCGATTTATCCATTGCCCTTGAGTCAAGATCATTGCGTGTTCCTAGTTGAGCACACAGAGCAATAACTAATTAGATCAAATGTCACAACAGGATCTGAGCAACCACCGATGTCATTCATCATTAAAAGAGAGGGGGAACTGCCTTCGAGAAGTCGTACAGTTCATTGCCAATATAGATGCTATATTCGTCCCTTTCCTCCTGTACGCTGCCGACTGTAAGCAAGGAAACATGGGGAACTTGGCGTGACCTTGCAGCTCGGCCATATCACTTGACCTGAGCACAGCCTCACAAACTGCAGCTGGATGCATTCGAAGTTCACAAGACGCTGGGAAACAGACACATGCAAGGAAGAGGAGATCTTGTTCATGCAAACATGCGGCAGGGGAAGTGGCACCAACACGCATGACAATAACACAATGACTTCGTTAGAGCGAGACAAGAAACTGCTTTTGGTTTTTTTCGTTGATTTGCGAGCAGAGGACGAGCTTCATTCCATGTCCGATAGTAAGAGCCATTGAACCCATGTAATTTTGCGTTGCAAGCCCCACCCAAGACTCCTGCCATGATCAACTCATCCTCCTTCGCTTGACGTGCGACAGCGACGGACCCAAGAATTGGGGCGTTCCATTTAGCGGTGCTGTGGCAGGATGTTAGCCTCCGACAGGTGATGACTCCAGAGCGCATGTCGGTTGCGGGTCTGGCACGGAAATGCGTGGGTGGAAGAATGCGTACCTTGATGAAACCAATGTCGGTGGACTTCTCACGGAAGCACTGACGGCAGATGTTCAGGCCGTACTTGCGGATGAGACCGGCCTTGTGGGTGCAGACGCGGCTGTAGAAAAAATTGAAGTCAGCCAGATGTCCTCCTTTCGAGTGTGTGATCCCCTAGCCCATGCGCGCGCAACACCAGTATAGTCCATCTCTTGCTTCATCTATTCTCTCGAGCGAGCGCCGGGGATCGTGTGGTTGTGAAGACGCACCATTCTCTGCTGCCCTTGCCGTAGGTGCGAGGACGCGAGTACCAGACAGATTCGTGAGACATGGTTGCGGTGGATGGGTTGCCGTAAAGGTCCTGAGGAAGAGAAAAGCGCTTGTTAGATGGATTTCTTTTGCGATTTCGATGCGAGCGATAGAAGATACACACTTGAAGTCGTACGGTTTGCTGGTTGTCGTCGCGTGGTGCAGAGTCGGTCGCTTGTCTGAATTTCGGATTTGGAAAGTGCGATTCTTCGCTTTGCCAAGCTGCGCTAACCGCTTTGGGACTTGTGTGATCTGGGGGTTTGTTTATTCGACCATCACTCACGCCTGTTGTCTTTCACATCATCGGATACTTTTGCAAATCAATCCAGTCATCATGGTGGGTGAAGTTTATGTTATCTGATATTAGCTTAGATGGTCTAATGATTGCCTCTAGACGAAAGACTCATCACACACTCACATCCACCTGCACCGCAGTCACCATGCCGATCTTCTAGAGGACTTCAATCGCACTCACCTGCCATATGAAGAGATCCATGTGCCACCTCAACATCAACCTCTCAATCCAGACGATGAAGATGATGTCGTTCCGGAGCAGCATGCGGCTTTTGGAATTCAAAGAGCCACCCAGCGTCAACAAGAACCTGCTTGGCGTGACCTTGGTCTGGACAGAATCTTGAACGAAGGCCCTCCAAAGACCCAAAAGCAGAACGAGCAGCTATCCAAAGTTCGTCTTCTTCGATGAAGCTCAAACGAATCAGATCTCCGTCTTGTTTCTAGACCACACCTGATAATGAATTATGACCTACCATTCTGCAAACACAAACTTCGTTCTTTCATGGACGTAACCATCTTTATGCCGTTTTGATCCCCATCTGGGCCTTTTTTTGTCCTATGGTGACGATAGCCATGGCTGTTCTTTGCTTATATCATCTTGGCCAGATTCCATTTGGTAGTAGACCAGCAATCTTGAGGCATCTGCACTCACTATAACTACTGCCCTCTAACTCTCAGACTTTCATCTTCATCCCTGTACGACCAATTCCCATTGACTAAAGGCAACATTGACGTCAAGCCTCGATCCCTCGCACAGGAGAAAAGACAGCCTAGCAACATCATGGCGAAGAATGTCAGAGACAAAAGAGCTGCTGCCCAGAAGAAGGCCGCCGAAGTAAAGGCTGGAGCAACCAAACCTCTTGACATTGAGAAGAAGCTGGGCACTGAAAACACGGAGCCCAAGATTGACGAGGAGAATGACCACACAAGCGAAGAAGAACCCGACATACCGGAAAAAATCCTGGCACCGCCGATACTACTCCGAACGCTCGAGGTCGCGCGGTGCAACGTAGAAGGGGTGTCGGCTCTTCAGCACACACCTCACGACTGCCTTCGGCGGTGACAACATCAACGAGAGCTACTACCAGAAGCCAATCTAGGATGGGTGTGAAACCTGTCCAGGACGAAGAAGAGGCCATCCATACAGACAACCCACCGGAAGCAGATATCAACCAAGAATCAGCAAGCAGTTCTGACGTGTTCGCTGAAGTAGAATCGGAAGTGGAAAGACTCCCCCGCAAGAGTCCATCTGAGCGTGTTGGCTACTTCTATCTTGACGATCCCGAAGGCGACCTTTCCAAGCTCAGCAAAACCTTCAAAACCTACGGAAGGGTTGTCAGTTTCACTCCTGAGTCGGCGAGTCAAATATTCCCTGCTTGGAGCTTGATCGGAGTAGCTAACGATGACCAGTATCTAGGCTGGGCTGAATTCGAAAGCACTGAAGTTCGCAACAAAATCATCAAGGCCAGCCCACATACCATGGATAGAAAGAAAGTTGTCGTCGAAGAAAAGATGCGTTTGTCCAAGGGCGTTCATGCTAAAGAACAAGCCAAACTGGACTCTGAGCAGGAGCAATCACGCAAGCCTCCCCAGGTTCTGACTTCGTTGGCGGTGCAAGATGCAGCCATGAGATTGCAAGGAGCATTGACGGAAGTTAACACAGTCTCAAATCGCATGGGACACGGCACCCTTTCTCAGTCAGAGATTGATCATTCTCTAGCCCAGGCGATGCTGCACTTGCTGGATCTCACTTAGAACAACCAATACCATACTTCTGTCGAAGATGCTGAGGACAGCGAAAACGAGATATAGATGACAATTGGTCTCCTTGCACACTTCTTGGGATACTAAGGAGAGGAGTGGAAATATCGGATGACACTCCATAGAGGTAGCTCGCAGTCAGCCTATTGGTCCATAGCAAAAGTGATCGTTGAACATGGTCGGGAAGGAGCGGAGAGGAGAGGGCAGTCAGAGGTATCGGCAGAATAGTTATTATATTTCTGGTTGCTTCTCCCGCAGCCACACAAAGACACATACAACCCTTTGAATATCACTGCTGCTTCTTCTCTCTCATAGACTCTAGAGCTTCGTTTCTTGTAATTATTATTCTATTATTCTTCGTCTATCATGCCAACACTAGACTTCATGTTTCTTTACGACATATCTCTCTTCTGTCAGCATGCTGTTGTTTAAGAGTGGCTATGTTTCCCCCTTCCCAATGCCGAACAACGACTCGCCAGCGTGTCGTAATCATAGTTTGGGCCGAACCAGCTCCACACGCTCCATCTGCCATTCGCCCAAACAACCTATTGCGCATGACAGGTCCGTAACAGTTTGGCTTGTGGCCAGGGATCAATGCTCCCTCGTCATCTACGTTTCACCCTCGACCGACCGATTCTCTCAACCAGTCTTTGCAGGATGGAAAGTAAACGTGAACAAAGCAACCAACAACTTGATGCCACCAGCAAGCCAAAGCACACTCTGCAAACCACCGGAACTGCGCAAAAGCCAGCCACTAATAATAGCACCCACAAACAGCAACACCACAGCAATAGCCCTACGATTTCTCTTGACGTTATGCAAAGCAAACAACTTAGCATCCCCCATCAAATCGCAATAGGTACTCGTAAGCACATTAACAGGCAACTCATTATAGCCCAAAAGTCTCGACGTGGCGATTTGCATTCCAGATTGGAAACCGAGAGGGGGGAAAAGGCTGACGATGAGGATATTGTTGATGACACCGCGTTTGTGTTCGTCGTCGGGGTAGCCGGTGCGGTTGTGGGGGACGAGGTTGGCGCTGACGATGGCGGCGGAGATGATGATGAGGAGGGCTTGGATGAGGAGGATTGTGCTTAGCCAGAGACGGTTGCTGGTTACGCCTTTGGGGGCTACAAGGCTGGTGCTGCGGAAGGTGAGGAAGGCGCCGAGGAGGAAGGAGGCTAGGGAGACGAGTGTTGTGGCCCAGGCGTGGGGGTTGTCCGGAAGACCAGCGGTAGAGAGACCTAGGATGACAGTGTTGCCTGGAGATAGGTGTTAGACATGATATTTGTATAATAGTAGAGGATAGTATGATGTGCATGAATGCGGAGCAAGAACAACAGCCTCAATGCGTGAGAGTCAAGAAGCAGCAACGTGCAAGATTCTTCTGATAGGTTGTGCTTCCCTCCCTCGAGAAATCATGCATGTTATGTCTGCCTTGTTTCCAATTGCATACAAGAACAAAACCACAGGGTGGGGACTCCATCGAGCGACATGGAAAATGTGACCTACCAGTTTGCATTCCAACAAAAACACCCCAGTTGGCGAACGATGCTGCATCGACCAGACCAGTGACGAACGAGTGCACCAATAATGCAATATCTCCATATTCCTTGTCGACGGGTCCTAAAATTCGTCGCGTTGAGAACAAACCAGGCTTCTGCACACTGAGAGGCTCGGGAGATGTCTTGCGCGGCGGCGAGGTGTCATCGGCTGTTGCTTTTGCTTCCTGAGGCATTGTCGCGAAATGTGATGGATTGGAAAATGAAAGTTCAGGACGGAAGAAATCGATTTGTGGCGGGAAGATGATTCTTGTTGTTGGGCCGCCGGCAGCTGTATACCGGTACACTCGCGCAATAGGTCGCGATATGAGAATGAGTTTTCCTTCTTTCCTTTCCCGTCGGAGATGCCTTGTGTGCCTTATCTAGCTATCTCTGCCGAACCCGTTCTCTAGAAAGTACCCCAAGACCCCCCTTATGACTGTACATGTACACGTATGCTCTTCTCGCCTAACAGAAAAAAATTCTTCCTATCATTCTCTTCGAACACTCGGGCGTGCACTTCCTTTGGCCGGCCGGGCCTTTGTGAAATTTATTGGTGGCAGATGCGATTTCTTGGAAAGGTCATCAAGGTTGTGGACCCGCTTTCTGCCGCTTCCGGAATGGCTTCCTTTCACATTGCCTCGAACTTCGTGTTTGCCCTCTAAAACGGCTCTCGTCACGCAATAGCTGGCTTCTATGGCGATCAAAGGCGTCGCAATGCGATGCTGGGCATTTGGCAATAATACAAAGAATCCGGTTGTTGGATCTATGTTTTGCTTGTCGAGCATCAAGAAATTGCATATCATTGAGCTTATCTCGCGTCCCCCGGTGCCGGGATCCGCGTCTCCATCGACCCCGAGATCGCCCTTGAGTCGATCTCACATGCCTATTCCGGCTTGGATGGGATAGATAGGTGTGACTGTACCCCAAGCACTTTGTCAAGAGTCGACAGCTTTCATGTCTACATTATATCCAAAGGTTGTATGCTCGCATGAATGCATAATTTCGCACTAGGTACACTCTCATTGATGCAAGGGGCTGTCTTCTAGATCGGCCAGCTCGCGATTAATCTTTGCCATGTCCCATGCCCATAAATTCGTCTTTCCTCTCCACTTGTCGAGTTTACCGGGGTGGTCTTCAGGATGTGCATGTCCTTCACCGCTGATGCACCAATACTTACGGTCTGGTTCCATCCTCGAAGCCTCGAAGAGCCTGTCAATGGCTTCACCAAGGAAGGAGATCTGGTGAGCCCACTCGATGCCTGAATGGTAGGCATACCAGACTTGAAGATTCTCGCATTGTCGTGGCTGGTGACGGCCCCAGACATCGAAGAGTCTCACTTCCCTGGACCTGAAGTAAGCTTCTGGCTCGTCTGGCACTTGTACCCTCTTTATGGTTTGCGGTGTTACAATCTTCAGCACTCTGGCAACGAATTGCCATGGCGGAGGTTCGACAGTCGACCATTTACCTGCGTTGCTGGCAATGAGAAAATCCCAGTTCTTGTCTCCTCTCCATCCAAAAGCGGTGTTGAGTATGTCAGCCAATTGCCGAAAACTGGTAGCTGCAGGGACTCGTAGTGTGCGTGTTACACCTGGTTTACCATTGACAGCATTGACAGCGGCTGCTCCATTTGGCCCTCGTAATACCATCTTAATCTGAATCAGATAGCCTTTTTTCACCTTTGCGGGCTTCATTCTCTTGGTAGAGCGTAGAATTGCGCGGTGGATCTCATGTTCATCGCATGAAGAAGCATACCCATCTGAGGCTACCTCATCCATGATTGGAGGAAACGCCGGCGAAGGAGGTCGGAACGAACGCTCTTCGTTGTTCTGTTCTCGTTCGATTGCCGCCGTATCCTCGGAATCGCTGTCATAGTAGTTGCGTCTTCGACGTTCGAGTCTCCTTATCTTACGGTCGCGAACGGCAACAAAGGCGTCTCTTTGTGCGATAAGATCCTCGTACTTTGCTCGCGCACGTGCGATCTGGTCCAATCGAAGTCGTGGGACAGCGTCGTCTAGACCATTTTGTTGACCGCTTGTAAGCGCAGATGGCCCAACAAGAGCTGACCTGTCTCCAGCGACTTCAACACCTCTTGATGGGTCCGCATTGATGGGAGTTTGGCTTGCAGACTCGGAAGTCGCAGACTCAATATCTCTCTCGAGCTCAAAAGAAAGAGTCTCCAGGACTGGAAAGGCGGCGAGAAAGTCCTTAGAGTTTACTGCCAATCCAGGACGATATCTCGTGTAAGTCTGGTGGGTTGATATAGAATTGAAGTGGCTGTCCATAACGAGAACGTCAGCCTGACTGATCCTGACCACCTTTCCACCTCTTCGACGAATCTCATGCTTGATGAGTCGCATCTCGCCTTTTTCGTAGTCAACCCCAAAGTTGATCTTTGTAAGCTCGCCTCTTCTGACCTGAGGCGTTCCCCAGGCTTTGGCGTATTGCGAGCGAAGGGCCCGGTTAACCTCAGGTTCAGTATCAACTTCGGGAGCAGCATCAAGCATTTCATCTTTGATCAGAACTGCTGCTCCTGGCTCTTGTACTTGAGTGGGATTCGGAACGTGTCTGACGAGGTTGGGTGGTTCGGCGAATGGCCATGTTACCCCAGTGCGATCAATGCTATTTGCTGCGGCAACACCTTCAGATTGTCTTACGGTTGAAGATGACTCCTGTGGTGCACCTTCAATAGCCGTGTCTTCGGCAAGATCACCAATTGATACTGGATCGTCGGCCAACACAGGAGCATGTGAAATATCCCTGCTTGGGCTTTCTTCCCAATGCCCTCCATTCGCAGGCATTTCTTCGATGAGTCGAAGCAGTCCTTGTTCGTCTAGAGGCTGTATTCTATATCGGTCAAGTATCGTAATCTTTGCCCTAGTGACACCATGACCCAAGACAGCGTGGGTGGTATGTTCGTCAGGAACACCCGTGACCTGACCACCGTAGCGCTCTACCAAACCCTTCGCTGCAACTCTAGAGAGAGTTCGAAGCTCTCCCGAAAAGATAAAAGTGCAACCAGAAAGACAGTTCTCAGCTCCTTGAGGGTTGGTAAGACGTCCATCAGCAGGTATGGAGGGCAGGGTAGATGCGCGACCTGAGCGAACTTCGGAGCCAACAATTCGGCGTCGCTTGGGAGGAGGTTCTTATCCGGCATTGTCAGCGATTGCTGGAGAGATCACTGATTGTCGTGCAATGCGGTGTTGCCCCGGACGTGGCTGTGCTATTGGCGCAGATGTCGGTGGATTCAAAGTAACATCCTGCTGTTCTGGATTTTGAGTAGCTGCAGCAACCACTTGGCTCAGAGGAGGAAGCTGTTGACGAACAGTGTTGCTTGTGATAGATGGGCTCTGATGGGTAGTGGGATTTGCCACTACATTTCTTTGCTCGAGAGCAACCGGAGAATCCTGACCTACTGAGGTCGCTGACGAGACAGGCCTTTGAGCTGAGCTCTTACTGGTGCTCGATGGGTTTGGAGCAACGCTACGAAGAGACTGCAACTTTTGTGGGTTGCCGAAAGCATTTACTGCGCTGTTGAATGCTTCGTTGAGCAAATTCCGACCAGCACTTGCTTGTGCGTCGTCACGCGATATAGTGGTCTTCCAATTCTCGAACCTCGACATTCTGACCCATGTTCAATAGAATGATTAAAGGGACAAGGAAGTTCCGAAGGCAAAGATGTTTGAAGATGTCTTGCGTGCACATGACGCGTGCCGGAGACGCGCTCCTCGAGCTTTGACCTCGGTTCCTCTTCTGCCATCATATTTCGGTCCACCTGCTCCACCTGCTCCATCGCCCATCCAACAAGATCATGCTTTTCCGAGATCAATTCATGCACAAGATCTCAAATCAGCCGCCATGTGCTTTGTTGCAACCACGAGACCTTCGTAAGGCAAGAACATCATCAACCCTGCAGGGAAACACCCTGGTGGATTCACAAATCGTCATGTTTACTTCATCACCATGATGGAACTCCGTGGCAATGGTCAGGAAAAATCCTCCGTCAACATCTCATTGGAGCATCTTAACACAATTCCCTCGGTCTCGGGTCATTTACAAATTGAGAGTGATTTCATGATATTTTCCCGCTGCAACAAGGAATGACTACGTAGTTTGGAAGGTGCGATGTATATATACGTCAAACACCTCGTGGTCAGCGACCGTCTCATCTTTGAACTTCTGACTCAGACACTCCAAATCGCTAGAAAGGAAGGATAATCATGCAGCACGTTCTTCAAACCGCATTGAGCTCCGGCTTCTCGGCTACCGAAGGGTTTCACTCGGACAAGCCTAACAAGGTCGACTCATCATTCAATGGAATGGAAGCAGTTCTCCCTCAATCCTTCGGTCCTTAGACATCGACACGCATCACATTGAAAGGCAAGAAGAGTGATGTTCAGATCCCTTGGATGTCCATTGGAGCATGGCCATGGGGCGACAAGGCAACATGGCACTGGGATTCGAAGGAGCGCGAAGGCCTCAATGAGGCTTGGAAGTACCTCGTCGACAACAACATCACTTGTAAGTCATAGCGAGAGCTTGACCATCCCCTGTGCGAATGAAACACTGACACCGTGCAGACATCGATACCGCTCAAGCTTACGGTAGCGGCGAGAGTGAAGTCATCTGCGGCGAGCTCGTAAAGGACATGCCTCGCGACAAGTTTATCATGCAGACCAAGTACTACGTCGTCCCCGACAACTTCAAGAACATCTTTACACCGGCCTCTGCACCATACAAGATGCTCAAGGAGTCCCTAGAGCGTATGAAGCTCGACTACATCGACGTCTACATGATCCATGGCCACATCCACGCAGGCAGCATCAAGCAGGTGGCCAAGTCGTTGGCTGACTGTGTCGACGAGGGTCTCTGTAAGGTCGTCGCTGTTGCCAACTACGGTGTAGAAGATATGCTGCAGATGAAGGAAGAGTTGGCGAAGTACGATATTCCCCTCGAGCTGAATCAGTGCGAGTATCATGTCATGCGCCGTCTCCCTGAGACGGAAGGTATGCTCAGGACTTGCCGTGAGAACGGCATCCAGTTCCAGTCGTACTCGTCGCTCGCACAGGGTCGCCTGACAGGAAAGTGGACACCCGACAACGAGCCACCAAAGACATATCGCTTCAGCTCTTACCCCATCAAGGAGATTCAGCACACACTCGATGTGGTGAAGAGGATTGCAGAGAAGCGTGGTGTCAGCATGGCTGCTGTGGCTCTGAACTACAACATCAGCAAGGGTGTCAACCCTGTTGTCGGTGTGAGGAATCTGGAGCAAGCCAAGAGCAACCTCCAGGCTTTTGGTTGGAGATTGACCGATGACGAGATCCAAGAGATGGACAGCGTCAGTATTGAGGGCAAGCACACCAAGCTTTGGCAGCAGGGTTAAGCAGTACTCGAACTGATCTAGATGATGAATGAACGACTCGCAGTAGTTTAGAGAAGAACAATATTTTCCCTTGTAATCTTCAATACCTCGTGATAAGTGCCGACTATCTTGTTGCTTCTAGAGGGATTCAACTTTTTATAGCCATCCTCTTCAATTCAGTGCACGAGTACTCGTATGATAAAGAAGAGAGTCACGGGAAGCAGAAGGTTTGTCGATGAAACACAACTGGTGGGGGTCGGATCGGGCCCTTCAGCGTGCCGAGCACCGCCACATACGCCACGCAAGTCAAACAAGACGACCATGGGCACGAGTCGAGCAGATACATTTTCACAAACCGGAGACGAAGAGGACGGAGTTGATACATGTGAAGACATGCGCTGAATATATCGACCATGTCTTCATCGTCACGAGATTTCAGTCGGCGACGCAAGAGTTACGCCCGGCGCATTGAACGATTGTGCTGCGGAGCCCTCACCTACTTCCCTCTGGCCTTTGTCTACGGCCTGATAACATGGGCTGCTTGGGTGCAGATCAGTATTGGCTTCTGGCCGAATGAAGGGAAATGGACCGGTAAACGTTACAGTCTCCTGAACGTCGACTTTGCTGACAGGCTACCACAGGCAAGGGAACATCGTTGATTGGAGTCGTCCTCTACTCGCTCGCCGTATCGTGTTATAGCATCGCCGTCTTCAAAGACCCTGGGTCTCCTACAACCTCTCCAGCCGCCGGCGGATATGCATCCCTCCCTACCCATGAGTCGCCGACTTACACATCGCTCACGGCAAAGTCGTCTGGCAAACCACGATACTGCAAGAAGTGCAACTCCATCAAGCCCGACCGCACACACCACTGCAGTTCATGCAACCGCTGCGTCCTCAAGATGGACCATCACTGTCCCTACCTGGCCACATGCGTCGGCATGTACAACTACAAGGCTTTCCTGCTGTTCCTATCCTACACATCGCTATTCTGTTGGCTCTGTTTCGCAACTGCAACTGAGTTCGTCTGGCGCGACATTTTCGACGAATCCAAGATAGAAGAAGGTCTACGCATCGTCAACGTTATACTACTTGCCGTACTGGGTGGAATCATAGGACTGGTCCTGACTGGCTTTACCGCATGGCACATCTACCTGGCGACCACCGGCAAGACGACGATTGAGAGTTTGGAAAAGACAAGATACTTCAGCCCACTGAAAAAGAGTATGGAACGTCAGATACATAATCACGAGAGGCATTACATGCACGATGACCCTTCGGACGAGTTGCCATTAGGCGAACAGCTCAAGGAGATCCATGCGAACTTTGTACCAGGCGTAACCAGACCTGAAGAAGGCGAAGAGTCACGCAATCCGACTCCCCTCCCGACTCAGAACTCTTCTTTCGAATCTCCTGCCTCGGATAGTCTGCGCCGCAACTATGCCAGCCTGGAAGCCGATCGTGAGAGGGAACGCTATACCGAATATCTGGACGAACAAGACAGCGACAAACTACCACATGCTTTCGATCTCGGATGGCGACGGAATCTGCTCGATCTCTTTGGCCCCACACCCTGGCTATGGTTCTTCCCCGTCTGCAATACCGAAGGAGATGGATGGAGGTGGGAAGTCAGCGCACACTGGATAGCTCGTCGCGACGAAGTAGCACGAGACCGTGCGGTGCGAGAGGAGAACGAACGTCGCTCATGGCGTGACTATCAAGCTCAGCGTGCACAGTGGGGTGCTGGTGCATTGGGCGCAGGCAGATACTTTGGAGGTCCTCCTCCTGCGCAACAGCACCAACAACAACATCAACAGCATCAGCCTCAACCATCACAACAACATCTCCAACCCACTTGGACAGATGAGCAAGACGACGAAGAAGAAGCTACATACTTGACCACCACTAATGGTGTGGCTCGTGTCCCTCTAGCCGGCCGTCGCTCTCCCTCCAAAGCAGCACAAATCCTCGGTCAATATCAACAACCAGGTCGCGGTCCTCCGATCCGCCGTAAGACCGACCCTGACGATATCGACGATTACGATACTAGTAGCGATGATGAAGGATCACGACCATCAAGTCGACCACTTCCGCAAACGCGCGATTGGAACGATATCCCCGATGACTTTTTGACTTCTGCTACGAGCAAGCCGAAGAGAGATAGAAGTGGCAATCGGACGAAGGGGGATTGAGCATAGTTTTTAGTTTTTTCTTGCATAGTATCAGATGGTGTTTTTTGAACCCTTTACTCGGCGCGGGAGTCACTGTTGATAGCATTTGGGATTTTTGCTTCTTCTGCATTGTACGATCATCGAATACCAGGACGTCTTGATTGCATACTGTTTTGTCAACCCCTGGATGCTGAAACGACTGTTATAAATTGTGTCCGGATTCGCATAACTAGAAGTGCCATACGAGAAGCTCGAGGAAGGCTTCTTCTATCAAGTCAGACCTGTCTCATCCTTCAAAGCTGTTTCACTCTATGCTTGCTTCGATGCAGCCACTTCCCCACCAACACTCTTGCTATCCTGACCCTTGAAAGCCGCATGCTCATAATGCGGTTTATAGTAATACCCGTTCTCCCTGGGCATCAACTCCGGCTCCATACCCTCAAACACCGCCTCCAACAACTTTTTAATCCCCTCTTCATGCCCTGCATCCCTATTCCACACCTGCACCAACACACTAGTAAACCTGACACTCAAACTAACACCACAGATATCATCCCTGAATTGCTTTCTATCCGATTCCACCGCCGCCTGTAGTTTTTCACCTACAGCTAGAAGTGCAATACGTTCCCAAAAGGCGGGAGCGTTGGCTTTGGGGACGCGGAAGGTCCAGCAGCCGCCGTGGATGTTGCGGGGGTCTTCCCAGAGCGGTTTTACGTATTGGTGGAAGAGGTGGACGGAATCGCGGAGGGGCAGGGCGGAGACGTCGAAGTTGTTGAAGACGTTCCAGAAGGTGCGGACGTCGGAGATGGAGGCGAGGTGAACCAATCTGTCTTCATAATTGTGTGGTGGTTTTGTTGAAGTTGTTGTTTCCGCAGTGTTGTTGTTGGTAGAAGATGTGGAAGGTGCTGGTGGTGGTGAGGTTATGGTTGAGCCTGTGCGGTCTTGACGATCGTGCCAGAAGTCCCATGCGTGGACTAGAGGTGGTGGGCGGAGTTTGTTCAAGAGGTTCGCTCGCATTTCTTTGCCGCGGGCTGGTGTGTTCTCTGGTGTTGATCCTGAGAGCCCCGTCCTACGAAGGTCTGGAAGTCCTGCCATAGTGATGTACTCCTGAAGTGTCTTGTCTCCTGCTCTGTATTAGACTCTTGACATCATCGCTGTTGTACATATTGCTTTGGTGCTTTTGATGTCTTCTCGATTTCGACCCATGGGTTTGAAGACAGGGATGACTGACTATTGGACTCTCGTAAAAGGGATGATGACTTACTGGCGATATTTGCAATACAGAGATAGGGAAGCAAGGTATCAATATCAAGTAGGCGATGGTCAGATATGTATAAGCAAGGAGAACCTGGAGATTTGCGATCGACAAGAAGGAAATAGGTCAGTCGTCTCAAAGGACAGGGCTGGGTAGTTCTTTCTAATCGCTTCCGGCAAGGACGAGTGTAACAAAGAAAGTGGTTGGCTTTGCCCGATCACGATCCGTCTGCCATTGTTACTCTGCTCGAACCAATAGCTTGGTGTCTACCCGTGCGCTTCTGGTTACCCCCCTTTTGTCTGATGTTTCGTTAAGCGCCCGTGCCAATATGGCCCTGTCATGTGAAATGAAGTGTGATTGCCGTTTCTTTGGGGAAAACCAGGGTCCAAACTCCGCCTTGTGTTTCTTGACTTGTTTGGAACATCATCTGTTTAGCACGTGCCTTTGTACCTCTTTACACATCGAGGCTATCAGATCCGAAAGGCTTACGACACATTCCATCGTTATCCTATATATCTTTCTGCTTACAATGGATCAATGTCGCCGACGTTCAACATCGTCGGCCTCTAGAACAAGTCGCCGACTAGAGAGAGCCCCACCTGTTCGGCCCACGCCAGCCGGTATCTCTGCCCTAACAAGTAAATATATCCATCTCGATTGAGATCCTCTGCTTCTACATACCACATCAATACCTACCTTGACCATCATCCCCAACGACAACTCTACCAACTATGGAACTCCCACCTCAATTAAACCTCCTCCGCCCTCTTCTCCTCCTCGCCTATTCAGCCTCTTACATACCAATCACCATCTTCCGCCTCATAACCTCTTCACCCTCAAAACTACTATCTTGGTCCTCCTTCCAACACGCCTGGTTTGGAAACTTCTGGTCCTGGTTCGGCGGTATATCCCGCGAAAGCGCTGCCGCAACTGTCTCTCCCCTCGTCCGCGCAAATGTTCACGGTGTAGTCCTCGACATCGGTCCAGGCTCAGGGGAGTGGGTATACCTGTACGCAGCGACTGCGAACAAGGTCACCAAAGTCTATGGCGTGGAGCCTAATCCTGAACATCATGCCGCCTTGAAGAGAAGAGTCGAAGCCGCAGGATTGAAAGGTATCTATGAGATTCTACCCGTTGGAGCACAGGACTTGGGTACTGTGGGTTTGGAAAAGGAGTCAATCGATACAATTGTTACTTTGCAGACATTGTGCTCATGCCCAGGTCCGCAAGATATCATCAAGAGTCTGTATCCTTATTTGAAGAAGGGTGGAATGTGGGTTGTTTATGAGCATGTCAAGACAAAGTATCAGGGCGACTTTGTTGGATACTGGCAGCGTGAGTTTGACTTTCCTTTTCTGTGTCTACCCGTTCTGACTTGCTTTCTAGCTTTGGTCAACTTGGTGTGGCCAACGTTCTTTGATGGATGTGATATTACAAGACCCACTGACAAGTGGCTTCGCGAGGCCGGTCACTGGGAAGAAATCTCACTGAGAGCAGGAGAGGGTGAGGGTCCATATGACACCATTCCTCACTCTCTCGGAACGTTGATCAAGAGAAGATGATTTGATATCTTGCATCAGATGTACATATAAAAGCACGTAGAACTCACACGATAGCAATGCTGAATTGAAGAGCACGAAGTGAAGAAATGAAAATAGATGACATGTATGCTCTACAAAAGGCTAACAAAAAGATATAAGGTAGCAGGAACCACGCTATGCGCACTGCAAGATATCTCCGAAAATCAATAAAAAGAACCCCAAATAAACAATACTGCCAAAACAAAATGACAACCGCAAAAAAGCATTGGTATTCTGGGTCCGAACAGTAAGAAAAAGCAAGAAGCAAGCAAAAGATGAGAGAAAAAACAGATTAGAAGAAGCGGGCCAGCCGACACTGAGACGTAGAGGGGGTATTAAGGAAGAAGGTATTACCAAACCCGAACCAGCCCCGCCCGCCGCCAGAAACCGTTGCCGGCGAACCCAAGTGGAAAAGCAAGAATACCAGGACTACCGCACGCTTTTGAAGCATCTTGCTGCGAAAGACATAACGCGGCAAAATCCTCGAGCAAGGAAACAATGAGAGAAAAACACGGACGCAAGAGAGTTGAGAGGAGATCATCCGTCTCGGGTATGAGACGGATCAGTAACAGAGGCATGAGATGAGGTCAGAAGAGGGGTCGTGAAAGGTGGCCGCCGCGACTAGTAAGCGGCCACTGCAAGGTTGTGAGAGGTCATGGCTGGAGCGGAGTGTGCCTGCTCTTGTGCGAGCATGGCCTCTTCGTAACCAGCGAGAGCCTGAGCATGGAGCTTGAAAGATTCACCCATGAGTTTAGTGATTCCCCAAACCACCACTTCGTCGATCATGCTACCCCACAAACGGGCAACACTTGAGCTGAGTCTGCCGTACATGTCTACAGAGTCGTCGTCGAATAAGTTGCGAAGCTTTTCGTACATGGCGATCTCCTCGGCGTTGGGAGCTTCCTCGTCGTGTTCAACACGCCAGAGCCAGAGCGTTAGGATGACCATAAGGTCGAGCCCACAGAGCGGGTGCTCGATACTCCAGTTGGTGGCCGATGTGCGGGCAACCCAGCGGATGCCATGTACAGCGGCGACTTCGACACAATCGAAGCAGGCTTGGATGACCTTGAGCATCTCAGGAGAACGTTTGACCTTATCTCTCGCATTGGTCATAGCAGCGGCAACCTCGTAAGGATCGTGGTAACGAAGAGCCTCCTGAACGGACTTGAGATCCACCATGAGTCTAGCAGTGGTGTTGCGGTACACAGCCATGGCGTTGAAAATGAGAGGATGTCCTCGGTGAGGCGCACTGAGCTGAACAACAACTGTCTCAGGCTCACAGATGTCAAGTGACTTCTCCCAGGATTCCAGAGCCAGACGAAGCTTGTACTCGGTAACGACGTCCTGCAGGGCCTCAGGGCATCTCTTGTGATACCAGACTTCGAGGAAGAGGGCGTTGATCATGACGCGAGTAGCGAAGGCGCTGTAGCGGGCAGGCTCGCCCTGGAACAGGGCACAGTGAGACTCCTGGAAAGTGATGATGCTCGTAGCCTTCATGCTCTCGTGCCAGACTGCACTCTGATTAACGTCAAGGGCCCACAAAGTCTCGGAAGACGGCAATTCCAGGGTGTCGAACTCGTTGAAGCTGATGGCCGGCGTGTGGTTATATGTCATGGTCAGTAGGCCAAAGAAGATATAAACCGCGTAATATGTACGGCGGCAGCTCTCGTCTTCAATCCATTCCTGGTGGTTGGGCTGCGCACCTTGGCGGGCCTCGGAACGCAACTTGAGCTCATACCTGTTACCAGCGACCATGTTGGCGACAAGGCTCTTGACCGAGCAGGCCCACTCAAGTCCCTTCGGATCGCCGCTCCAGCTGGCAAAGATCATGTTGAGCAAGGTGGCTTGCATGGCCCAGATAGGGCACTTGCGAGAGCTGAAGTTCTCCTTGTTGACCAGGAACTGGTTGATTAGAAGCTTGGATCCGATGTGGAGCATGTAAGCCGAATCTTGCTCAAAGGCATAAAGAGCGCCGACTGAGAGGACTGAGAGCAGCAGGGGTGCCGAAACGTGTGCCGGGTTGAACGAGGAAGGATGCAGAAACGGCAGGTGATGGTGGAACAGGGTGAAATAAGTCGACAAGTAACGGTTCAGGTCGTCACCGTGAGGGAGACGGAACGTATCGAGCAGAGCACCCTCGCTGTCGCAGTGCTTGATATTTTGCAGAATACTAGCAATCTGATCTTCGGACTCAACTTGAGGCGGCTTGGGCATGGTGCAGACCTGAGCGGGACCCGGAGAGCGGCGGTAGTCGACAGGAGACACGGGTCCCATCATCGAAGGGAAGGGTGACAGAGCGCCGGGAGTTCCAAGGGCCGAGAGCGAAGCATTGCCAAATTGCTGCTCCATGAGGGGAGGCAGCTGACTGTGGATACCTATGGGACCAGCTGAAGCCTGGGTCAAACGACCATCGTGACCAGCAGTGGTGCTTTGAGACGATATTGACTGCGACTTGGCCATGGGCTGAGGCATCATGGTGTCCCAGTGTGTTTGTGGCATTTGAGGAAGCGTCATGGAACCGGCTTGAGGATACGAGGGTTCGGCAAGGATGGGTTCGGGCATCTGCGTGGACATGGCAGCCTTCTGTTGAAAGTTGGTCATCAGCATGGCTGCTTCCTCGACACCGAACATGCCATCGTCGGCACTCATCTGCTCGATGGCTGCCTGCTCCATGCCCATAGGGAGCTTGGGCGGGGCTGCTTCAGGCGACTGCTTGGATGCGTTGCTTCGTCGCTTAGTGTCGCTTTGCAACGGCACACCTCCATCCTTTGCGTGTACGGTACGGTCGTGGCGCAGAAGGAGGTCGCGACGAACGAAGGTGCTACGGCACTTGAGGCATTTGAAAGGGCGTTCTTTGGTGTCTGGAGGAAGAAGGTCAGCATCGAGGCATGCGCAAGTGTGGCGGGGCGGGTCAACTTACGCGATCGTTCGTGTCTGCTGCGGTGCTCGCTTCTGCTAAAAGCGCGATTGCAGAACTGGCACTTGTATTTCTTTTCGGGAGCTGAAGCTGATGACTTGCGGCTGATGGATGGCGAGGCCGAGCCGGCGGCTGGTAGGAGAGTGGTAGATGATGAGGCAGCAGGCATGGTGGATGAGGGGCGGATGGTCGGAGTTCTAGAAAAGGTGGTGGCGAGGTGAAGATGTTGAATGCTTCGGGCTATGTCCAGACAACAGAGGCCGACCGGCGCGTAGGGATTAAGTCTTGATGAACTGGCTTTGATTGGAATGATTATGTTGCATGGGCGATATTATGCTGCTCATTGAACGTGGGATTGCGACGATGCCCTTTCAGACGTCTCGACGCAAGATACAAGACAGTAATGCCAGGCAAGTACTGGCAGGTGGGGGTGATGAAGAGGGGGAGGGAGGGGCACGAGGCAAGAGCGAAGCAGAGATCAATGATGTGAGAAGAAGGAACGAGGGGAAAGAACTCAAAAATGGAAAGAGCCAGCCATCAGCAAAAAGAGGCGCGACTGCCAGTTTACGTCCGTTTAACGACGCGGGGCACCTCACAACCCTGGCTCTGGATCGATGTGTCCGAGCGCTGTCATAAACTAATCATCACGCCTGTGGCTGATTTCCTGTTTGGATTGTTGCAACTTGTGGTGCTCTGAAGCCTGTGGCCTGTCATCCCTTGGACAGCCATTATTGCAATAATCATTTGCCCCATGCTCGCCTCCACCGAGCCTATCTGTCAACTCAGCCCAGTCGCCAGCACGTTGACAGCGAAACGAAACGTTGTTCAGCGCCTTCTCGTCATGACTGGTGGTTGCACGCACGCGACTTCCGTCAAATCACCACCTCGCGTTTGCTCAAGAGCACAAGAATCCGTCCCGTCTGATGTCTCGACTAATTAGCGATTCTCTATATTAACTGGATACTCATTCTCCTGTGTCTCTTGCTGACCGCCAGACTTGCCACATTGCCATGGACTGCAGCTTTCTACAACAACAGTCCTCAGACAAGTCATCATGCGCACTCAATTTCCATGCGCTCTTGAGCCACTGCGAGTCTGTGCAAGACGCCACGTTATGCATGCAGCCGGACGCCGATGTATCTTCTATTCCTAACCCAGCCCCCTTATCATCTCATCCATGGCGACTGGCCAACAGAGAGACTGATCCCTTTGCCAACTCGGAAGCAGAGCTTCAAACACCGTCATGATCTTGCATCGCTTGACGTGTCGTGTTTAGACGATCTTCAAGCTGCATAACCCTCTCCGTATTTGGTCCCGATCAAATTACTTGTTCCTGGCATCGCGCATCTCGCAGAATTATCGATGGCCTAATCC
Organism: Aureobasidium lini; assembly: GCA_022813425.1. Lineage (NCBI taxonomy): Eukaryota > Fungi > Ascomycota > Dothideomycetes > Dothideales > Saccotheciaceae > Aureobasidium > Aureobasidium lini. Next base: position 91,649 of record JAKLML010000058.1, on the reverse strand, counting down.
GGGCTAAAGCATAGGAACCATGATCCGGCAGCTATCTTGGTGCCAGCGAAGTTTCCATATCCCAAATTCTGGGAATGGGGATCATGATGGTTTTCCTTTTTCTGTTTACTTTTGGTCCTCACCAAACCAAACCTCGGGCTCTCCTCCGAATCGATGTGTTTAGCATTCGGACATTTTGTTGTCATGTTCTACATTCTCAACCAGCTCCAGAAAGAATATCCAGCACGTGGTTTCTATTACCCGGCATGAGCATGTGCTCGTCTACCTTGAAGGAAATCGGAGGGGACGAGAAGCGGGACGGCCCATCTGGCATAATAGCCCCACATAGCTCCCAGCGGATGCTGTCTTCCGTTCGCACGCCGGTGGCCACCCCTCGCCGCGAACCGGATGCTTAGCGCGTCGTACACTTGAATTTCTTGCAGCGCTGCTCAACAATGTTTTTCCATCAGAGATTTCTGATATCGAGAGTTTCCTGCGAGTCAGAGAGTGTCAACGAACGCGTCGAGGAGAAGCGTGTTTTCAGACCGAGTCCGGATGATATCCTTCGTCATCAACGCTGAAAAGGGGCCACCACATCATTCATCATCGATAAGTATACCACACTAGAATATTCCTGAACCCTTGGGGTCGTTTCATCTTAAGTCTTGGGCGGCAGCTATCCCCAAGCTTGCGGCGGTCCCCTAGTGCTGGTAAGCTGGGACATTGATCCAATTTCGACAAGACCTTGTCGTCCACCCTGACCGGGATGTTGGTCCAGGACGGCTCTAGGGGAAGCGTAGGCTCATGGACTCGCTGCTCGCGGCTTGGAGTTGGCTCGGTATTGACGAAGCTTATCCAACACGATACGCGCAATTGATTGATGATTTGGCACTGCCCTGGTGCCCTTTGACTTCAAGACGGATCACGAAATTGGCACACACGGTTTGTCCGGCTCGCTGCGCGAAGATGTTCGTGATCCGGGTAGCCACATCTGATCTCCTCACCTTTTGTGGTGATTGATCGGGTCGATAGATCTTTTTATCACTACCCGTCGGGAAGGTGTGAGCAAAGGAACCAACGTTGCTTCGCCTATACGTGACTGGAGCGCCGCTCTCCCACCCCCCTGGATTTGGCTTCAACGAAGGTCACGATTCTACGGTCGCTACGAGAACAGCACTGCGCGAGAATTCAACCCCCTAGCTTCTCACGCGTTCCAAGTATAGCGGTGTCAACTGCGAGCATGGGGGACGTTTGACTATCCAGAAGCAATGTCTTGCGCCCGTCGACTCATGGCTGCCATGACCCGTATCTCGATATGTGAATGCAAAGGACAATGGTTTTGTATTTCTAGTCCTATAAATGGTCATTCATCTAATTCCATCGCACAAGGCTTTGAAGAACACGACACATCTCACATAGTCACTGGTCTGCTCCGATTGTGCTGCGGCCGCCTAGTTCTGTACCACGTAGGCGGCCGTTCGAGGCAAACAGGATCACATGAAGAAACGATATGTACTACAGAGTACCCGGTCCGAAACAAATGACTGTACTTGAGCTTGCAGAATATACAGGTGAGTTGCTACATCTGGACAGATTCTTCTTGATATATTTCATGACTCCACGTATCGCAGTGCCTCTCGTGTTCGGAGGTGCAATGTTTAGGTAGACGTACATGATGTGGCGGCAAGTCAAAAATCAGGACCGAGAAGTCTACTGAATTCTTGACAGGATGATTGACAGCGGCAGGACTAGCTGCAGCTGGGAGGTGGGTGTCTGAATTAGGGGCTGATCGGCTCGGACAAATCGATACATCAAGCAAGGGCAGGGTGGTACTTGCAAACCGACAGGATGGAGAGTCTATGGCGCTTTTGGTCAACGAAGAGATATGTGACCGTCATCACAAGGTATATAGGGGACCAGTCGACTTTCTCATGGCTCTCGAGTGATCGCACCGGCTGTTTATAAGCATGCTCACCTATAGACTGCAGTCCAGTCTTGCGACGGAAAAGCAGGCCTCGTTGGTGCTGAAGATGTTGTGCGATGCGAATCCAGCCACCATGCATGACAAGTCCGTGATTGGACTTCGCGTTGCAGAGAGGGGCAGGAGAGCATTAGGCTAGATGCACGAGGCGCGTCGAGGGCCACGTGAGTGTCAATAATGGTGCATTGCAGGAAGGAGATTCGATATCAAGCGCGTGGTGTATGCTTATCCAGCGTATGTCACTATTGTCGCACTCTTCCTACCTGGTAGGGTCAGCATTGCCAGTTATCAAAATGCACGATGATATCGACAACTCGGAGAAATTCAATTGATAGCTCGAATGTTTTGCCCTCTCACGGAAGTCCATCGATGCAATTCTATAGCTAACACCTACTAACATTGACCATGGGATCGTAAAGTGACGGTTGCAAGCGCTGAACAAGCATACTCTATGCGCTTGATAGCATCTCTCAGCCGTATACACACACCGAGAGGGGCACCGTTATTGGTGAACGACGATGCAGTGGCCAAAAGCAGCAAGAGATGAAAGTGACAAAGCCACTACTTGGTTGTTTAATCGAGGAGACAAAGAAAGGCAGAGATGCATTGGAGATAACGGACTCTATGCATGGCTGCAAAGTTCAATCTATTCGACGCTGGGACTTTGTTTCATATAATGTTGAGAATATAATAGAAGACAGATATAGAGCGCAAGTGAAAGGTGAAAAACGATAATCGAGGGAGGTGTGAAAGAACCCCGCGGGCGGTTAGGGGCCAGCCAGTCAAGATTTCAAGACAGTGTGTGAAAGATGTGAGAGGACAATGTAGGCAGAACCGAAATAGATACAGTCAGGGAATGGGAACAAGGGGTTGGTAACTGGTAGTAGAAGTAGCTGGCCATCAATCGATCATCCGTCCGAGGCAGGCTGAAATACAGTCGGTGTTTGGTTGTTATTTCATGGTTCATTCCTTTGGATGAAAGAGCTGGCGGTCGTGAATCAAGTACAATACAGCACGGACGGGCGTCTTTCTCAGAACAGCCCCAAGCGCGCATCCATTCAGCCAAAACATCGACCAACTTAGACCCTTGAATGTGGATCGTGAAGCAGTGTCCATTGTGCTTTCACACCGCCCACCGCTCATTCTTACCGCAGTCCCTCATTGCGCCGTCGCCGCCCTCGATCTCGTCACTGCTACACGGCGAACGAGTGTCAGTCTCCGCTCAGTGAAGTCTCACCCTCGACCCCTCGCGCCTGGCCCCGGCCTCGACCGAATTCACTCCGCGCCGATCTCCACGACAAGACAAAGACACTCCCGCAGCGCTCCCTCGGCGCCGACACCATCTCCGTATTCTATCACAGGCTTCGACAGGCTCCGGGACTTTGCACCGCGACACCGAGTTTCCCAGATCGCGAGACGCCGAAGGGCGTGTTCACAGAGTGAATGCCAACATGAATGGCCTCGCATCCTCTCCAATGGGCACCATGTATGTGCGTGCACTGTACGACTACGATGCCGACGATCGCACCAGTCTGAGCTTCCGACAAGGCGACATTATCCAGGTCATCACTCAGCTCGAGAGTGGCTGGTGGGACGGCATTATTCGCGGCGTGCGAGGATGGTTTCCCAGCAACTACTGCGAGCTCATCGCACAACCCCAAGACGTCGCTCCTCTGCCTGCCCATCTGTCAGACCCCCATGCGCACTCACACACCCATCTGGACGACACGGCCTCCGAGTCTTCTTACCGTCATGTCGACTCCGCACCAGACACCCAGGAAGAAGCTGCCTTCTGGATCCCGCAGGCCACACCCGACGGCCGGCTCTTTTACTTCAACACCTTGACTGGTGTCAGCACGATGGAACTGCCTCTGGAGAACCCCACCATGCAGTCCGAACCAGGTCCCCACGACAAGTACCACGTGCTTCAACCCGACCAATCTCGTCCTCCGCCCGAGATGCTTGCACGTGGCTACGAGCGTGCCGAGTCCGAGGCCGACTACGAGTCTGCGAGCGAGGCTGACATGACCCGCTCGAGAACATCTTTGGTGAGTGATGTCTTGTCCTACAGACAAAGGACCACCTTCTCTAACCTCTACCTTCTTCTAGCGCAATCGAGGCTCGTATGTCTCGAACGCCCTCTCTCCCGCAACTTCGTCCGAATCGCTCAGGAATTCCTCTCCTCTGACTAGATCACGCACCAATGTCGCCGACATGTCCAACTCCGCCCATCTCCACCAAGCCAACATGCCCAACATGCCCAACGGTATCGGCATGACATCCTTCATCAACAGTCCCATGACACCCGCACAAAAGGACGGTCTAGCCATTTCGCGTCGCTGTTTCGACGACTCTCAGACCGTTCTGCTTACTTGGAATACTCTGGTTGAGGACATGCGCCGAGCCGTCCAGCGTTACCGCGAATCGATCGACAACAGCTACAAGGGCGAGTTTGTCAAAAGAGCTGAGGATATATCAGATCACCTTCGTTTGTTGCTCGCCGCCGGCTCTGGTACCACTGACAACCATTCCGGTAATCCTTCAATCATCTCGACCAACAAAGCTTTGTACCCCCATTTTAGAGAGATGATGTCTAGCTTCTCAAAACTGGTCCTGTCCTCTCATTTCGCTGCAGCAGATTTTACAACTCCGGACTCGTACTCCAAGTGCTTGCAGGAGGCAGAAGGCTTGCTTCATGGTGTTTATGGTTATGTTGAGGTTGCGCGCCAGCAGCGGGGCGAAGAGATCCCACGTCTTACTCCTGGCTTTGTATCAGGTATCCGATCAGGTGCGAGTTGGCAGAACAACGGATTGGTCCTGGGCGACCCCTCTGCTGCATCACAGCCCTTCCTACAGCAAGACACAGATACCATTATCGAGCCTTCTGCGCGTCTCGACCAGACCCTGCTGGAACGCATGGATGATATGAGAAAGAATGTCTCCATCAGTATCCGCCGCCTGGACAAGCATCTCGCTTTCGATGACAAATTGGTTACACCCAAGAAACACAAAAAGGCCAGCCAGTTGATCTCCCAGGACGCCACTAGAGTCATTGAAGCTTGCCGTCCATACTTTGCAGTTGTCGAAAGCATCAATCTGGCACCGCTTGGATCTACCTTCAAGAACCCTCAAATCATCGATTTCAGTATACAGAAGCAGAAGTTCTACGACAATGCTTCAGAGTTGGTCCTTGCCTGCCAGACTGTTGCTAGTCCTTTGAGTGACGAGTGGTCTGATCATCGCGGCAATTCGCTCGAAGAACGCATCACTCATGTCAAAATCGTTTCGCGCGAGCTCGACAACTCTTCCAGTCAATTGCAGTTCTCTCTCCAACTATTGGCGGAAATGATGCCACAAGATTCCGCTGCAATGCCGAACGAAGACCATCACAACGCTAACAACTCATATCCCGAGGAGCCACGAGGTGTATCGACCTTGAGAGGCAAGCCTAACGGTCTGGGTCCAGCAAAGAACTTCGTCGACGGCCCCGAGCCGACTGTCGAGACTCCGCGTCTTGCTGACAATTCAAAATTGAAGCGCTTCTTTGGTGAAATGCCTGCACCGATACAACAGGAAGATGTCCCCGATTTCTTGAAGCTAGATCACGAAGGCGAAATCGCTTACGACAACAAGGTTCACCCAGCTCAACTGCGTGGTGGAACACTCACAGGTCTGGTCGAGCAGCTCACACGACATGACCGATTGGACTCGCCATTCAACAATACGTTCCTGCTGACCTACCGTTCTTTCACATCTGCAAGTGAATTATTCGAGATGCTGGTCAAGAGATGGAATGTGCAGCCCCCCTACGGCTTGAATCCTCATGATCTCGAGACTTGGGTTAACAAGAAGCAAAAGCCTATTCGGTTCCGTGTGGTCAATATTCTCAAGAGTTGGTTTGACAACTACTGGATGGAAGAGAATAGCGAAGTGAATCAGCAGCTCATGCAGAGGGTGTACTCGTTCGCGAAAGAGACCGTTGCTTCGGGTAGCACTCCTGGTGCTGGTCCCTTGATGACTGCTATAGAGCAGCGAATGCGTGGACAGGATGCTCCTGGAAAGCGATTGGTCTTGACGCTGAACTCAGAGAAGACTCCTACACCCATCATACCGAAGAACATCAAGAAGTTGAAGTTCCTTGACATCGATGCCTTGGAGTTCGCCAGACAACTCACTATCATTGAGTCCAGGTTGTACTGCAAGATCAAGCCCACTGAATGTCTTAACAAGACATGGCAAAAGAAGCTTCAGCCTAACGAGCCTGACCCGGCTGCTAATGTCAAGGCTCTGATTCTGCATTCAAACCAACTCACTAATTGGGTTGCTCAAATGATCCTCACACAAGCTGATGTTAAGAGGCGCGTCATCGTCATCAAACACTTTGTGGCAGTTGCAGATGTAAGTTTCATTAGTATAATTTCGGGGATGTTTAACACTAATGTTCGATAGAAATGTCGACAACTAAACAACTTCTCCACTCTTACATCGATCATATCGGCGTTGGGCACTGCACCTATTCATCGTCTAGGCCGTACCTGGGCTCAGGTCAATCAAAAGACTCAAGCAGTATTGGAGGTCATGCGCAAGTTGATGGGTAGTACCAAGAACTTTTCGGACTACAGAGAAACTCTGCACAAGGCGAACCCTCCTTGTATCCCATTCTTTGGTATGTCTCGATCTAAATACTGTTGCAATCGATGCTAACATGATTAAAGGTGTCTATCTAACTGATTTGACTTTTATCGAGGACGGTATTCCTTCAGTCATCAAGAAGACCAACCTCATCAACTTCGCCAAGCGTAGTAAGACCGCGGAGGTTATTCGCGACATTCAACAGTACCAGAATGTTCCCTACCCGCTGCAGCCTGTTCCGGAGCTTCAGGACTACATTCTCACAAATATGCAAACGGCGGGCGATGTGCATGAGATGTACGACCGCAGTTTGGCAGTCGAGCCCAGAGAAAGGGAAGACGAGAAGATTGCCCGGTAAGTCCTACTGACAACACAAGACGAGCATCATGCTGAGTCGATATAGGTTGCTTTCCGAATCGGGATTCTTGTGAGTCGCACGTGAATCAAGTCATGCTATGTTCAGAAAGAACAGATGCATGAACACCAGTATCAAAATTCAGTATCGACGCCGTTCACGTCAATGTTGTCTCAAGCACCGAAGACCGATGTTGAGCAGCAGCCAGGTCAGATTGAATGAAACATCGCGGCCGAAGAGGCGAGGAACACCCCAGGAAACGCGCCGAGGGAACAGATGTGTATGGATGTCAAGACCGCCAAAGCTACTGCCAGGTAGCCAACAGTAGCAACAGCGAAATGATTGGAAGTTCGGCGCCAAATATCGCTTTTTCGGCTGGTCAGACCTCAAAAGGCACAAAGGCGTTTTTCTGGCGTTGGTCACGCTTGGAAGAAGCTGGCAGGGATGGAACCAGGCATGGGAAATGAATCACGGACGATTGTTCCTTTCTGTTCTGCTTCGTATTCAGGTCATTGCGAAGGCGCATACGGGGTGTGTAGTTCTCAAAGCCGGAAAGGCAGGCCAGAGATCGAGAAAGGAGGGTCTGACGGACGGGACGATTTACTGCATCTTATCTGCAGTCAAGAGGCTTTATCATACATCGGTCGGTTAGGTCCACATACGAGTCCCCTCTGTTCTTCTTCTCTTCACCAATGGTTTCGCATCTTGAGGTTACACAGTAACAGCCTGAGACACGTAGGCTCCCGAGCCCTGATCCTGCATTCCGGATCGACAGTGCGACCTCAGACCCTCTCTCCCAGCTACCCGTTCAGCAGCGAACAGATACAACTACCTGCCAGACCCTACAACCCAGCTATTCTGGTTCGGGCAAAGTGCCGTAACGCAAGGCCTGTGGTCTCTTGCATTGACCACTGAAACGTTGAGGAACAATGCCTCTAGGGAGGTGACAGTGCCGAACAACCCTTTGGAGGGGTAGGCTGTCAAGAATTCGTGAGTCTTGTCGATCGTCCTTGCCTGCAGTGAGGTTGCGCAAACCCTTCGAGAACGACAACAATGGCAGGAAAGAGCTGTCCGCTGACTCGTCATGGAGCTTCACCGCGATACAAATCGTCACTTCCTCCCGAATGTGAAAATGGCTGATCAAGATTTTCTCGCTCATGCATTTCCTACGCTCCGTCTCCTTTGCGCACTTCGATTCATCGTAAACGGGATATTACTCCGATCATCATCACCATGAAGATATACTTTCTTTTACCCTCTATTCTCGTTGCAGGCGCACTCATGACAGGCTTTGCCCGTGCTGTCAATGGTGTGTGGAGATTCCTTTAGAGTAATGCTCGCTCGCATCGTATAGCACGTCTCAGTGCTTGCGGCCAGCAGCATGCCTCATGCTATCACCTCGGAATCTTTGCTGACTTGTGCGCTCGACTGTCAGAACACAACCATCCACGCTGCGAGTGCGGCTACACAATCAACGCTACCAGCTCTTCAAGTCCCTTCGCCCTCTTCACCGACCTCCTGGAAACCGACTTCCTACATCTTTACAACCTACCTGACAGTATCGATGTACCCGCCTCGGAAGCCGTTGGTTGGGCCGTACAAGCATACAACATCTCACCCTTAGTTGCCAGAGGTCCCTTCGGTAAAGCTGCTGAGATCGACAATGTTGTCCTAAACCCACTATCTAAACGTAAAGACTGGACTGGCAATGGAACGCTGGGCGGCGCCCCTGGTCTTCAGGTCTGGGTCAGAAATCAGCAAGATCTGCTTGGACCCGTCGGTGAACAGATGGTTCGGACCGGCGAGATCAACAGTCTACGCCGGGATATGCGATATGGGAGCTTCAGAGTTGCCATGAAGATGAGCGATGTTTCGGGCACCTGTGCCGCGTTCTTCTGGGTGCGTTCGTCCACTCCTTCAGTGAGCATGACTTTTGGCTGACATGCACAATAGTACCGCAATGACTCCCAGGAAATCGACATGGAATATCTCAGCCGACAAGCCGAATATGAGTCCGCCAACGGCTTGTCTCCCATAAATCTCGTTATCCAATCGCCAGCCTCTGCGAGTGCAAATTACAATGCCATCAACACAAGCACTTACCGCCTCGAGACTCTGCCCTTTCAACCCAGCGAAGGCTATCACGAGTATCGCTTCGACTGGACACCAGAACGCATCGTTTTCTTCGCCGACGGCAAACCACTCTCAGAGTTTGAAAACACTTTCGATGGCGATGCTCCCGATGCTCCTGGGACTATGATGTTGAATCACTGGTCCACAGGCAACGCTGGTTGGAGCGGTGGTCCACCAGGTCAAGATGCCGTCCTTACAGTCAGCTACGTCAAGGCCTACTTCAACTCGAGTAACGCAACACGAGAGAGCCAATGGAATGATGCTTGCGGAGGCGAGGTCTGGCGCAACCGCACTTGCCCAATTCCAGACTATCCTACTCAGGGCATTGACCCACAACGCATGGGGATGAAGGATCCAGGCAAGAGTTACTTCTTCATGTATGATGAATACTGCACCGTCAACCAAACGCTGTACCCAGCTGCCACTGGCGGACCAAGCAAATCGAATGGTGCTTCTCCTCTGCTGTCGACGCCGGAGACTTGGACGATACTCGGCTGGACGGCGATGTTCGGCCTATTTCTGCTTGTTGGTTGAAGCGTAAGGTGGCTTTAGTGTTCTCATCATTCTTGCTAAGACGTCCTTCTTGTTTGCAGCCGGGTGGTTTTCTTCTTGCTGTACTATCTTGATACCTTTTTGTTTTTAGGAAATTGATATCGCTTTCTTCCTAGCATTGCTTCCCATTGGTGCCCGTATCCTAGAGTTTCAAGATCTACAATGGTTGGTTAGAACCGTATCGCACTCGATTTCGTCTTTCCCGTCGAGGCCTGCTGTGCAGAATAGTAGAAGTCAAGGTCACTCATGCTCTTTGAGATGATTTGTTCACAGAGGCTTAATGTACAGTCGCATGGCGCAGCTGACAAAAAGCGTCTTGCAAAGCCGAGAATCCGTTAAAAGGTCTCGCTGTGTCCCCAAATCTGTAACATCACCTCGAGTATCATCACCTCGAAGAATCTAAAACGAGCTACAAGCTTGATTGATAATGCAGGTAGATGTGTTTGGAACACACCGGACACATGAAAATGCGATTTATACAAACCGTGTGAGAAAACAAACAGGGCATTACGGTGTATATACCAATGAAGAGTTGAACACATACATCCATATCGTCGAATACTTTGAGAGCAGGAGAATAAAAGCCCATGATCTTCTGAACACTTATCCCCCTTTCCCGGTGCCAAGCGGTTCAATCTTCAATCGTGCACTGGAAAATGGAGTCTATAATGAGAATGCTTGATAGAGACGAGCTTGGAAAAAGGAAGAAACGCACTAAGAAGGAAACATGGGGAGAAACGTAGCAGTATTTTGAAAATTTGGTATATTTGTGAGTGCGATTTTAAACAAGAAAAGAACAAGGGGACATGTCTATGTGCGGTGTATGTATTGATCCAAGCATGCGGTTTGCGCGCACGGCGATGCATGGACTATGGAGAATTCGAAACTGACGGCGATGTTTGGGTGTAATTATACTGTACAAGGGTTGATTATGTACAGCGAGGCGTGGTTTGATTTGTGAGAAGAGGGTTTATGCGTGTTTGTGTGTCCAATTCGAAGGTGTGGAACAGGTGAAAAACTCCTTGCAATGCTATGCGATATCCAAAGGTGGAAGAGATGGGCGGCGGTGGATGGTTTGGCCATGGGTATGTTGTATTGGTTGCCCGTAGAGATGTGTGTAGGTGGAGCGAGGTGTTGCCCGAGGAGATTGGTGGCCTATTGACATGTGCCACGCGTCGAGTGTCAGACGGCCATGTGTCAAGACGTGATCGAGCGCAACGTCAACCATGGAAGCTGACAGCGGCAAGCCACGCGAGAGATGAAAAGAACAAGGCGTGCAGCCCATGACGTCCATCGCGGACGATTACAGGAAGACAACGCCCATGCCGGCAGCAACACCAGCCAGACCCAGTACGGCGGTGAACAGCGAGCCTTGGGGCATGACTGAAGCAGCGGCACCAGTTGCGGCCTTTGCAACACCGATCTCGCCTGTGTGTGTACCGAGACCGACGGAACCAGCGCCAGCGGTGGTCCATTGTCCAGGGTGTGTTACGAAGGTCTGGGTGTATTTGACCTCTGTCCAGATCTCAGTGCTTTGAGCAGAGTCCCAATGGTCGGCGATCCAGTAATCTTGGGTGACGGGGACTTGTGTTGCTGCTTGTGTGGCTAGAAGGTCGATGGCCTGGCGGAGTCTAATAGTGCGTTAGTGAGGTGTCCTCGGCTGGTATGAGAGAGGAGGATTGCTTACTCTAGTTGGACATTGGCAGCCTCGTCGTTCCAGGCGGCGCCAGGAGCTACAGTTTGTGTGGGCAGAGGTGCGACGATGTTGCTCTCGGGTGCGGCGGTAATGAGCGGTGTGTCCTGTTCTTGTTGTTGTTGTTGTTGCTGGGGAGCAGCGAGGGCCAACAGCGGTGCTGCGGCAAGGGCGATGAATGTCGAGAAGCGCATCTTGTCGTGTGTGTGTGTCCTGCTGGCGAGTCTAGCTTAGGATGTGAAGGTGTGTGTGCCGGGAAGAGCAGCAAAAGATAATATCGAGTAAGGCTGGCGGACGGTGCCAAGGGGAACCGAAGGTGGCTTAGAAGCGTTGTTTTCCTATTTCTATATCGAGGCCGGTATGAAACGGTCGTTTGCTGCAATCAATGCTCGTGTCAATTGTGTGATGCTGAATGATTGTGGGGTGTGTGTATAAAGAGAGAAGGTGGGAGAGAGAGGGAGAAGAGAGAAACACGCAGGGCTGGGAACAGAAAGGCCGAGAGAGGCGCAGAAAATAAAGGATGGCGCCATGTCTAAGACCGGGGTGGGCTGGATGGGGTTGGAGATATGCCTGCAATCTGTTTGCGCCTCTCGGTCCATCATTGCTTGCACAGCCTGGACACATGCTGCAGGGAGTCATCCTGCTTACCCGTCGCCTAACACTGCTGTATCACCCTCGCGATGGCCACCAGCTTCGCACAACATGTGCTCGTCGTCGCTGTCTTCTGTGTAGAGGGTTGTTGAGCGAGTTTCAGATAACATCCTGACTCGGCCTCGATCTGCACCAATTCTGCTAAGGTTCGTCTAAAGCTGGCTTAAGCTTTCTTGGCTGCCTTTAGTCTCTGTGGTCGGACTGCTATCGGCCCCTCGTGAAACACTTCTGTTCTTTGTTTATCACTCGTGCATCTGCACAGCTATTGACAGATGCTATATCTCCCTATAAGGATTGAGATAGCTTCTTGTGCGGACAGAGACAGTGCAAGAAATCATTCGAGGATGCTCTCCTCTGTTGACATGCATGATCGAAGCATGATTGAGCCTCTAAACATGTTCCAAACTCTCGCCCAATCTGCCGAAGTCGCGCAGCTCGTATTAGCGCGGCTCATTTCCGTAGCAGCCAAAAATCTATGTCAAGGGAACCCATGTTTGCACAAAGGAGGGGCTTTCGAATGCGAGATCCAAACACCCGCCCTCTCCGAGAGAAATGGCATCAACAAACAAGTCCATCTCCTCACTTTCCCCCTGTATAACGCTTGTCAATGCTCGTAACCAAATATCTCTCCAAGCTTCTATCAATTACCGTTATAGACGTTGGTGTGCCATTCGTCATGTTTGTAAACGTCGCACTTATCGATCGTGCATAATGTGCCGTATTATTGTACTTGGGTACATTTCGGCCGAATCCCGATGCATGTGGAGCCGCTTTGGAAATTGACATCTCTTTGGTAAACATTACCATATTCTCCTCAGAATACAGCACTTCCTCACTGTTCACTGCTCCTACATCAATTTTCATGTTGACAAGAGAGTCGTCAAAATGCAGGATCGATTTGCGTGTGTGAACAATGTCCAGTGTGGCGGCATCTTAGGCATCTTCATAAAGCTTTCTACGATAGCGTCGCAGCATTTGAGAGCTTGATTTTGTTCTGGTTTCGTATCCTTTCTTTCAAGTCACAACGAGCTCAGATTGTGATGAGGAAGAAGATATCATGGATAGGTAGGGTGTGGGGACTGAGTAAGTTCTCGAGCTCTGGCTCTCCTGCCATTCGTCATTTTCGCATTTTCTCAGCCAACTTCAAGAAAGAGCTCATCACGGTGCGTATGCCATATGTGTGCGCCTCCAGACATGTAAGCGATATGTCACCGACTATTCAATATCGTCCCTTCAATATCTTGGTATACAAAGGCATCTTGTCGTACGTGAAAATGATCACTCGAGGTGATCAGGGTGACCCCAGTCTCGAGTTCTTGCCAACTTCTCAAGGTATCCCAATCGGCAACTGGTGCAAGATACATTCCGAATGGTCTGTCAAACACATTGTATACCGTTGGATAGGTGTAGACATATCGATGTGCAGATCTGATCTATGTGAAGCAGCATGAATTAGATTGTTTTGTGATGCAACAAGCCTTGTCTCTAAGTTTGGGTAGACATGTGAAAACAAAAGACAATGCGAAAGACAGCACCTGCAGAAAACCAAGGTTGAGTCTCGAGTTAGATGCAACATATTGTCAGCTGTGCTATTGTTCAGCGTCAAGACAACGCATCGTGTTGTTTATCAACACCAAACTTTTCAACTTTCAGCTTTGCTTGCACAAACAGATTCCCTCCCACATCTACCACACAAACACCTAACCAAACATGTTCACCATGGTAAGCATCCTGAATACAGTACCAAGTTGCTTGTGCCGGCAACTAATATCTCTACAGATCAAGACCATCGTACTGGGCGCTAGCCTCTGCGCCGCCATGCCTTACTCTGTCGATTTCCCATCAATCACACTCGACATCCATCCAACATTCTCACACAACACGATCATCAAACCTACTATGCCCACCTCTTCGTTCCCCAACCAAACCACATCCTACACCCTCGCCATCCACCCGACCTTCCGCGCCGTAGCCAACAACAATGCCACCAGCAGCGCTCTAGGCGCCTGCGGTCTTGGTATCGGCGCCTGCCCTACAGGCCTCTGCTGCAGGTAAACACGTTGATCCATCTTCTGCAGAGTTGAACAGGACTGACATATCCTCGTGCTAGCGAATACGGCTACTGCGGCTCCAACTCCAGCTACTGCAACTCCAACTGCCAGCCCGATTTCGGCATCTGCAATCTCAACACCACCACCACCACCACTCCACTCTACAGTTTCTCGTACCAGCCTCTGAGCACATCCATCTCTGCCACTTCGAACGACAACACAGGAGCTGCTGGCATTATCACTGATGATGTTACTCCTGCCTTTTCGACTGTGGGGATCAACCACGCTCCTGAGAGTACCGGTGATGTGGATGTACCTACGATTACTCTGCCTACTGTGACTGGTATCTCGTTTGAGCCTGTCAGCACCACTTTTACAGCTGTTCAATCCACCTGGGCTGCTACGAGATACGAGGAAGCTTCCATGATTACCGTCACTATGAAGAAGATCGGCTGTGCAGCTGACGCAACTTCTTCCCAAGTTTAGAATTCGAAGGGAAGGACTGGGGAGGAAAAAGTCTTATGAGCATGCGACAGAAGTCGTTTTCACGAGCATACGACAGAAGATTTCTCATGAGCACATGACACGAAGGTTTCATGAACAGATGATATCACGATGGAAAGTGAGAAAGATGGGTATGGGTATGATTTCTAACCAAGAATGACTCAATCGGTTGTCTCAAACATATGAGATGAGTCTCGAAAGACGTGGTCCTTGTTCGATCAAACTATCCTTCTATCCTTCTACCAATAGTGACACAGTATGTTGTGTCTTGTTCCAAGACCATTCAGTGTAAGCATGTACTGCTTTATGTTTGAGCCTGTGCTTCCGCCGTGTTGACAGTCGAGTACTGAGGCAAGATTGATTGCTGACATCCGTACATGTTGGCGAACCAAGCAGACCCTCCAATCAAGTAAGCTCCAGGTAGCGCTCCTGACTCAGCCCACAGAATCTGATACATCCAGTGCTTGCCTTCCAAGACGTGGAAGAGCATTTCGAAAGGTGCCATGACTCCAAGCACCATGATGCCAACTCCGATCATTGCTCCCAATATCGTCAGAATCCTGCCAGAGGGGTTATCTGCAAGACGGACTTTGACGATGTAATCGACGTTGGCGAAAAGGAGATAGGCACTAGTGGCGAGTAGGAGGACGAAACCTGCAATCCAACCCATCCAGGCAAAAACTGGACCGAGTTCAGAACCGTCGTGATTCACTGGTAGAGGAAGGTTCTGGAGGTCGAGCCAGAGCATCATGTTCACCAGTCCATAAGCGCAAAACTTCAACAACATCTCCTCTTTGTGGTCCATCTTTTTTCCCAGGTATTTGGATACGATGAAGGCGGCAGGCAGTGCGAGTGTTTGGCACCAAAAGATCTGGTAGATAAAGCCTTTGTTGTCTAGGCAGCCTGAGAGAGCGGCCAATACAATGTTGGCATACACGCCTATTATGGCACCGATATGGGCTCGTTGTCTTCCAGAAGCTCCAGTACAATGGTCGTCTGACTGGAACACTGATCCGAGAGCTTCGAGACCGAATGCAAGTAGCACTAAGCATGCGATGAGAAGGATGAGGCTGCCGATCCAGCGAGCGGCGATATCGAGGTCAGCAGTTGGAGATAGACCGCCCATATCGAGACATGCCAGGAGGATGGTGCACAAAGCATATGCTGCGGCCAACATGATGGCATTTTCTTTGGCTTTTGCTTGGTCTACAGGCGGAGTTGGAGGAGTTGAAGGGACGTCCACAGTAGTCGACGCCTGATGGTATGTAGTGTTTGGCGTTAGATGATATGTCACGGTCGGTGCGTTAGGTGCCTGGTGATAGGTCACGGTCGGGGCCGGATGATAGGTCATGTTGGGTGCCTGGTGGTATGTCATGTTTGATGCTGAAAGTATTCGATGCTGGAGGTTTGATGCTGAGAGGTGACAACGAGAGCTGGTTGTCAGGCTTCATGGAAATGCTCAACTGGAAAGAGCCAAGGGATGACTCCTGCTGCTGTTAGAGGTGATTGCTTGTTGGCACCTGGCTGATTCGTCAAGTTTTGAGCAACATCGCGCAAGTGTACGTAAGCCATGGTGTCTGGAAATACAGAAGGACAACAAAACCAACGAGAAAAATGTAATGAACCCCTGCCTTCCAGTGTGCTAAACTCTGTCACGCGTATAGCTGTAGGATTGCCCGATTATGACATTTTCAGAGGCAGCCTCCGTTAAGAGCGTGATAATTAGTCAGCGCCTCTCTGCGGACGACTAGAGCGATCTTAAAAAAATCGTGCATTTTTACAGACCGAATAACCCTAGGCATGGCCGTTGGAGATGACTAGAAGTGACAGAATTTAGCACACGGGGGGGGTGAGGTTCAAGCAAGATTATCAGCTGTAACAATATTTGATAATCTTACTGCGGTCAAAAAACTTTGATATATATGTTGCGTACATAGATTTTCTTCGGTTCGAATACATAATGTACATCAGAAAGCATCATAAATTGCGAGGGGTTTTCTATAAGTTGACTGCAGAGTATTGAGGCAACTCATGATGTCTTCTTCCTTCTAACCTAGTCAGGCAGGAGGATCCTCCGACAAATGAGAAAAGTCATAAAAATAGTTCGAGCTCGCAAGCTACCTCAATTCACAATGTTCCATGCCTGCCAAGAATACTCCTGGATCTGCAAATAATCATCCCAATATGCTGTCTGACTTCAAACGTCTGATGGCTCAGCGGCATTGACGACCGAGTACTGAGGCGAGGTCTTGAGAGCTTTGCTCAGCCAGGGAGTGTCCCAACAAGATATGTACCAGGTAGGACACCGAAGCATGTCAGAAGCAATTTGTGCATGATGGTTGGATGCAGGAGAGTATCAGAGAATTCGATTATCAACCACATGACAAACATGCCACTGAGAGAACCAATGATGACAAGAAGGATTGCCCTTGGGTTATCAGACAGGTGGAAGTCGATAATTCGACCAGTAATGACACAAACAAGAGTGACACTGCAGGTGAATAGAAGACATGTACCAATTAGCCACGCGGACCACTGCCATAGAATCCCGGCCTCCATGTTTGGTCTGAGTTTGCCCGGCTTGTTCTCAAGATGAAACCACAATAGCGAATTGGCCATGGTGTAACTGGCGATTTGAATGATCAAACCATGTTCATCTCCAACCATATCTCCTAGTCTGGAAGAGTGTCCGGCAAGGTAGGCGGAAGGAAATGCCAGGAGCTGAATCCAAAATATCTGGTAGATCCAGCTCTTTTCTTCCAGCGCATGAGACAGAACTGCAACCAGGATTGCGACAGTGACACCGATCATAGCACCAATGCCAGCGCGGGCTTCCCCAAAGGGATGATCGTCTGGGCCTTTTGACATCCCGGTAATTCCGGCGATGACGAAAGAGAGCACAACATAAGTGAGCAGCAGCAGAAATCCACATGCTCCTTGGAATAGGAAAAGTAACAGCGATGTGGTGTCTGGACAGAAAAGGTCGAGATAGAGCAATCCGAAAAGGGAGATGAGGTGACCAGCCACGTAGAGAATTGATTGATCTTTTGGGCTGATGCTGTATGGATTGATGCTGAGTTGGTGCAAGGTGACTGATGACATGGCCTCGGTAGTAGCCTGCATGTTGTCGTCATTTGGAAGAGGATCCATGGTTACTGATATGGTACCGCTGTTGATTTGCAATGTGTGCTTGTGTTGGAATACGACTTGAAGTCGAGCAGGAGCACAAGAAGTAGTAGCAGAGGATTTTCTAGTGACCTGGCAAGAGCAAGTTGCTCGAAGTTTGTTCGATCCTCTTTGTGGCTTCCAGTGCGGTTTCTTAAGGTAGCAAAAGAGGACACGTGATGGGAGCTTGGCCGAAACATCCTCCCTCGTGGCTTGTGTCATCTACTTTCTCCCGTCTCCTACAGCTTGCAAGAAAACCACTGTGTCTTCAGTCAAGCTGGATAAATTTCAAGCACTCGAGCTCGGGTCAGAGTGATCTCATGACCGGAGCTTGGCTGCAACTATCTCGTGGCTTTCGAAGTTTTGAGCAAGATGACGTACGAGTTGCAGAATGAGAGTTGATGTAGAATGTCTTTCATAATAGTAGAACGCTCAAATCGAGAATGAAGGCGCCTTGTTCTATAATATCATGAATCTCATCCCTGGATGCCTATCCATGTCTCCTGCATATTCGTGCAGTGCAACAGCCTAATAACTGGCTTGCGAGCGTAGCTCTATCCTCCCCCTCCAATGCTTCAGTCAAACTAGACTCTTCAGCGGCCAATCTTTATCACCATGGTCCACTTCAATGAGATGCTTTGACCCAACCCTATCGCAAACCAAACCACCAACCGATGTAACAAATGCTCCAGGCAATATAGCCGCTTGCACCAAAAGCCACCATTCCATAGACTGCATCTTCTTACTCGCACCCGAGAGTAGCATCCCAGCAACTGCCAAAAGCATCCCCAGGAACACTCCAACGATACAGCGAACATCAAAAGGCTTGCCAAGGAAGACGTTGCTCAAACACTGCACTGACGTTCCAAGCGAGAAGCCAAGGCAAGGAAAAACGGCGAGGAGATCGAGGAGGAAGAGGAATACAACGCTGACGATGCGTTCAGAAGTGTCGACATCGGATGTCAGTATGGTTTGGAGGTTTAGAGAGTAGGCACTGAGGAAGGCAACGAGGTATACTGCTGTTGAGAGTAGGAGTCTGGCTCCTGGTGAGGCGTCCATGCGATAAAGCTGACAGCCGGTGCGATGAAGCTGACAGAGTACGAGAGCTAAGGACACGCCAGGTACAATCCCCGTTTGGGCGACGAAGATCCGGTTTTGCGAAATCACTTCGCCCATTACGCCTGTAGTCCTGAAGACAAGACTGACAAGACCGACAACGACGACACCATACAACGCTCCGATTGCAGCAATGACCCTGCCTGTACGAGTACTTTCGTTCAAACAAATGCCAATGTAGTCGCTGATCCACTGGACAGTCCGGAAGCCAGAATAGATCATGGGCGATGTGATGAGCCCACTGGTCAGACCGCATATGGCCCACTCTCTTGAGGTACGCATAGAAGGGCCGTGCAGGTTGACGAAGTACCAAATCAAGTTGAAGGATATGTATTGCAGAAAATACAGAACTGCGCAGACCCACGGAGGAGGCCCTCGTGGTGGGTGTTCGCTGGGGTCGTCCTTGAATCCTGGTCTGATTGACGTAGCTGGGAAGACGAGTGTGATCGGGACGGTGGCTGTGGGTGGTGTAATCGGTATCAGGGTTGCGGAGGAAGACGATGCTGATGAGAAGGTTCCAAGAGTGGAGACTGGTAATGCCTCCGGAGCCGATTGTCGATGGAGTTCCGGCATGATGTTGATTATTTTATATCATTTGCCGAGCTCAATGATGAATGGAGCAATGATCCGCTGAATATGGAGTGTGGCTAGAAACTGATGGTCTGGCGAGGAGACTTGACAGAAAGCGGAATGTTTGTTAGCCCGAAGTCTGGGAGGAGCGGATCACTGAGACCGTCATCAGCAGAAGCTCTTTCCTCAATCGCACGAGCTTCGGACTTCCCCAGGACAGCACCGAGTGGTTCGCTGCTTACTATATATCGACAGAATACACCAATCAAGACAAGTGAGCACAAAACTGGCCGCTGCGGGAAAGTGATGGGAAGAGGCTATATCTAGAGCCATAGGTATTCATATTAATTAGCAAATGATATCAGAATCTTAAATGTGCTCTCAGCTAGTTGTGGATCAAGAAAGCATAATCATCTGCAACGACCATTGCAAAAACGTGTGCACGCAAGCCGTATCATGTTAACCTAACTATGCGTCTCTGCTGGCAAGTATCGGTCAGTTTATGCATTACTCCGTTTGCATATGAATATCGAGATCAGGACTGAGCAGTCGAGTCTCTGCAAGAGCGGCCTCAACGCGAGGCCAGTCACCCGCTGTTTGCAAAGCGAGACCAAGATCGAAGTTGGGGTCAAACCACCGTTCTCGGCGAGTCAGTTGTCGTTTTCCACCTTCAAGAGCGCTGCGAGCAGCTCGAGTTGTCCGAGCGCGTTTGATTCCAGTGCCGCCACTTGCCGAACCTTGACTACTACCCTGTAGCTTCCCACGATGCGTTTCGAGAGCGAGGTCGTAGGCTGCAATGCTTCGCACGTAGGGCGCTACATCAGTGACCACAGTATTGAGAGGACCATCGAACACGGAGTAAGCAAGACTTGGCGGACCGCCTGTCGGAGTAGTCATCATGGTAGCGACTGTGTCGAAAGCTGACGAGATGTCTGCACGAGTGAGCTGGCGTAACGTGCAGCTTGGTAATTTCGACTCGATCACCTGGTTTATAAGGCTCGGAGGTGAAGGGTGTAGATGATTCGAGAAAACTTTACGGATGAGACGAGAGCCGGACACCGCAAGCTGAGTATCGAGAGTGCTGTAGTCGAGGACCTCGGGAGTCTGGAGTAGTGCCATGCCATGGATGTAGCTCAGGCGTGTCTTTTGAGGCAGTTCAGGCTGCGTCGCATCTATCTGAACACCTTGCATGCCAGGAAGACCGACGCGGCAGAACACGTCCATATCCCCGAGACTGTCAGATATGCTTGAGTATTCTTTGAGTGCGGCCATGCGTAATTGCGGATTCTGTGAAGAGAGCTGGTCGCTTGTGATATCTGAGAACAGCTGTTCGCGTGGATCAATCTCCCAGCCTTCCCACATCTCCTTGAGCAGTTCATCGCCCTGGGTGTCTTGTAGAGAAAACTCTGTTTCATGAGCCACAAATCCCATACCTGCTTGATAAGTGTTCTCGCTGAATACTCTGATGGGGTGACCGTATTCGTCGATTCCTGTTCCAGTTGGCCATCTTGGGAAAATCCAACTCAGTCCTCCGCGAGGATCCCCAACTCCCATCTGACACCATAGCTGCAATTCGGCAATACTTGCACGTAGATCATGATTCTTGGCACCATAGAGCGTCGATACCGCGTCACGGTACAGTAGATGACCCTCTCGAGCTGCCAACAAGAGCATGTAATCTACAGCAACCTCTGCAGGCGTAGCTGACAAACGTAAAATCGCTTGACATGTGATAGCTTGAAGGGGTACAAGGTCCTCATCATTGCAGGTTATAATAATCGGTCGCTTCGAGTTTTGAAGCAAGGTAAAGATGGTGGACCAGAAGTTCTTGTCTTCCTCAAACATGATGTCGACTTCTTCAAGTAATATGAGGGACTGCTTTTGTCCTCGTGATGGCTTCGAAGATGACAAAACCTTCTGAACCTGATCGACGCTCAGTTTCGGTTTCTTCTCTTGCTTCTTGGGTTGTGAGACTGATTTTGATTTCGACGTAAAGAATGATTTCATGGTGCCTTGGCGACCTGATTCGAGGTCTTTGTTAAAAGCATCTGAAAGTCGTCCAGCATCTTCATCAGCGGATGTGTTGCCGGTGTCACCAGAAATATTCTGCACGAGATGGTTCTCTACCATGTCTCCAATCTTGTCGAGCACGTCTTTGCCACTTCTGCGTGAACCCGGGTTGATCTCGAATATCTCGAAACCCAACTCCTTTGCGGCAGCATGAACCATGGCAGTCTTTCCGCAGCCGGAAGGCCCACTCAAAATGACCGAGTTCATGATTTTCGAGCGATTAGACTGGTTGCCGAAGTCGATGTCACGCACAAGAGATGGCTTCTGGCCTACACTCAAAGGTAAGGTGCGACTCAACTCAGTGAGTTCTTCTGCGTCATTGTAGAAGTCATCGTCGTTAACAATGAAATCATCCAACTCTGCAGCCTTCTTACGGCGTTTTTTCTTCGGTCCTCGTTCACGATCCGCCTTGTCGTGCTTGGGGACATGAGAGCCAACTGTTTCGACTGCACTGATTGTCAAAGCCTTCATCCAGTCCCTTAGATATGTAGCTTCTTTTCCAAGTTGCAAAACCTGGGCCGCAAGCCGAGGTGAGTATTTCTGAGCCCAGGCTTGCACTTCTGATCGTCCTTGATCGAAAGGTGTGAGGTTATCTGACATCCCATGAAAGAGATCCTCGCAAGCTGGATGTGAATGATGGTGATGAGATCCCGATATTGATTGGAGCTCATCCGCAAGAAATTGAGCGTGAAGCTCGTTGCTTATCCACCTCTGAGCCCGAGAACCAGGAACGAGATGGCGAGTGGGAACGCGTAGCGAAGCAGGAGGATTGTGAAATCCATCTGGTCTTGGTGTGTCCTTTTGATGGAAATCAAGACCGCGTTCCACACGAGTAAGCGCACTCTCAGATGGGGCCAGGAGGGGTATTTTGAACTTCATTTTGCGAGTCGAACGAGGCACAGGAACTGACATGTCTCGTTGAAACCGGCTTGGGTGGTAATAAAACTCACCCCGTACGTGAGCATTGCCTTTTGATGGAAAGGGTGCTTCGACCATACCTGGTTGTTTGATGATATTACGATCTCTGTTCGAACCGAACTGCGGGAAGCCTGCCGATTCGCTCGCCGTCCTTGAGCCATTTTCTCGTGCTTGTGCTCGCAACTTGCCAGGAGTCACAGCCGAAGGTCTCCGCGGGCTAGGTATATGACTGACCTTTGGATCTAGGGATCCTTTCAGGGAAGCAGCAGGAGGTTGGGAGGTGTCTTTCGGCTTCCCAGAAAAGAATGGATGTGTTGGTTTAGAAGGATCCGGTTTGGGTGCCTTTGGCTTAGGTGGTGGGGCCATTGAAACATGCTTCGGAAGACAGAAGGTTTCAGAGCCATCAAGGATACGCGCTATCCGTTGTCCCAGATCCTCGTCAGAGGAGTATTTTATTGCCACGACAAGCTTTTGCTTCTCTTTCTTCGGTCTTCCACGTTTTGATGACTTTTTGGTTGGAACATCTTCTTTGGCTGGTAACGGCTTAGCGGAAGGAGAGACCAGAGTACCACCAGTGCTCAATTTCAACATCTTCTTCGGCGTCGTGCTCTTTGGGGTGTCCTGATGGCTAGGATTTGATTCAAGCTGCTGACTCGTGTTGTGGCGTGTGTCGTCGGACTGACTGTTGGCAGGATGTGATGATGGAAGTGAAGTCGGGCTTGAGGGCTGAGGCACCACGTCTTCGGAGCCTCGATCGGAGATAGCGACATCATCGGGAAGGCTCAGCTTGCGTCTCTTGCGGCGAGTAGATGTCGTAGCCTCGATGGACTCGAGGTTCGATGCAGGCTCCGGCTTCTCCTTGGCCTTTCTGGGGCGAGTCTTCCTGCCATTGCCTGTCTCGGACACCAGTGAGGCTTCGGGTTGTGACGTGTAAGGTTCGGCTCCAGGTGAGGTATCTTCAGGTAGAATTGAGTGCGCAATCTCGGGTAAGGGTTGGGGAGCAGGCACTGCGGATGAGTGAGAAAAGTAAAGTTATGTGGAAATGGTACAGCGAAGTTGTACCTTGGGGCTTTTTAAAGAAGGGATGCACACTCTTGTTCTGACCATCACCCATGACGCCGATGGTCATATGAGAGGGGTTGGAAGAAGTGCGTGTTGTGTGTTGGCCAATGTCGCGCACTGCACAATCGTCACCAGAGTCTCGACTTGAGAACGACGCGTCTGCCCGATGCGTGTCGCGCCTGCCATTTCGGGCTTAACCATCCAACGCTGTGTTATATCCGACAGCGGAGCAGACTAGCACCGAGCTTGGCATGAATCTTCAATTTTCTTGACAAGCAAAAGTAGTAGAAACACCTTGTCGCCATAAGGAATTTGTTCGCGCTACATCACACAAATGGCTGACGGAGCTGCCATCGAGGCTCCCTTTACTCTCGCCTCCCTTCCCAAACCCTTCGATTCCACCATCGGCACCACCTTTGCCGCCCCTGTATTCGGACTCCGCGCCCAAAAATGGAGAAAGAGACCTGAGATTGTCGCAAGTGTCGACGGAGACAGCATCACCATCTACAATGTATGTCGCATACCAGAGGAACTCGCTTGGGTCATGCCGCTAACTCTCTTCCACAGGTGCGTAATCCGCGCCTGGTAACATCGTATGCTCTTCCTCCTCAGACTCGTCTTCTTTGTGCGCCATGCTCCATCTACCGCAAGATTACTGGTCGCAAAGCCGCACAGAGAGTGACATACGCTGTTCTTGGTCACACAACTGGAAAGAAGACCGAGGTCATCTGCTTCACCGAGGACACAATCGCCGACTCGACCGACCTTTCTGCCGACCAGCAAGTCAAGACAAGCTACCAACTGCCCACCTCGACCAGCACAGTCTTCGCCGTCCACGCTCTTGCCTCACACTCGGATAACGAGACTCTTGGACTTGCTCTGGATATCGCTGTCACCTACGCCGACGGAAGTGTCGAGTGTATCGCTGGCGACCTTCAGCAGAAGAGATGGGATGCAGATGCTGCTCAGACTATAGTCATGGCCGACTCTGACGCCGTGCCTTCGTCCGTCAAGGTCGAATATGCTACCGTCACTGATGTGACTTCAGCTAAGAAGGGTCTGCTCAAGAGCAGAGAGGACGCTTTGGCCTTGATCGGAGGTGCTGTCAGTCTGGACAATTCGACCGAGCTCAACATGCCACTTCTGGCTTTGGTTACCGTCGACGATCAGAACACCCGCCGCTTCAACCTCTTTTCTTTGCCTTCTAGATCAAAAGACCTAATCACTAGTGCTCACCAAGGTCTCCGTCACCATTTCAGCTACGAGCTACCAACCACGCCTTCTTCAGACAAGGCTACCTTTTCCCTGCAGTCATCAGCTGGCAAATTGCACCAGATGCTTTCCGGTATCATCACCACTTACGACCTTTCCGGCACCGTTCCTCGGGTGCTTTCCGTTCTCACCCCTCATACCCAGGCTCACCAAAGCTTCGTCCGCATATCTGCCGCCCTTGTCCTTGCTGCTGAACCTACCTCCTGTGCTATCTACGACACCAAGTACAGCTCCTTACAGGCTGCCTTGTCTCTCGAGAGTGATCCTCTGGAATCAGCTGGCGACAAGAGAAAGAGAACCGATGGCGCTACTGAGGGATCCCTGAACTTTGTCACTTTCTTTACTGACCTCGGCCTCGCGGTAGCCATCTCTGGAAACGCCCTTGTTGGCTTGCAGATCAACCTCTCGGCGACTGCCTACAAGAAGTCAAAAGCCAACACTAGTCTTCTCATCAACTCTCTCGGCAAGGGTTCAAAGAAAGCACTTGTTGCTGCTCCAAACTCCGAATTATCCTCTCAGGAATGGCAGAGCTGGAAAGAGACCGTCGACTCTCTGGTCGACTCCGATGTAGCCGCACTTGAGCGTTTCCTCGCAGCCGAGCTCGAATTGGCATCCACACCCAAACAACACAAATCCTCGACACTCAGTTCAGAAGAACAGGATGGTGAAGACAACAGGATGTGGCCTGCAAGAGACGCTCGGTTCCTGGTTCAAAAAACTGAAAGGCGCAAAGCGGTTTACCTCCTCAGCAAAATGTTTGCTTGGAACGACACAACCAAGGACGAGCAGAGCTCTATCTCTATGAACTTCTTTACAGCGAACATCTTCAGATGGCTTGCCACTACTGGATACATTTCCGCCATGGAAGTGGAGAGGGCCTTGCGCGAGACAGGCGCTATACAGTCTACGGCTTCAAGAGTTCGTCCTGGCGATATCATGAGGGCAGTGAACGAACTTGACCCAGAGATGCATGTCATGCACGAGTGGTTGAGCTGGCCCGTATATCTGGAGCTCGAGGAAGTCATCGTTGCTCTGGCGTCTCTTGTCAAGTCTCTCCAAGGACCAAGCCCCGCTGCAGTCGCTAAGCTCATTACCAGCAAGAGTGAAGATGCTAGCAACGAATTGGAGACTGAAATCCAAGTCGAATCTGAAGCCGCTGAGGCCGATCTCGAGTTTGCCTTGTCAGCTCTTGATACTGGACTAAGTGTCCGCAGCGCCTCATTCCGCACAGTCTTCACGCGTCTGCATTCATTCCCTTCTCGCAGCATTGTCGAGACACTCCGCACTCACCTTGCACCTCGCGAGGTTGTGTTTTTCATTCAGATCCTTCGTATTGAACTCGCAGACGGCGGTTGGACATCTCGTTACACCGATGTTGAAATTGCCAACAGGCCCGAAGATGCAGGCTCACCCAGCGATCACTCAATCGCTATCATCAGCAACCTTCTCAACTGTGCCATCGACTCTATTGGCACATCTGGCTGGCTTGTCGGTCTCAGTGGAGACCCAGAACTCCAAACTGATGACATGCTCGAGACACTCGGAGCAGAGACCAGTGCTGCTCTCGAGACATGTATCGAGGCTTGTAGCTTTGGTGTCTTCTTGAACGACTTTGAGCGTTTCAGCAACACAGTTCAAGCTTCTCAGAAACAAACGACGATCAAGAAGGTCGACCCCATCAAGACGCCTGGTTTCGAAGAGACCCCTCTTGCTGTAGATCCTATTCTTCCTTTGGGCTACAAGGCCCAAGGACCCGCCAGTAAGATGCGTATGACAAGCACGGGTCAGGTCGAGAAGAGCAGGGGTCTTCGCGGTAAGGAGTTGTCTATGCGTGTTGGCAAGTACTCTCTGGACAGAATCGTTGTCTAAGCATTGCATGGAGAAGACTACATGGATGGAAAAGATTTAGCTGTATTTACTTAGCGAGGAGTCACTGGATAGGAAAATCATTGTTTCTCATATGCATCCATTCATCTTCTGACTCGTAACTTTCTATATCGCTACCCATCTATGATCCACCAGATTCTATGATGTCATTGCTTACCACTCGAGTCTGCGGCAAGCACGGTCACAAAAGTAGGTATCTAGACAACCATCTTCAATTGCTGCATAACATAACTTTCAACACGTGAATCACAGTCAAATAAAAATCGCAACCTTTCACAATGGGCTTACCACAACAACCCGCGGATGGCGCGACCACAACCAGCAGCGTCCCCACTTCAGCCAGCGAACTTCCTCCTGCTGCTCTCGAGCTAGCAGGCAAATTGTTTGACTTTGCACGACAAGGCAAGACGGATGAGTTGGCACAATATGTCAGCGCGTAAGTCAATTGAAAGATACTTCATGGGCTGGCTCTGAGATCGATATGCCAAATCTTCGCCACGATAGCGAAGAGCTTGTATGACAGAGTCAGATCAAGACAAGAGTCGAAGCAGACCCACGAACCATCGATAGCAACAGCAAGAAAACCATGCTAATTTAATTCCCCTCCAGTGGCATTCCGCCAAACCTCACAAATTCCAAGGGCGATACCCTGCTCATGCTAGCAGCTTACCATGGACAAGCCGAGACAACAAAGATGCTGCTAGACAAGGGTGCGGACCCGAATGTGTTGAACGACCGAGGTCAGAGTCCCATCGCCGGTGCCGTGTTCAAGGGTTCGGATGATGTTGTCAAGCTACTCTTCGAAAGGAAGGCGGATGTATATGCAGGACAGCCCAATGCTGTGGACAGCGCGCACATGTTCCGAAAAGAGGACTATCTCACACTTTTTGGCGTGGAACAGCAACAATAAATGCTCAACAAGTTCCCCAAGCCTTTCATGCAGACTGTGATTGCAGCAGCTGAACGTGAAAGCCGAGGAACCGTTTAAGCCGCTGCTTTCGATATCGACCAGAGACTCCAGGCAGGATTCGCTTCTACAGCATCAAGCTGTGGAGTCCGCAATGAACGTTATCTTCGAGATGGCAGGCATGTGTGCAGTGGGACGTGGACGAACCAGAGCGAAGCCAGCATGTGCATGGGAGACATGGAGGATTCACAAGGCGCTATCTATCAACGCCTGCAGCGGCATCCCACAGCACCAATGCTCATCAGTACTACACACTTCACTCAGTCTTGCACGAGCAAGCTTAGCAATCACAAGCAATATCATCCTAGTGAAGCCTAATAATACTCACTTTTGCTATCGACGAATACTGCGATGGTTGTCGAACTATGACCTCGTCGTCGAGTGGCTTCCCCGAAAACGATAGAGAAAGATCCGAAATTTTAGCATGTGAAAGACACGGGTCATGCCAAGGCCACGGGAAGAGGAGCATGTGATATTTGTTGCCCGTTGTGCAGACCAGAGATGATGAGTTCCATCGACGTCCTTCCTACACGACCAATGCCGATGAACCCATTCGACGAGTCTCCATCGCTTCCCAATCGCCTTCAAATCCCCTCCGTCGTGTTCTGCTAGCTACTGCCAGAGTCGTCGTCGACTTGCGCAGGAGCTCCATCGACGTCAGTGCAACAATGGAATCGCAACGCCAAGCGCCGCCCGGCTACGCCTATTCTCACCACCCAGACAACCTCAAACTGCCTTCTGTTCCTCAGCAAGAGCTTCACATGAATCATGCGCCAGCCGATATCACCCTTCCCGATCTGAAGTCTGTCCTCGCCGACCTTCCTCCGAAGACTGGTCACCCCAATGCCTTCTCCAATGCTGTCGCCGCGAGAGAGTTGGACCAAATGGGCATGCCTCGAACCAGCATTGAATCCGACGCAGCTAGTAACATGAGCCTGGATGACGGAACACAACGCTCGACAAGCGTGTCAATGGACGACCCTGATGTTCGCCTGGCTGCTGAAGCTCTATCTGGTCTCGGTAATCCTGGTGTGTATGCCCAATCTCCGCATGAATTACGACATCGACTGATATTCCAGACTTTGCGCGTTCACCCAAGACCCGGCCATCGGCCTCAAAGCCCAGCCCTGCACGCACCTCTACATCTTCAAACAAGGACCTTGAGCCGTTGTTGGACCTTCTGGTCGATGCCCATCCTTGGGTCGGAAACACAGTAAACGGCAGTCTGTCCGCTTATAATGCGACCAAGAACTTCTCACCCCGGATTGTTAGATACGGAGTCCATCTCGTCGAGCGCAATGTTGGCTCTCCTGTTGCCAGTACCGTCAGTAACATCGGCAGACGCACTGGTGTCGAGGGAGGTATCAGACGCTACCTCGATAGCCGTAGGCCCAGCTCACCTGCCATGGATCCTACTCATGGTAGCAAGCGTCGCCGAGTCACTTCGGATGATATGGAGATCGACCGTAACCCCCAGGAGCCCGGTCTTCAAGATTCTCAGGAGTTCTTACCAGCGTATCAGGCCAACAAACCGCCTTCATATAGGAAAGAAGTCAGCCCTCATGGATCAGAAAGAAGTAGAGCCTTGGAAAGACCTCCTATCAACAGGAGCTGGTCAACCAAGATCTTCATTTCCACTTCTGCTCTTGGTGTCGCTCTTAGCGATTCTTCCCTTCGAAGTCTCCAGTATTGCGTTAAGCTTCTTTCGTCGGCCACGGAGCACGTTGAGAGTGTAATGAATGCGTTGAAGATGGTCCTACATGAGTACGACCAGTCGCAAGAAGTGTCACAACAAGACCGAGCTAGGCGTGAAAAAGAGACGGAAGCAGGCATCATCATTGAAATCAAATCCGGAAACGAGCGTGATCAATCAACGGAAATGCTTGCAAGACGTATCAAGTCTCTGTGTGATGATATCTGGCATACCATCCAGACTGTTGTCCATTCTGTCTCGACTTACGCTGGAGGCGCTCTCCCTGAAAACGCCCGCAACATTGTCAAGGGACAATTGCTTTCTATTCCTCAAAGATGGCGATGCGCCACACAATCGGCAGAAGCAGCATCCCCCTCGCAGTCAGCCACCAAGGCCGATGGCGGCGAGGATGGCAAGGCCATCGAGGGTCAGAATGCAGACGAGAACACACGCAAAGCAGCACATCGTATGATTGCCTTCGCCACCGAGGGCCTCGATATGATGGCTCAAGTCAACAATGTCGTCGGTATCACATTGCAAAGTGCCGAGAATTGGCTGCAAAGCCTTGGCAGAAATAACCGCGAGGAGGAGATGATGGACGCTGACGACCCAAGAGAGTCGGCGACCGAGTAAGACAGCAAAAAAGAAAACCCATCGTTCACTTCTATTCTTACTCCATCGATGAGACATGCGCAAACAAATCACAAAAGCAGCCACGAGTCAACGAAAATCACCAACATTCATATCCCGAGCAACAAAAAAACTAACACGAAAATGGTAACACTGGCTTTTAGGCGCAGTATTGGGTCCTGGCAGGCCAGAGGAAATGGGAATGTCTGAATTTTTGTTGTTTGATGTCTTTTAACTTTGCTTCAAGGGTTTCTTTCAATTATTGATATCGACCGCGAGCGGCAGGAGTTTTCGGAAGGCTCGAGGATCACAGAACAATTTTCCTTTCTTCTTCATTAACTATTCTATTTCATGACTCTCGTTCATACCGAAAAGCGAATATCGTTATTTCCACAGGCTTATCCTGCTTCACTTTCTCTTTTTTGAGATGCTTGAGGGGTTGTATATAGCACTTATTTGCATGCTTTTTCCCTTTCACGCCTCATGGCGACTCATACTCAGTGATGACAACCTGGAAGTTCTTTGGTTCAATCGTGGCATGACTTCAATAGCTGCGACATAGAAACCATGAGGGCTGATGGAACTTTGCGTCTCAAGACAGCCGGTTGAGAACAGAGGGGATTTGTGAGGGCAGACCCCAACGAAGGAGACAAACAATACGTCTGGAATTCCACCTCAGCCTCACAGTTACCTCTCAGACTAGTCATCGAAAAGCGATGTGTTTTGCATGGTTAAACACACTGTCACTCGAAGCGGCCCTTCGACGGTTCCCTCCGGAGAATCACTCCAACACCAAGAATATCCAAGTTCTCGACGGCTGTGTTACCAGGCGCCCCGACTGGAGGAGAGCTCGATCTCGACGTGAACTTTGATGTTCTGCTTTCTTGGAAGGAAGATGTTGGTGGCTCTTGCCTTCAGTAGCAGAATGTATTGGAACAATGACGTTGGAGATGAGGAGAGGCAGGTGCTTCTATGGTGCACTCTCCCAACACGTCGGCTTCTGTTGGCTCGGTTGTTTGCCTCGGCGTTTCTTCACTTGACTTTCTGCATTCGGCCATAACTTTTCTTTCAGTGTCTTGTCGCTACTGGATTATGGACGACCGAAACAAGCGGGCATCGCTTTACGCGGAGCGAATCGACATGTGGCACGCTTTCCCTACTCACATACCATGCCCTCCACTCATAAAACGACGTGTGATGAAGAACGAACTCTCATCAAGACTTGTCATGACTGGCGCCGGTCTCTACCATGAATTCGAGACATCGACTGCCTCCTCAGAAAAGACGCCGTCCGCCGCTGCAGACCACACTCCAACTACCGCCGATTCAACAATGCGAGATGTGAGACCAGACAACTTTGCTCCTGGCACGACGAACCTGACGGCACAAGTTTTGCTGCCAGACGAGACTAAAGTCATTCGATCGAAGAGACAGATACTGAAGCGAAAACACCTTCGTAGAGGAGGCTTTTTCGCGAATCAGCACGAGCTCTTCCAGACATACAGCCTGAGTGCCGATGGATATGCGGATGAACCCAGACCTTATTCACGGAAGCTTGTTGCAGACTTTGAAGATGTCATGTGGACGGCGTTGACACGCAAAGATCCTCCGATCTATCCAAATGTAGACGATTACGGTGTTTCAAAACCGGCAGTCGTCTACAAGACACCTCCTTTGTCGTTGAGGCTTGAACTCAAGAATGCAAAGCGTTTCATGCCCTCCGGTCAAAGGATCACAACAGACCTCTATGCCGACCACTTCATCCGGATACCGGTCGAGCTCACTTTTCGCCTCCGCGTGCTCTCACCCTGGAATCCTGACTATCTCAACTCTGGAAAAGACACATACATGTGTTTGGGACTTGATCAATACACTGGGGAGTTGTGGGGAAAATTTGGTATAGGTGACAAAGAAGGTGTCTTGATTGTTGAGGATACAGACTCACAGTATAACTGGGCCGTCGACAGTCCAGCAATGCTGAAGCTTGAATGGCGTTCTAAAGATGTTGAGACGGGAGAAAAGAGGAGTGGACCTCAATGCATGGGTAGTGTTGAGATCAGCGGAAATCAGGGAGTGAAGGGTGTCATGTTCAAATTGTTCGATGGATGGGATGCTCAATTCTACACAGAGAGTGTAACTAAGGGTCAGGAACAAGATTGGTAAGCCTGGGCAACTGAGTGGGATGCCATCGCTCGGGAAGAAGAAGTGTTCATCGAGTCATACTAGTCACCACTCTGTCCGAGACACACAGAAAACATGCAATGTTGAAGTATCCCTTTTGAAAGCAAGCAACAGATACAATACTAAACAGAACTACCTTTCGTATAGCAATTCCTGCCAACTGTCAACTGTACATCTTAGGGAGGCAATCATCACAGCGTCACCAGGATAATAGGGCTGTCGAAAGATCCTCATATCTTCATGCAATTTTGTCACCCAATGTTGAGCTACAGAGGTATCTAGGGATACCAGCACCTGAGCGCCGTCAGAAAAATCTCAGCAATTTAGGAGTACTTCGAACCTCTGACACCTACAGTTCAGCATGTAAGAAACAAATCAGTCTGTACATTTGATGCTACTTGCTTCTCCATGGCATGTGCGAACGAGTTGGGACTTGCTCTTAAATAGTACTCAAATGTATGACAGAAACGACAGCCGGACGGTCTCTTTGCTTGGAAGGTAGTTAGTGTTCCATCGGAGATATCATATATAAGATATAGGGTGGCCGCTCAGATATGGTGGTTATCGCTAGATTGATCTGAGCGAAGGTGTATCTATTGTGTTGCAAGGTGAAGAAGTATACGGTGTTTGGAAAAAGACTTGACATAGTAGTTTTCTGTAAAAAAAATCGGTTGTTATCATGAGTGAAGGATAATCTGAGCACGGCGAAGTTACATGATATTTCGGCGGCTGAGCAGCTTCATAGAAAACCTAGTGCTGATTGTGATTTAGGGTACAGCTGTGAAGTTCGAAGATTTTTAGATTTGCAGTGGTAGTTGTTTGGATCGAATCTAATCGGAGATACTATTTCACATGGATGGGAGTCCATGAAGTCGTAAGGGGAGGGGACTGCAGAGTGTGAAGGGGTGGAGATCTTTAAATTATGGAGGGGCTTGTTCGAAGCGACGTGGGCAAGCCTAATCTTGCACCATCTTGCTGAAGATATGGCATAGGTGTTTTAGGGCCCCGAGACAATTGTACGGTAACTTTGGAAGACTGCTGGAAATCCAGACCATGTGGACGAAGAGACAGTGAAGTGGTGGAGCGGATGCGGAGCCGGAGTCCCGCCAAGGAGCGCACATCTCGTATTTACCAATCCATAGCTGCGTGGAAGCATCGCTCTTGCAGTGATGTGTCAGCCTGCACATCGCGGATTCGTGGGTGAACTCAATGGGAGGGCTTTGCAGACAGTACATATTTACACGATGATATGCGACGGCTCTTTACAATCGCGATACGGTGATAGGTTAGGGTGACTTGACCGTGAGCCCCGCCTGCATGTCTAGCCGCCCATGTTTATGCACTGATACAGCCACCCCGAGGACCATCACATGGTGTGGCCGCGAGTGATATTAGATGTTGACGGTGGCATGCTGGGCGTAATCTTGCTCTTCCTTTCCATGTCGGTTTTCGACCACGATTGCTTGCTCCAGAGCAGGTCTTTACCCCCTTCTCCAAGATAGCCTCTTCGCATCATGGTTCGCACTCTGGGAAGCTATCAAATCGGCTGGATATGCGCTCTGCCCATCGAGGCTGAGCTTGCGGAGGCCATGCTAGATGAAAGGCATGAAGACATCGATTTGCCGCCCGGAGATGATAACGTCTACACCTTTGGCCAGATAAATGTGAACAACACCGGCAAGCATCACAACGTCGTCATAGCATGGCTTCCTGCAGCAGAATCGGGAAAAGCTGCTGCGGCTACAGTCGCCAAAGACATGCTCCGCACCTTCACGAAATTCAAATTCGGCCTCATGGTTGGCATCGCTGGTGGCATTTGGAGCACCGAGATCGATGTCCGACTGGGAGATGTTGTTGTTGGTGCACCTGGCAACAACAAGTCTGGTGTCGTACAATACGATCACGGCAAATATATTCAAGGACAGAAATTCATTCACCGGGGCGTATTAAACAAAGCACCAAAGATGCTCCGTGCCGCTATCAGTGTTATGCAGCGGGACCATAAGAGGGAACCGTTTCTATCGCATCTCGAGGACGGCAAAATTAAGAAGCTAGCACCACGTCCTGCTGCCGACATCCTTTTCGACCCCACTTATGTTCACGTTGAAGGATTCAAGTCGTGCGATGAATGCTCACTTACAAAAATAAGAGAGCGGCCTGGAAGACTCGACACAGCACCGAAGATTCATTACGGTACAATCGCGTCTGGTGATGGTGTGGTCAGGGATGCTGTTTTCGCCGAAAAGATTCAGAAGAAACACGATGTCTTGTGTTTTGAGATGGAAGCTGCCGGTCTGGACAACTTTGAGTGTCTAGTGGTACGTGGTATCTCCGATTATGCGGACACGCACAAGAACGACGATTGGCATGCGTATGCTGCATCTACAGCTGCGGCCTATGCCAAAGAGCTTCTGAAGTCAGTTCCTTTGACTGACGTTGAGAGGCTTCCTTCCATTGGTTAGTCATCATGGATACACGAGTCTCCCCTGCTGATCATTTCTCGTCTGACGCACTCTTTGTAATCTGTATAGAACCTACTAGCAGTCCACCGGTATCTTCTGCTGGGAATGAGCACTGGGTTGTGCCACACCCCTCCACTCCTCTTTTCACAGGACGTGAATCGGTTCTGCTAAAAATGAAAGAGCACCTCGTACGGCGTAGTGACGACAACCGCGAGCGGCCAATCTTCGTCTGTTGTGGGATTGGGGGATCTGGAAAGAGTGAAACTGCCATCAAGTTTGTCGAAAAAAACCGGAACAGCTTCTGGGGAATTTTCTGGGTAAACGCCGATACACAAGACACCGCCAAACAAGGGTTCGCGAAAATTGCCAGCGCATGCAGCATCTCAAGTGCCAGTATCGAGGATGTCAAGTCGTGGCTTGCCAATAAGGATTCTCCGTGGTTGCTTGTACTTGATAACTGCGACACCATGAATAAGGACTACTCTTCGTACTTTCCGTCGGAAAAGAATGGTAGTATCATCATGACAACACGACTTCCGGAATGTAAATCCTACGGTCTTTCTGATGACATGCATAAACTTGGACCTGAGGCATCGAGATCGCTTCTCCTTCAAGCTTGCGGCGACAAATACCAGGACCAAGAACCTGACAAAGAAGCCACTGCCACTATCGTTGGTTTGGTGGACGAACTTGCGATTGCCCTTGTGCACGCAGGTGCATACATAAGAAGAGGGTTCTGTACTCTGCAAGATTTCCCGCAGCGATTCCATACGCAATTCATACCTGACCAAATGGCGTCGAGGTATGGCAGTGCCTATACGACATTTGAGATATCTGTAGAAGCGTTGTCTGCCTCAGATGACAAGGCCGACCGCCTAGCTCTTACGTTGTTAAGGATCCTGGCATTTCTGGACCATAAAGGTGTGGAAGAAGACATCTTCAAGAGAGCTCTCGAGTATTGCCAAGGCCTGGAAATGCATCCTAACACGAGCCCTCGTGCGTTCGAGGATCCACAGGAGACGGCCACCAGTGTAACCCGCGATGTCCAGCCAAGTCGGCTTGTTTCGAAGGAACATGGACCCGCACATGGCTCAAGGGTTAAGAACCCAGTACTGCACAAGATCAAATCTTTCTTTAGAAAGACGCCGCGGGGCAGTGCGGCTGCTGTCACATCGGGGAATTCATTCATTACAACCGTAGGCCAGGAACCAGAAACAGGCCAAAAGCCTTGCCCTGTTTCTGTGAACCGAACACCGTCTCTAAGCACCAACGAGACCTCCGGACATGATGTCGACGATGGAGAGATACACCACCTCAGTCTTTGGCATTGTAAAAGATTCCGCTCAACGCGTTTGTTTGACACCAATACGCTCTCTGACATCCAAATCAGCCGCGTTCGGCTCGCTGACTTGTCGCTCATCCGGGTGAATGACAGAACAATCTCGATGCACCCGCTGGTGCACGAATGGGCTAGTATACGGTTGAGCGTAGAAGAGCAGAAGCAGACATGGAGTCAGACTGTCTGCATTCTGGCGTTGTCCACCAAAGGACTTAAAGATTGGCAAACTTTCACTATGAGCTTACAAGCACACATGGAGACTTGCTTCAAGGACAAAAACAAGATTGGATACGATGATGAAATCCCATTGAATCTTGCCCGAGGTCTGTATGTGCTTGCGTGGCACTTGTATCGGGCTGACAACACCATCCTATCGCTAGAACTTTTTCTCGCGATACAAAGGCGGTCCCTTCTCGAACCTAACACGGATACAGTGCGTTGCCAAGTTATTCTATACTGTATAGCGCTGTGTCTTGCTTGAATCTCTGATCGAATGGCCGAAGCAGTATCAACCTTGGAAACGGTAATCCAAGCCCGTCTGAATTATCTTGGTGCCGACGACATATCCACACAGCGAGCACAACACGCTTTAGCTGCCTGCTATCTCGACCGACCCAATTGCCAGAAAGCCATCGACATACTGGAGCCAATGGTGACCCGATTTCTGGCGCATGTTGCCCAGACTGCTTCTGGTGACGAGATAGTCGAATCGAAAGATGCTTGGTCGTCAATCGAAAACAACGAACGGGGATCTGAGAACAGACATCAAGTTCCTACTTTGCCTTATTCATCACAGCCTTATATAAAACTTGGCAATGTTGCAAAGGCGGTTCCACTGCTCAATGAGCTGGTCACATATCGAACATCAGGACTATCCTTGAGTGATCCTCTCCGACTTGCCAGCATGCACGATCTTGCAATGGCATACATGAAACTTGGCCAGAATCAACGTGATCTACCTTTTCTCGCAGAAGTGGTTAGATTGGAGTCACAAATTCTTCCACCAGACGACTCGGAGCGTATGAATAGTGTAGATGCCCTGGCAACAGTGTATAGGTCTGTCGGTCAGTTGCAGAAAGCCATAAACCTGCGGGAGAATGCTCTTGGTCTTGAGCATGGCTTCACACTTGCAAATATATCTTCTGGGCATTCACCTTGGATTCTGAAACCTGTTTCCGAATATCGTGGCAAAAGTATAGGCCGCCACGAGCGTATACAATCGAGTATGATGCACAATCTAGCCGTCAGCTATCTGGACACAGATCGGGTGGAGGAGGCCAGAGTTTTACTTGAACCAGTCGTTGACTTCAGGTCAGAACTCCACTCGCTCGACAATCCGAAACGTCTCGCATCCATGCGAGTCCTGGCGATTACTTATCTACGGCTTGAAGATTCTGAAAGACTTGATGAAGCGATACGACTATTGGAGCAGGTCATCAGCAATGGAGAGAAGTATTTTGAATCTAATCCTGGATTGCTGGCGATAACAGAGGGTTGGCTGGACGGAGCGTGTTATCTATTGGATTCCAGTGAGCCATCGGGGAGTCACATAAGAACAGATGATGAGGAGCGATCTGGTCAGGAGGCAGAGATTAGTGATAACGAGTGACGACCTTTGTAGAGATATACTGCGCTCCAATTCCAATACCTCTTGACACGGGTCCATTCAGCGTCACGCCGGAATGATCCAAATGGGTAACTGGCCAAGGAGAGCACGGCATGTGGTGCAGCAAATTTTGTTCCGCAAAACGAAATGGACAGATGCGCGAAGGTGCAAGTAGCTTAACAAGCTTCTTTACAACCACGTTTCTTGTGAACAATGCCAATTGCAGTTGGCCTATGATGTTGGAGTTGGAGAGGAGAA
The DNA here is from genome assembly GCA_022813425.1 of Aureobasidium lini. NCBI lineage: Eukaryota > Fungi > Ascomycota > Dothideomycetes > Dothideales > Saccotheciaceae > Aureobasidium > Aureobasidium lini. The sequence goes on along the minus strand of JAKLML010000058.1, from coordinate 53,922 downwards.
GGAAGAAAGCGATACTCGAGTCTGGAAGCCTGGCTTAAGACCATCTCCGCCATACTCCACACTGTTGGACTGCGAGACTCCAGTGATCCGTTGATTCAGACGCTGAGAGAAAAACAGCAATCGTCAGTGACTCAACTTGTCTTTTGTGTCAGGAAGAATACAGACTTTTCATGAACCAGGAGTCCATCAACTCAAGCCACCACACCCATTGCAGGAACCACAGACATCTCGATCCCAAAACCGAGCCTTGTCCTCATTCAATGTATTTGACATACAATGACGCAGCTATCACTTCTCTTTTCACACCAACACAGATCCGGAAAATGGTGAACCACAACATCATCCATCATTCCATCATCCCACCGGAGCAACAACGAACAACCACGAACGCTTCTACACCCGAATGACCTCGCCCAACTCACCGGGCACGTTGACACGGCTTCACACCTTCTCCCGGCACACAAAAGCCGCACCAGTAAACTCTCCCGAGACAGGGCACATCTAGGGCTCAACTCGGTATATAAGTATTGATTTTCGGGCGCAAGATAGGGCTCTCGGAGGTTTCTGGTTGTTTTGGTTTGGGTACTTTGGTACTTCACGGCAGTGGACAAGCCACGATTTACAGATGAACTCGTGGAGATGATGGGTTTGCGGGTGGGAGCCGTGGATTGGGGGACCGTGGTTTGGGCAACGGGTTTGGGATAACGGTGTTGGCTGAAGGTTCGTGTGGTTGAGTGGGTTCGGCGTAAGAGGCTTGAGATACGAGTGATGCTGACAGCGTGGTGGTGCAGCGTCTACAAGTCTGGCAGGATATCACAAAGGAGGACAAATGTCGACAAGTGGATAGTAGAAGTAGAAGTGTTTGCAGTATAGAGAAGTGATTGCAGTATAAAGCATGAGATTAGAGCCACAGAAGGTAACAAAGTCTATCGAGGCTTCGGACCCTTCTCCATGAGGTCGAGATGAGACCAGACATTTATCTCATGAGTGCCCGAAAGTCCAGCCGGCTAGTGTTGAACACAGTATAAACCTTAGGGTGTTCATCGGCAGATTGCAATCGACGAGGAACGCGGTAGTGATACTGTGATATCCAATCTACAAGTCGAGCCGAAGGCGCAAGCGGTAAGAGCAAATGTATCCTAGCAATGAGGGCAAGTGTCCCGTGTGATAGTAAGTCGAGGCGTGAAGTGCAGTGCAGTGCTCAAATAGGGTTGTGGAGTCGGCATGTTTTTGTGTATAACCGTTGCGGAAAAAAACGTCGACATTTAAATACGTCTCGGCATACAGTATAGGCTACTTCGAAGCCACATCGTTTGTATTTTCAAGATTGCTGTGCGACAATTGCCATGTCTTGATCATGTTGGGCTTCTGCAATCGCCATATCAGAAAGGGGATGGAGATGGGTATGGTGTTGTCCTAATGTATGAGTCGAGTCCCGGACGAGATGCCAAATCAAATAACGATTCGATGGCCCGGACAAAAACCGTTGTTGAGCTACAAGAATTTGCCGTGTTCCTTGAGTCAGACCCGTTGCGAGATCTTGCCTACTGCCTGTGTAGAAGTTGAATCCAGACGCAAAGCACGCCAAACGTGTTCGACAGCTGCCAGGTCTGGCGGTGATCGTTCCCGTTCTCGATGTCTCAATAAATGCATTTTGAGTTACGTGCGTATGGTGGTTTGCCCTTGGTTTTCTTCAAGAAAGTAGGTCGTATATAGGTGTTCGTCCGAACCTCTTGGGTCGGCTCTGGTGATTGTTCAGGTATCGATCAGCACCAACCTTCATCGACTATTTGCCATCCGGTCCGGCAAACAGCAGCCATGAGTCAGATACCTCAGTATTCCATAGAGGCTGGCAAACTTGAGCTCATGAGAGCACTCAATGGCACTTTCCTCGCTATATCATGTATCCTCGTAGCACTGCGAGTCTGGACACGAACGAAAATCTCCAGATGCTGGGGATGGGACGACTGGTTCATCTTGTTGGCTCTTGTCAGTACATACTTCTTGACAAATGCAATCCTATCGCTAATTCACGCAGGCAGTCTTTATCGGCGAGTGCACTGTCTGGTTGAGGCTAGCAGACGTGGAGTCGAAACCAGCGTCCCTAGCGAATCTGGAGATATTTGCAGAAGTGAGTACTCCCATTTTGGCATCGGAAACATGAATAGAGATATTGACCTGTCATGTCAGCTTATTTGCGCCGAACAAGCTTTATATATCGCCGGCACCGTCGTGCTTAAAATCTCACTGGCCTTCTTCTTCCTAAGGTTCCTGATTGTGCGTTGGGCTCGATACGTCGTCTGGATCAGTGTTATTGTCTACGCAACCGTGGCGACCATGATGTTCTTCCTCGTAGTATTCGAGTGCGGCATTCCTGGAAACTATGTGATGAAGCAGGCCACTGGCAAATGCGTCTCGTTCCGCATCCTCAGTATCACTGGATATGTACATGGCGGACTAAATGCGCTGACGGACTGGGTGTTTCCGGTACTGGCCATCCATTTCCTGATCCAAACGAAGATGTCACGGACGGCAAAAGCGTCTTGCTGTGGGATCCTGCTCCTCGCAGTGGTAGGAAGCATCGCCAGTATCGTACGAACCGTCTACATTCCTGAAATTGGACCCGGTGGCAACATCTACAGCAGAAGCATGAAGCCTTTGATCTGGACCATGATCGAGGGCGCCTTGGGTATCATTGCTGCGAGTCTGGCAACATTGCGACCGCTGTTCCAGAGATGTTCTGCTAGGACAAAAATTGTGTTGCAAAGCAGATCAACATGTGATCGCTCGACCAGCAAGCTCTGCAAATCGTCTTTCGGCAGTACGCTTAATTGTTTTGGATCTACGAGAACAGCGGCAGACTCACCTCAAGATAGCGAAGCTGAAAAACACGACACGATGGATCTCGAGTCTGGGGACCACGCAAGGACGATATCGAAACCTTTACATCTGGGTGTCTTGAGCAGTGTGGCTACTGAGACAGAGTTGAACATGACGAACAAGATGGACACGATGACAATGGTTCGAGGGACGAAAAGCGGTTTCTGATTGTTGAGCTTTCACGGCATGTTTACGACTCATGAAACTAGATTAACGAATTCAGCGGCGGTGTCCCAATTTCTCTCTTTGATTGTCGGCCAGTTTTCAAGTCAGAAAAAGTGATGACAAGTGTACCTGCCTGATTGCAGCCTCCATCTAGCTGACTAAGCAGAAGTAGTCTTGAAGTGATATGGGAAGGAGCGCCATCGAGGGCCTGCCATATCGATAGGCGCGTTATCGGCTCAAGCTGGCCTTTCGAGCAGCCTTAATGATAAATTGACCGCAGCATCTGTATCTTGGGCAGAGTCACTGCTTGATAGCATTGTGCTGGGATGTTCCGAACGTCAGCAAGCGCCGGCTGCTTGTGTTCAATGAATATAGGAGCGAGGGCTCGTAGATATTGCTGGTGAACTACGCTGTTCACGAAGGGGATGAGGGTGTATGTGTTTGTCGCGTGGGGCAGGAGTTCGTCGCTCATCTGAAGAGCTTTCTGCCGCCGTTTCTAACAGCAGCAGACTCCCTGCCTTCCAGACTGATGCCGGTGAAACCCACAGTGCCTCCAGATCTGTCGTATTTGTATCTTCTGAGGGCCTCGCGCAGGTGGTCAGGTAGCAAAGGGCCTCTATCACGCTCTCTGACCCTTGGCTCACCCTCGCCATCCTTACCGAAGGCTTCCTCGTTCTTGTCGTCCGTAGGCAACTTCTCTGCGGCAGCAAGCCATTCCTTCTGTACCTCGCGTGCGCGATCAACAATCTCACCAACAAAGATTTTGGTGTAAGAATTGATGGTAGTCACCACGCTGGCAGGGACTGACTGTGAAAGGGTCTGATTGGCAAGACGGCGAACAACTTCCTTCTTCAGATGTATGCGATTCCACGTCTCGTAGATTTCGGCATGGGCGGGGTGGATATGTGTGCTAAACATGGCCTTGCGCTCTTTCTCTGCATCCATGGCAGCCTTGGTGAGCTTGCCACCTTCCAGGGTGTTGACATCGTCGCCGCCGTCTTCTTCGTCTTCGCTGTTGGCGTCATCGGCGGGACCGTCTTCGTTATTGCCGGCATTGGTTGAAGTGCCTTTACGGCCACCATCGCCGTCGATCAGACTGGCAGTATCACCGCGGTTTTTCGGAGGGCGTCCGACCTTTCCAACCTTCTTGCCTTTGTTCGGGCGCTCTTTCTTGTTGCCACCGGTGCCTGTGCGACCGCTCACAACACTGTTGATCTCATCGTCGATGTCGAGACTATCACTACGGCGCGAGATTGGCGAGTATGCGGCTTGAGAAGCTTGTGTGTCAGGACTGTATTCTCGTCCTGGGCGATCCGGCGGCGGGAAAGAGGTTTGGCGCAGAGGATGGGTAGAACTGGAGGCATTCGATGCTTTGCGACGCTTGTATGACGGAGCCTGGCCGGGCACGGTGATTGAAGGGCGCTTCTTTGGTAGCGCCAACTGCGGACCACCGGGAGGCGGTGAATTCGCGCTTCCGGGAGGACTGCTCGCCATGATGCGGCTACAATATGAGAGAGGCGGGTGTGTGTGGACAAGGTTGGGAGACTTATGGATGGGTCAAGATGGTCTTCGGATAGTCCATGCAGTGCGTCCGATGTGGATGGCGCTTGGACCCAAATGGACGAACTTCACCCACCTTCATGCAGAGAACCATGTGCGACCCTGCTGACATGTAACCGTCTATCGTCAAATGAGCATCGTGTACGTGTACTCGTATGCCTTCACTGCTATGATTTTACTTTATAATATCGCCGGCCTATCTTGAGTATCTTGCCCTGCTTCCATCCTCTATCCTTCACCCCAGTCTTGACATCACCATCTTTCTCCTCCATCACCGCCCGTGTGCTTTTCACTTTCTCTCTTGTTACCACACTCCCTTGCATATTTTTGAAAACATCTTCAAACTTCAAAATGGCCGATACGAGTACTCCGAGGCCAACGCCTACCATCCCATCCGGAGGTTTCTTCAGTGCATATGCTGAAGCAACAGTGACGGCCCCGCCTTCGACCGTCTACAATGCTCTGATTGATACATCCATTTGGGGAGATTGGAACAGCTTTGTGCCTTCTGTAACAATCGTCAAACGGCCTGATGACGAAGCCGACTCGATCGACGCCGGGCTTAGAAAAGACATGGTTCTGAGCTTTGAAGTCAACATGACTCCTTCTATGACTACCAATAGCAAAGAGATAGTCACACATGTCGATGAGTGTCCGTCTGGCCTTCAGCCGGGTAGAACCACCCGCATAAACTGGATTATGGACAACAAGGGCAACTTTACCCCAAAATTCATCTTGGCCGCTGAGAGGGTCAACGAAATCGAGGATCTGGGTGACGGCACATGTATCTACAGGTCGTGGGAAACGTTTGCAGGTCTTGCCGCTCGTATCGTGAAGTGGAAATTCGGTCAAGCACTCCAGAAGAATTTCGAGGACTGGGTCACCGGCATTCAGCAATACGCCCAGGAGCAGGAGCAGCAAGCGAAAGACCGGGATGCTGCTGTTGAATTGCCCGCTTGAGACAGTCACATTATTCGCTGTCTGATGAACCCTGTCGTGGCAGGAAACATCAGCCTGGCGCAGAGTTGATGTCGAAGAGGCTATTGATGGGCGAGATGGATTTGGTGCGGGCATAATCTTCGGGGGGAGCGCATGCGAGTATCCGCTCTCAATGGACATGTAATCGATTGTCAAGAATATCCTGCTTTTTGAAAGATATACAAGAGCTCTGTAACAAGGATCAGGGGATTCTGGAGCAATTCTCTTCAACTGCGTCCACGTTGTCTTATGGCTCTAGCATCCTCGGATTGACTCAAGCTCGGTGTCAACCTGACATCCCTTGCTTTCCGCTCTTTTGTCTAGTTGGATTGGAAGCAATAAATTCTCTCCGGCGTCCGATTCAAGCTCAGTCCTCGACCTGGACACCGCAAACTTTATCAGTCTCTCCATCACTCTGTCGAACCAACTCAATACATTCATCTCACGTCCAAAGCCGTTCACTTCTTTCACTGTGGGGTAGAGGCTGATGCCCAAACCAACAGGTCCCGAGATAAATTCTGGCTGATTGTCGACTCTGCTTTCCTGTTTGTGTCCTGTCCTCTTAGGCTGTCCCTGACCGTGGACTTCTACAAGCCAGATGGCTACAGCTGTAGTCAGCAGTAGCCCTATCAGAATTGACACCGCGATTGTGAGTCCGACTGATGGCCCTGGCGGTAACGTGTCTATAGGAGCCAAACTTTGTGCAGGCGCTGTTGTAGTAGGTGTTGTTGTGAGGCTGGAAGTTGTGACTGGATAGCTTGGTCGGCTAGTATGGTCTGATTGATAGGAGTGCGAAGAACTTGGTTTCGAGCTGGGTGAAGAAGGCGGCGGGTGGTGAAGCGGATGAGACGGGAAGATTGTTGATGACAGGGGTGCGTAGTGGAACTGAGTGCTCGATGTTTCTATGGACGAAGGGGCGTGATGGGATCTGAGACTCGAGGTTTTGCTTGAGACCGGCGCATAGCTGAACTTTCTTGCAATGGAAGAATGCGCGTGTGAAAGAGTCGAAATGGTACTGAACTGGGACCGCATTTTGAAAATCTTAATTGGTATTGATTTAGAAGTCGGGTTTTGGTGTTTACTTGTCAAGTACACAGGCTTTGAGACTTTCTGTTGTTCGAGCATCGCTCGAGCTTTCTAAGACGTTCTAGGTGATGATAAGACATGGCTTTGCACAAGACATTTACTAACAATGATTGACCCCGGCAGAAGACTGCATTGTTCAAACGCATAATACCAGTAGAACGGGCTTGTGGTATTCATGTATTCAGATTGACGAATTTGGTGGGATACTTATTTGTGCGTGTCTGTACACTCTTGATATATCCATGAACTGTTCATAGCCACTGGTATACACCAAACAAGTCCGTGCGCCATGTTGCATAAGTGTGTTCGGGTACTCCGTGAAGATGTGAATGTCTAAATTTTGCGTCTGTGTCCTCAACGAGAACACAAGGACGTTGGTTATCCGATGAATGATGACCTGGTACACGGATTCTCCTTCTCTATCATCACACTATGCGCTCTGGTCCATTTTATGTTCCCAACTCAAGGGATAGTTCGGCCGATCTCGGCCCGGAAGTTAATCGCCTTGATGCGAACGAGCCAAACGTCAGTGACGACTGGACTCCCGCTTCGATACACAACTTGGCTTTGACTCCAGAGTAGCACCTTCCAGATGTTCGAAGCTGTCTTTTGAGACCTTAGATGTGTCCTGCCTGAACAGGTATCGATGTCTGCCTGAAATACGCAAGTACGCGCCTGCGCCAAGCCGCCTTCCAACAACGCAATTCGAGCACGTCAATCATCCTTCGAATCATTCGTGTTTTCCTGATTTTGGAGCCGAGTTTCCTCGCCCAAAATTGGCATCTTCTGAACAATTGGGAGGTAGATACCGATATGGTCTCTCTATTCCGACAGCCACGATGGATGAAGCCTTTCATTGAGGAGCCCAGCGAGGTCAACGACGAGACTGTGCCAGAGAAGAAGCGAGGTCTACCGTGGGTCGCGATTCTTCTCTTGATCCTTGCAATCATTGGATTCGTACTGCAGGCTCTGCTCAAACTCGCATCGCCTTCTATACTGTTGGCTATCACCGCCTTCCACCTGATACTAGTCAGGCCGCGAACGGCGTCGATATTCCTGCTCCTGATCTACACTACTCTGTTCGTATTGCAAGTTTCAGCACTTGCCTCCACATTGGAGCCTGACAGATGGGAATCTGGAATCTACAACCTTGTTATTGCCATTCACGTCATCAATATTAGCATCTCACTGATCAGTATCGCCGCTGTCGTCAATTTGCCACTTCGAGACCCGTCTCTATCACGAGAGGGTATATGTCAACCTTTTAGTCCTCCGACCGCCGAGCTCAGGTCCCCGGAAGACAGTCTCACTCTCTGGCAATGGATGACCGTATCATGGATGTCTTCGCTCATCTCGGTTGGCAAAACAAGACAGCTGAATGAGGATGATGTTTGGTTTCTCGGATATGAATTCCAGCATCGTCACCTGCACGACGCATTCCGTGAGCTCCATGGAACAGTCGTTAGGCGACTACTACGTGCGAACTGGGTTGATCTTGCTCTACTCACGGTGCTTGCTATACTGGAGCTGGCGGCCAATTACTCTGCACCCATACTGCTCCAGCAACTACTCAAGGCTATGGCCAATCTAAGGTTTGAGAAAAAGCCTGCCATATCGTTTGCTGTTCTCATCCTTGTCGTGAGATTAGTTGCTGCGCAGAGTGCAGTTTTCAGTCTATGGTTCGGCAGACGTGCGTACGAGAGGTCTCGAGGAGAGATGATCACGATGCTGTATGAGAAGACACTCAACAGAAAAATCGTCGCGACCATCAAAGACAAGACAGAAAATCAGGTTGATGAGACTCAGGACGAGGATTCTGATCGTGACATGCCGTCGAGCGAAGATGGAGGAGATGAAAGCACCAGGCTCCTGAACGGCCACACCAGCAAGACGAACGAGAAACAATCCTTTTTGTCCAAAATTCTCAAAAAGACTCGTGCTGGATTACCTTTTTCACGTAGCAAGAAGTCGACTCCTGTTCCCGAGGACAATTCGCCAGCCTCTATGGGCAAGATTCTCAACTTGATGCGTGGAGATGTCTATGAGGTAAGGTTTGCCGAATGTATGCAGATTCCCGTACTAACTTATGTTGATAGGTGAGCCAACGATTCTGGGAGTTCCAGACCTTGATCAACAAACCCCTGGGCATGATACTGTCTTTGTGCTTGGTATGGAACTTACTCGGTCCCTCTTGTCTGCTTGGAGTTGCTGTCGTTGTTATCGCCCAAATTTTGAATGGCATATTCGCCAGCATCCTTGTCAAAAAGGAACGACTTCGTCGCAAGGCTACAGATGTCAAGCTGCAGCAGGTCTCTGCATATGTGGAAGCAATCCGTCACCTTCGATGGTATGGTTGGCATCCTGTCTGGCTCGAGAGAATCTTAGAAGCCAGGCAATCGGAGCTTGATCTCAAAGTCATCACTTACCTTTGGACCAACGCTATCAGATTCGTCAATATCCTCGGCAGTGGTTTGCTGCCAGTCGCAGCCTTTTACGGCTTTACAGCTCTAGCTGGCCACGAATTGCGCATCGACATTGCCTTTCCTGCCTTGCAACTTTTCAACATGTTGCAAAGTGACCTGAGAGAGATACCGGGACTGATTACAGTACTACTCAACGCATCGGTTGCTGTAGGTCGTATTGAGGCCTTCATGAAGGAACCAAACAAGACCGCAGATGACAATTCTGCTTCGACATCTGCCGACGTTCTTGAGCTAAGGGCTGCCACTTTTGCATGGCCAGGACTTTCAAAGAATGTCCTTCATGATCTCACAATCTCTTTCCCGCCAGGCCTTACCATAGTGTTTGGCCAGGTCGCAGCAGGCAAGAGTGCTTTGTTGCAGGCCTTACTTGGGGAATTGGATCTCCATGATGGTGAGCTGATTAGGCCAGATGCTCCCATCGGTTACTGTGCTCAGGCGCCGTGGCTTCAAAGTATGAGTATCCGTGACAACATCTTGTTCTCGTCTCCATACGATGACGTACGGTATAAGCAAACTCTTGAAGCCTGTGCTCTGACTGCAGACCTCGCTAATTTCAAGCATGGAGACTTGTCTAGTATTGGAGAGAATGGCATAGGTTTGTCGGGAGGACAGAAAGCCAGAGTTGCTCTGGCACGCGCAATCTACAGCCGCGCTAAAATTCTTCTTCTCGATGATCCACTGAGCGCACTTGACCAGCAGACTGCCGAGTCTATCGTTGCTAAGTGTTTTGGAGGTGATCTCGTAAAAGGTCGAACAGTCGTTTTAGTCACTCATCGCACAGATCTGTGTAAGGGTTTGGCTGAACAGCTCGTCGAGATCACCGACGGAGCAGCACAGACATCGCAGGGAGATTCGCTGAATCTGAGCCCAACAAATTCGCACACGGCACAGACTCTTCAGGATGCAAAAATGGTCAAGGTTGATGAAGCACAAGAGTCTGCTGCTGTACCAGACAAGTTCGAGGAAGAGGAACACCGTGAGCCTGGAGGAGTCAAGGCTGCAGTATACTGGCAATACATCAAAGCTGGTCGTCTGAAATGGTGGTTCCTTGTCATCCTTTCTGCTGCTACATTCCGTCTTCTAATGGTAGCCGAGTCGTGGCTCTTCAAGGTAATGCTTATTCCTGCAACTGACTCGAGAAGAATACATGCTAATGCTATCGAAATAGGAATGGGGAGAAGCATACAAGGAGGTCGAGCAGGTATTTAGCCTGCAGATACTCCATGCTGACTCTTATGTCGCCTCTTCGAGTCCAGTCTCTAGGTTGTTTGCCCGATTCCCGGATCCCGGTGTCAATGTATATCCCTGGCTGATCGCGTTCTTTGTCCTTATCATCGTCGAGTCTCTGGCACTGCTTGTCTCTCAGATCTTCATGCTTGTCATCACCTACACTGCTGGTAAGGGCATGTTCAAAGATATCATGGACAAGGTCAGCCATACCACCTTTCACTATTACGACGTGGTACCCATTGGACGCTTGATGAACAGACTGACCTCGGACGTGGCGACTATTGATGGCAACATCTCTGACCAGTTCTTGCAAGTTGCCTGGCAGGCGATTGCTTGGGTCACATCGATTGCTGTGATAGCGGGCGTCACGCCTCTGTTCCTTGTCTTTTCCATTGCATTGACACTTTTGTTTGTCTTCATATTCATGCAATTCCTGCCCACTTCTCAGAGTTTGAGACGCCTCGAAATGGTCTCTCTGAGTCCTCTCATGTCTAATTTCGGTGCTTTGCTGAACGGCCTGACGACTGTTCGGGCCTTCTGCGCTCAGTCTCGCTTTCAAGACCGCGTGATAGCAGTCACTGATGCTTTCCAAGGCATGGATCACTTTTACTGGTATGGTTTCCTGGTTTCTTGTATCTTCGTCTTGCTAATGATTCTTTTAGGTCCTTGCAAGCGTGGCTGATGTATCGATTCGACATTCTGTCGGCATGCTCGACATTCATCTTGACCGTACTAGCGATCAACTCTGGACTTTCTCCTGGGCTGACTGCTTTTGTACTCGCTTCCGCTAGTAGATTTGTGGTGGCAGTCCATGCTTTGTGTAAGCAGTATGGTCAGCTTCAGCTGAACTTCGTATCCGTGGAGCGCGTTGTAGAGCTTCTGCACCTCGAGCAGGAACCCGCTGGTGAGATCGAACCCCCAGCATACTGGCCATCTTACGACAGCGACGTTGTCTTCGAAAAGGTCACTATACGATATGCACCCCACCTTGATCCTGCTCTGTCAGATGTATCATTCACTTTGAAGGGAGGTTCAAACACAGCAGTCATCGGCCGCACGGGTTCTGGAAAGAGCACCCTAGCTCTGTCTCTTCTCGCAACCATGACTCCAGAGTCAGGTCGTATTCTTATCGGCGGCATCGATATTGCCAAGGTCAACAAGCAAGCTCTGCGTAATCGCATAACTTTCCTGGCCCAAGATCCAGTCCTCTTCCCTGGTTCTTTGCGTCATAATCTTGATCCTACAGAGCAACATGCAGACGACGAGTGTGAGACGGTCATAGCTCGTGTTTGTGGCAGCTACAACTGGACTTTGCAGACTCAGATCGACACTGGCGGCAAGAACCTCAGTCAAGGACAACGTCAACTTGTCGGTCTAGCGCGTGCAGTATTAAGAAGAAGTGCCATCGTCATCATGGATGAGGCAACTGCGAGTATTGACAAGGATACTGCATGGGAGATTCAGCGTGTGTTGAGAGAGGAGATGAAGCAGAGCACTGTTATCACGATTGCTCATCGCCCTTCAGCTGTCAGAGGTGCAAACTACTGTCTGGCTTTGGGCGATGGCAAGATCATTGATCAAGGGAGCCCTGAAGACGTGGACGTGGCCCGCAGTACAGTCCCGGACACTATTTAAGGTGTACCTAAAGTATGAGTGGCCGGCGGAAACCTTTACATTTCGCTCAAGTAGAGTAGAGTAGAAGAGAGCGAATGATCAAATTGTGCTGTCATCGTTGCTTGCAGGTTATTTTCATGGAACGCGTGGGTTTGATCTCGGTCCTACACGGTGTGTCGAACTGCATGTCAAAACGTAGGGATGTTTTGGAAGCTCGAATACCTGTCCGCCGATAATGCGTATACCTTACTGCTCTCTCTGGACATTGTACCCGTGTGGAACCCCATCTTGCCGTTTGATATTTGTTTGTAAAGGTAACTCGCAAGCTGGGAGCCCTGTTCAGGTTTGGTTTCCGGTGGTCACGGGTGTTTTCCCATCACGCAGCACTGTTGCAAGATCAGTCACCAAGTTGAATCCAGAATTCTTCAGGTCAACGACGACCCGTTGGGGCAGCACTCATACAACTCTCTCAGTGATGCACGTGTGGCTCTATAATTGCTTTGTGTATTTTCACAGCTAGTAATAGTAAAGGTAGACAGTACGGAGAGTTGATGATGTGTATGACAGGGTTGCCCCCAATGCAAGATGCACTTTGAGCCGAAAATGGAAGTGACGCGAGCTCCAGGTCATCCGCGACAGACTTGGCGTGTCAGATGTCGATCTCCCGATAGTGAAATGGAGGGTCGAGTTCAAAGGCGGTAGTTTTTTTGCGCAACATTATCACATATCCAACTGAAGGACGTGGTCGTGCTTACTGGATAGAGTGAAGGTCGACAGAGTTACCACGGTGTCTTCCGGCCCATCGACGTGACGCTGTTCAGGAGCCTACAAAGATTCAGCAACCACCATCAGCTCGGCATTTGTTGATCAAAGCAGGCCACACGACTTCCTGCCACACATGCCAACACTCAAGCGCGACCGTTCAGCCATGAGTGACGAAGGTTCTAGGAAGAGGGCCAAGACGTCTCCGTTTGATGACACTCCTGTTGTCCAGCCACAGATGGATATGGATACTATCACTGAGGAGCCACTCGCGAAACCTGGCGTCGACGCCCCTCCATCACAAGAGCTTCAGGTATCCAACATTCCACCTCGAACCACTTCTGCATGCTGACTTTGTCTCACCTAGACGCTGCAGATACTTCGAGGCGACTTTGACGATTTGCGACAACTCATTACCTGCAAAGTCTGCGAGCGTCTTCTGTACGAACCCTACGTTATCTCCTGCGGCCACACATATTGTTACAGCTGTCTATGCACATGGTTCGCCACCAGCAAGAAGAAGACATGTCCCAACTGCCGCGACGTCATAACCCAGCCTCCAGCTCCTTCCTATGTCATCAAGGAAATGGCCAACATCTTCATGCGTCGCCACGATCTTCTACCCGACGGCGAAACCATCGAACAACACGAACAATGGAAGTTCGAAGAGGCGGATCTAGTGCGCAAGGATAAGAACAACACAGATCCTCGGACCGGCGGTCTCTTTAGGGGCGTCTTCAAACCTCGTCGTCCTAGAGTACACCCTATCCACGACCCCATCGACCACATCGACAGATGTCCGGAATGTAACTGGGAGGTCGAACGTGGCTTGTGTGGACAGTGTGGCCTTCTCATGGACCGCAATAGCGACAGCGAAAGTGACAGTGACGATGACAGTCTCTCAGACTTGAGCAACGAAGAGATTTCAGACGACTTTGAAGACGAGGACCTTGACGCTAGTGCCGTCTATGGTGAATTCGACGAAGACTTCGACGGACAAGCTCGCGAAGGAGAACCGCATCTGGATTTCGGCTCGGACCTAGGAAGTGAAGAAGAGGCCCTCGCGCAAAGGCAGTTGTGGCGACTCCTCGTACGAAGCGGTCGACTACCCAGAAATCTGCCTTTCGAGCAGTTCGCTCGTGACGGAAGAAGACACCGCATCGTGGACAGCGAAGCAGAAGACGAGGACATGGGCCACGATTTGAATGAGGAAGATGAAGACGATGATGAATCCGGCTCAATACATGACTTCCTGGACGATAGAGATGTCGGCGAGATCACCGCTATGACCATCAGCTCACCCACCATTGAAGAGCGCACACCAACTAGACCGAGAAACCGCCATCGACACGAACAACAAGACCAGTCTGATTCCGAATCAAGCTCGGATTCAGAATCTGACTCCGATTCTGACGGTGTGCGCCACAACCCTCGATTCCATCGTCCTCAGATTCCTGTATACACGATCCACGACGATGATGACGATGACGATGACGAAGAACCACGACCTATACGCCGCCGAGCTGTACATCACATAGCTTCCGACAGCGATGATAGCGATGACGAACCAAGACCCATCTCATCACACTTCCGCCAGCAGCCCGCATCTCGCAGATCGCAGCCACCCGTCCTAGCACGCCGACCACGTCCCATGGTCATCGATAGCGATGGCAGCGATAGTGAAAGCTCCACAACAGCAGACGGCGACTCACGACCTCCCATCGAGATATCCGATGACGAAGATATCGAAGCTGCTTTCTTCCAAGCCGAACGCAATCGTATCCGCAATTCCCGCCCCGCCGCAGCGTCAGTCGGCTCATCCGACCGTAGCAGTGTTGACGATGAAATCGAACCCGATGACTACAGCATTGATGGCCACGATCTCAATGAAGGATTCGGAGGCTTTGAAGGTGCTTCCAGGTCTAATGGAGGGTTCCCTCCCATCCAGAGTGGAAGTGAAGATGGAGAGCCTCAGACTGGTATGGATTACTTCAACGTCTATGGCGATGAGGAGGTTAGCGGAGATGAGGATGAGGTTGAAGAGGACGAGGACGAGGACGAGGATGAATACTAGAGATACCCCGGTAGCAGCTGTCGTACCAATTGATGCATTTGATATGCAAGTCTTTTCTATCATAATCTGGTGTCTGATGCGTTGAAAGCATAGTTGTGAGATCGACCTTGATGCATGTCTTGAGAAGTTTCTCCTGTTCTTTAACCTCTGAGGAAAGAAAGAGTAGACTAACCTTTGTTTTTGTTAACTTCAACTACCGAGCTCTTCGAAGACTGCTTATAGCATCTCCATTAAGCAACCATATAGTATTATCAACTATCTAGAGATTCCACACGAGTCTTTGACTCTCATCACCGCTCTTTTCATCTGAAGCTTCATCTTGTAGATGCTTTCTCGCCCGACGGTTCAAAATACGATATTGTCCATTGACGAACAGATTGGCCGCAATCGACACGGAAATCAAACAGACAATTGCCGTCCAACCTTTCTTATAGTGAGGTGCATCATTAGCCTGGAATAATTGTCCACCGATGATGCCTCCAAGGTTGGCTGCGGATACAAACATGGCTGTATACATTGTCAGTCTTGCTTAGCACGGGAGACATAGGGGGAGACCGCTTACCCATTGTGATAGATCTCTCTGCAGGCGATCTGGCATTCATAGAAAGCCAAGATCCGTTAACCGGATGCCAGATTGTGGAACTGGCCATCGCAAGCACCAACATGGCGTATCTGGCTTCTTTTTGTGTCGTATCTGCTAGAATCAACGACCCGAGGCAGAAGCCCCACCACATCAGCAGACCACCTAGGTTTACATAGCCTCTGCGATTGGTTTTATCTGAGAGATAGCCAGAGAGATAGTTGAGGAAGATTTGGATCCAAGGACCCACGGAGACCATGGCTGTGGCTTTGAGTCTGTCGTAGCCGAAGTTTTTCACCAAAGAAGGTGCGTAGGAGGACATTGTTGTGGCGGGAGCGATACCGCAGAGGGAGATCAAGACGTGAGGGTATATCTTCCAGTTGCCAAGCACGCTCAACAACTCTTTTTTCGAGATCGAATGTGATTTCTTCTCCTTGCTTGGGTCATCGAGCAGAACTCGTTGACGAAGGATATGTTCTTCGCGTTCGGTAAAGTAGCGGTATCCGAATAGTGTTGCTGGGTTTTGGGGACCGAGAGGTATACACAGAAGAAAGACGACGCCGCAGAGTATGGTGAAAACACCTTCGATTAGGAACATCCATCTCCAACCCGCAAGACCTGCTATACCGCGCATGTGAAGACTTGCACAAATCGGTATCGATAGAAACAACAGATATTGAGAGTGTGGTTACTCACATTCCATAAGCCAATAAGCCAGTACATGCACTGGCGAAATTGTTGCCGAAGAAATAGATGGCGAAACGCTTGCTAGTCTCTTCTTTCTTGTAGTACAAGCTGAGAGTGTACAGCCCTCCAGGGATAAACCCTGCTTCGCAAAGGCCCAGTAAGAGTCTTGTTGATAGGTAAGCTCCAAGTCCATGTTGGAAGGCTTGGAATGTTGCGACTAAACCCCATGCAGATATCTGACTAGAGATCCAAACTCGAGGGCCAAAGCGGTAGAGTAAAAGATTGCTAGGGATCTCGAGAATGACGATACCGGCAGAGAGAAGCTGTTGACCGATGTTGTATTGGTATTGTGTGATTCTTGCGTCTTTCAGGAAGTTGTCGTTGAGGGCGCTTCCAATGTTGCCGCGATCCAGTTGAAGTGCGAAAAAGACCATGGTCAACAGCGGTAGGACAGTGAAGTCAAGTCTGCTTCATGTTTAGCGAATGTGATTGGCGATGCAAGAATGGATTTGCTGCTTACTTTCGGACAAGCTTCTTTTCTTCATCTTGTGTCCAGTCCACTGTACTGGTAGGAACTTCATCGCTTCCAGATGTACTCCCACCAGGAAGAATTGTCTGCTCTGGGTACTCCTCCATGATTAGCTTCCTGGCAGCGTGCCGGTAGTGGAAAGCCGAAAATAAAAGAGGAAAGAAAACAGAGCAGTGAGGCTACTAGAGATTGAGAAAGGGGGACTGGCAAGACGGTGCTTGATAACTGATATCAACTGTCTGTGCCGATCAACTTATTCTTGACAGGGCGAAAAAATCGATCTAGCCGTCTGTACTTTTATTGGTAGCGATCCTAAATGTGGATGTGCTGAGGGCAGAGCGATACGTTCCGAGGAACGGCATCAACATCGGTACCCAACAAGGGGTAGAGATTGTTGGCCCTCTGTTCGATGAGACGACACCACAATAATCGAGTCGCAAAGAAGTGCAGTCATGGTATGTGTATATCCAGCATGTGCTACATCTAGCACGCAACTTGCTTCAAAGATGCTGCAATACATCAATGTCTTGACAGTAGCTGTTCATGGAGATGTGAGGCCTATCCACCAGGCCAAACATGATAGGTCCTCCTATAGGAATGATGTGATTGCAGGCAATCATGGCAAAAGCGATGAGTGTCTTGTGTTTGTGGGTCCTTGGTTCGTTGATTGGATAAAATAAATCAATATAGACAAAAAAGTCGTCGAGTAGGGACACGCGGGTGGTGTCTGCAGCTGTTCGTCAATACGTGAAGTCGATGATGCCATTTTAGCGTTGAAAGTCGTGATGTTTGCAAGATAGGCAGTTGAGATTCAACACAAAGGGTTCTTGACTTCGTGAACGAGCAAGGTTATAGCTGGATTTCACAGCTCTCGATACTTCGTGTACAATGATTCAGATTTGCTGACATCGACATGGAAGACATGGTGAGAAGAAATACTGTAACAGAGATAGAAGTTGAGGTTGCTCCCCAGTTCTTCCCCACGCAACGCCGTTTCCCTTTTTGGGATGGCGTCTTACGTCCTCTCTGTTTCGTAATTCGAAAACAACATCAACGTTCTTAGCCTCTTCTCGCAAGTATCAAATTAGGATGGCCTTCCAAGATCGATCCTACCATCGTGGGACACGCAATGGATAATCATCGGAAGCCGGATACTCGAGCTCCGTATTGCCAGGAAGCCCTAGACTCCTTAGCCATATCACTGCGAGGCATCCGCCTAGCTTTTTGCCTTCTGTTTGTCGCCGAGGTTTGAACTATCGTCATGTCGCGTCCAAATTTCCTTGTAATCGTCGCAGATGATCTCGGCTTTTCGGATGTCGGCGCCTTTGGTAGTGAGATCAAGACACCAAACATTGATAGATTGGCATACGATGGAGGACTACGATTCACCGACTTTCACGCAGCCGCAGCATGCTCACCTACTCGGTCCATGCTGCTTAGCGGCACTGACAACCGTAAGCAGTAACACGTGCAAGATCTCTCATCGCAATACTGACGAGTCTTGTAGATATTGCTGGCATTGGCGCCATGAAGGAGAACTTGCAAGAGTTTCAGAAGGGCAAACCTGGTTATGAAGGATACCTGAATGATCGCGTGGCTCCTCTATCTGAGGTCTTGCAAGATTATGGATATAAGACCTACATGTCTGGAAAGTGGCACCTTGGCTTATCCCCTGATCGCTGGCCTGTCAAGCGTGGATTTGATCGATCTTACTCGTTATTGCCTGGTGCGGCCAATCACTATGGTTATGAACCTCAGATTGAGGAGGGAGACAACCAACCAAATATCCTAAAGAGCACACCTGTGTTCTATGTTGAGGACGACAATGCAATCGCTCCAAAGGACCTCGGCAAGGACTTCTACTCCACAGATCGGTTTGGAGACAAAATCATCGAATATCTCCAGGACCACAAGCAAGATGATCCTGAGAAGCCTTTCTTTGCATATCTGGCATTCTCGGCACCTCATTGGCCACTCCAAGCTCCGGAGGCCGACGTTGACGACTATCGCGGTGTCTACGACAATGGACCTGAACATCTTCGTGACCAGCGACTTAGTAAACTCAAGGAGCTAGGCCTCGTACCTGAGCATGCAGTACCGCATCCAACAGTCGTACCACCAACAGGAAGAACGATGTCTCAGCCATGGGATACACTCACGGAAAACGAGAAAAAGACTTCTTCAAGAACAATGGAGGTTTTTGCCGGCATGGTGCAGAGGATGGATTACCAGATCGGACGTGTGATTGAGCAGCTAGAGAAGACTGGAGATCTCGACGACACACTCATTCTCTTCATGTCTGACAATGGAGCCGAGGGCATGTTGATGGAAGCTCTGCCGCTCATCGCCGGTGATATCTTCGCTCACGTCGAGAAGTACTACGACAACGGCCTTGACAATATCGGTCGCGGCAACTCTTATGTCTGGTATGGACCTCAATGGGCAAACTCGTCCACTGCACCTTCCAGACTTTACAAGGGCTTCTCATCGGAGGGTGGCATTCGCGTGCCTTTTATCTTGCGTTATCCCGCGTTGACTGCTCAAAAGTCTCAAGACAGCAACATTGAGCACTCTTTTGCCACTGTCATGGACATCTACCCGACTCTGCTTCAGCTAGCATGGGCAAACCATCCCGGCAAAACATACAAAGGACATGAAGTCGCACCTGTCCGCGGCAAATCATGGGTACCATATCTTACTTCTGCAAAAGCCCAAATACATGACGAGAACTCGGCTGTGGGATGGGAGCTATTCGGAAGACTAGCAGTCCGCAAAGGGATTTGGAAAGCAACTTACATTCCCGCCCCCTACGGTCCAGATAAGTGGGAGTTGTTTGACCTGAAAGCTGATCCAGGAGAACTCAACGATATCTCAGAAGACAATAAGGAGAAGCTTGCCGAGCTTCTGAGTGATTGGCAAGGATATGTCGCTGAGGTTGGAGTGGTCGGACAGGCACCTGAGTATGGCACGTTGGTGTTGGACTAGTCACATACGTAGAACATAGATAGATCGCCGTTAACTAAAAATGGACTTTTCCTGACCAAGCTTCTCCCAATCATCTCCATTCTGGATCCACATGTCCACTTTCTCATTGTAGAAACAATATAGACCAGCGATTGCAGCACATTCTGTGATTGGTCGAGTGTAGTACCACACGATGTCCTTGTAAGTTTTGTCGCCTACGACGACATCATAATACTCGGCTTCTCCTTTGTATGGGCATTGGGTCCTTGTCTCGCTGGGTCGCAATACTGAATTGTCAATAGCTGTGAGAGGCATGTAGTATCGGATCGGAAGTCCCCCTTCGTAAAGCTGCATGCAGGTATTGGTTTCTGCGACGGTCTTGCCAGTCACAGCTACCTTCACTCCTCGTGTGGACTGCAGAACGTCGATGCGCTTGAACGGGTCCTTAGGATGTACGAACATAGGAGTGTCTTCTTCGAGCCATTGATCTGGATGAAGTTAGGACCGCATGCAGCCCATGATGAAAAAAGTGAAAATCAATCACCTGCAGCGCTGAATTGCACTTTGAGCATGCCACTGAGCTCAGATGCTTTGCCAGCAAGACCATCGCTGAACACGATAAACCCATCTTTGACCTCCTTCATGTTGTTGTCAGCTTTACGTGTCACCTTGACTTTGAGTGTGTTCGCGATGATCTGATTATGATCACCCTTGACGTCTTGATGATCCTCGTAGACGATGTCGTAGCCTTGTACATTTTTGACCAAAGCACTTCGAGGAAAGTAGAGCTGTGGGTAGTATTCGTGCTCCCACACGAACAACGCGCCTGTTGTACCGAGAGTGTCCGCTACGCAAGCGCCGTTGATGAGGATTCTCACGCGTCGCTCTGTAAGAAGCGCCTTAACTGGCCCGTGTTCAACGAGATGGCGGGCAAGCGTGGGCAGACTGTGGAGTCGTGATTAAACGCAGACACCAACATACTGCTGAGCATGACTCACTCGACTTCACGTCCTGGAACAGCCATTCTTGATAGTACCTGGATATGAGTGAACTATGAGGCAGTAAAAGCGGCGGGTACTCGTAGACTCGTAGTTGGTTAGCAGAGAGCGGGGTTTAACGATGAGCTGATGGATAAGATAAGATGGGCCGGCAAAACTCTCCGCGCGACCCGAATCCGATCCGCAAGGGTCTCGTCTTTGAGAAAGTGGGGACCACGAGAATGCACGAAAAAATAATTGGATCGTCCCCGGAAAGCGAGGAAGCACAATCTAGACCACAGTTGGCAATCAAAAGAGGCAAGCAGTGTTGGACTTGCACAAGACGAGTGCTTCAAGTTCACGAAAACGATAGCTGGAGGCGAGAAAGTGTTGGGTGATCCTTCCTGAAGTCTTGAGCACATACGAGACTCGGCAAGGGCTTTGGGCGTCGGCAAGGGATTTACAGTCGAAGCGTCTCGAATAGAGCTGGGCGGCTTGCGAGCAGCAGGCTGCGCTGACGACCCTCAATAAGCAGGTGTAACTTGATCTGACCTCGCTTCTGTCCACACACAGTCATCATCCAGTATTTCTTTCTTCGTCGCGAAACAGACGGACGACTTTTGCTTTCCAAGTTCCAGCCTCCATCGTCACTCTCGATCTCACCCCACCACTCGTGCACTTCCAACCCAACGGTCGCTACTCGGGACGCGCGAAGTCGTCGTGCTCCACAAAAAGCAACCCAGCCCACATCCACGCACACGACGTGCATGCCCCTGATCAAATTCACCACCACGTCCATCAGTCCGCCATCCATCAATCTCCTCTTCTCTCTCGCATCTCTCATGGGTGCTACGAGACACTGAAGTCACAACCTACCCGCTCCTCCAGCTTATGCTCGACAAAGCTGGATTTTGATCCATGAAACAGCATGGCCCGTCGAAGGCCCCCATCAACAGCCCTGACTCTCGGCAATGCCCTCTTTTGCATCTTCGTATGGCTACCACTCATAGCCACTGCTCAGCAGCAGCAGTCCGTAGGCAACAATGCCAACATTCGTAGACGCCCTTCTCTCAGCAACGCGCGTTCCCCGCCAGAACTGAGATCTACCCACAAACACCTTAAAGATACCGCAATCGACCCTTCAATTGAGCGCGCCCTTGCGACTTTTGCTCCAGCCGAGTCTATCCCGGCCGTCCGAGCACCTCCTGCAAGATCACCGGCCACGTCCGGTGGTCTCTCTTCGCGACACCCGGCGCGGTCTTTGCAGGATTGGCAAGTCGAGGATATTATTCTCCTGGCGACCGTTGATGGCAAACTACACGCAAGAGACCGTAGAACCGGCGCCCCACGATGGGAGATAGAGGCCGACAGACCCATGATCGAGACCGTCTATCACCACAACGACTCGGATCCTGAGTCTCAGCCCGAAACCAGCCTCATCTGGATTGTGGAACCCTCCCAAGATGGAAGCCTCTACGTCTACTCTTCCGAGCCCCAAACCGGCATGCAGAAACTCGGCTTGTCGGTCAAGCAACTTGTAGAAGAACTGTCGCCCTACGCCGGAGAAGATCCACCTGTGGTATACACCGCTGACAAGAAGAACACCCTTTACACTGTCGATGCGTCTAACGGAAGAATCCTCAAGACATTCAGCTCGAGCGCGTCAACCTTCAGCAACGACCAGAACTGTCGCCGAGTTAGTGGCCTTGGTTCGCTTGAAGACAACGAATGCGAGACGATCGGAACCCTCACCTTAGGTAGAACCGAATACACCGTCTCCATAGCAGACAAGCTGAGCGGTGACCCCATCTGCACCATCCGCTATTTCGAATGGGGACCTAACAACCGCGACAAAGACCTGCACAATCAATACGCGTCAACCATGGACAGCAAGTATATCTACACCCAACACGACGGTAGCGTTGTCGCTGTGGATTACAGAGAAACAAGCCGCTTCGGAAACTCCATCTTGTACAAGCAAAAGTTTTCGTCGCCAGTCGCTCGTGTTTACGATGTTGTCAGGCCGCTGGACGAAGATATCCTGGACGCTTCTTTGGTCATCCTCCCTCAACCTATTGGTCCCGCTGGCGATGACACAATCGAGCAAGACAAGATCTTCGTCAACTGTACAGAATCTGGTAGCTGGTATGCCATGTCGGAGCTCAGATACCCTACCGTCACCGACGGTGCTTCCAAAGCTGTGTGCTATACCCAAGGATACGCCCTTCCAGTCGGCACTTTCAACCCTGCTAAGCAGAGAGCGAACCTTGTTGGCATACACCCTCTCCACCCTATGAGCATGGACCAAAGCGAGATCCTCACTATCGGTGGGCCTGATCAATCAGTCATTGGATCTTTGAACGCATACAACACCGACCACGCTCAGGTCATGTTGCCTGCTTCCTCTAACCCTTGGGCCGGTATCACGTCATCAGGCTTGATTGGTCTGCTCGCTCTGATTGGATTATTCGCCATCGTGTCTAGATGGGTAGACGTGCAGAAGGTTATACAACGCCAAGCTCCGGAGCCTGTTAAGCTGAAGGAGGCGCCAATCCCTGTGACATCTAATCTGAGCCAGGCCCTTCCTTCCAAGGACGACAGTGCTCCTCAGGTCGAAGCCATCGACCGTAAAGTCCGTTTCCCTGAACCCGCAGAAGAGACCATCTTCCCACAAGGAGATGAAGAGGAAGTGCTGGAAAAGCAATCGTCCACTGGAGAACCAACCGAGGTCAAGGTCGACTCGCCCACTCGTGCCTCAACTCCAAGTCCAGCAGAAGCCGAAAAGCCCGCCGAAGAGCAAACACCTGTCAAGCCCAAGAAGAAGGCCACTCGTGGTGTCAGAGGTGGTAGAAAGGCAAAGGAGAAGAGACAAGAGCAACTTGAAGCACAACAACGCCGCCGCGAGAACAGCCAAAGCAACAGCGACAAAGAGAGCAACGGTGCTCTTGCCACATCCCTTGCAAAGCCCCTGTCGAAGATCGATGGCATGGACGTCATCAGTGTTGATGCATCTGAGAGTCCTAACGTGTCTGGCAAGATTCAGATCAATAACCTCACCATTGATACGGACAAAATCATCGGCCATGGAAGTGCTGGAACTTGTGTGTTCGAAGGCAAATTTGAAGGCCGTGATGTGGCAGTCAAACGCATGCTCTCTCAGTACTACGAGCTTGCTTCTCAGGAAGTAGGATTCCTTCAACAAAGCGACCACGACAAGAACGTCATTCGTTACTTCTGTCAACAGAAAGATCAGCACTTCCTCTACATTGCCGTTGAGCTTTGTCAGGCGAGTTTGTGGGATCTGTTTAATCTTCCGGATATTCGTGACGAAGCCCGTTATCAACAGCTCCAATCACTGGCTCAAGCTGTTCAGCGTGATGCTAGAGGCACACTCTATCAGCTCGCCAAAGGTCTCTACCACCTTCACGATCTTCGTATCATTCATCGAGACATTAAGCCTCAGAATATCCTCATCGCCTTTCCTAAGCCAAACAAGCCCAACGAGCTTCGTCTCGTCATCTCAGACTTTGGCTTGTGTAAGACCCTTCCGGAGAATGTGAGCACCTTGATCGATCCTACGAGCAACGCTGGAACGTGTGGATGGAAGGCGCCGGAGCTCATCTCTCAGCCCAAGGACACGGCCTCGAACAACGGCCACAGCAACATTTCGCATCCTGGCACTAGCGAAAGCTCTTCTGGTGGAGCCATCGGCGGTGTCAAACGAGCAGCCGATATCTTCTCCCTCGGTTGTCTGTTCTTCTGGGTCTTGACTGGGGGTGATCACCCCTACGACGACAAGGAAGGTTGGATGCAAATGCGTGAACTCAACATCAAGAAAAACAACCTGCAGAACATGCACAAGCTTGACCTGGGCTCTGACAGCGAAGAACCCCGCCAATTGATCACAGCAATGCTGGCACACAACCCTGAAGATCGTCCATCCGCCCAGCAGGTTCTCTGCCATCCGTTCTTCTGGTCACCCAAGAAACGCCTCGACTTCCTCTGCGATGTTTCCGACCACTTCGAACACGAGCAGCGCGACCCACCATCCCCTCATCTCAACTATCTCGAGTCCTACGCCGACATGGTCATCGGCGGCAAAGATAAAGACTGGCAACGCAAGCTCGACAGAATGTTCCTCGACACACTCGGCAAGCAACGCAAGTACAACGGCGCCAAGATGTTGGATCTTCTCCGTGCCTTGCGCAACAAGAAAAACCATTACGAGGACATGTCGATGGACGTCAAGAAAAGGGTTGGACCTTTGCCGCATGGGTATCTTCAGTACTTCACTATCAAGTTCCCCACGTTGTTGATGGCTTGTTTCTGGGCGATCAAGGATTGTAGGGTGGAGACTAATGCGAGGTTCAGAGGCTATTACAGCATCGAGAATCAGGAATAGAATCGCCTGAGGAAGATGAGACTGTTGATGTACCTGAAAGAGTAAAAGAACGAAAATTATTTCCCGTCTTCCATATTCCGTACATTTGTCCATCAAGCATGCGTTCAAATTGTGATATATTGATTTCCTTGTTTTCTTCAGCAGAGAAAGGGGCACTGTGAAAATCATCGACATCCGGTCGTGTGACCTGCTCTTGTGTCGGATTTTTCTCATCAACAGTGTGGTCCTTGCGCCTTTCTCTCAGTCACATACAACATGCATTCAGCATGCACCACATGACCGCAATCGACAGTGCTGGGAACATGTGAACGGAGTCATTATCGATACTTCAAAACGGCCGACAAAAGATCAATCGAGATTGCAAGAATAAACAAAGATGATTTTAATCGATCGCAAGAATAGACAGACAATTTGCAGTCTTATTGACCGCCGCTTGCAATCGATACTGTGACCGTAATCTACCTGTCCAATCCATCCAATTCAACCAGTCTAGCGACCAAATCCACCAATCCCTTTTCCCTACCCTGTAATTTTTCCCCAGGTCTTTCTACAAGTCCTTCCAACACTTGATCAAGCATGCCTCTCAATCTTCCCACCAAGACTCCGATTCTCGCCCATCCTTTTAGTCTGATCCAGCCATCGACTACTAAGCCCCTGTTTTGAGTGTCTAGACTTATATCGCCGGAGAAGAGGAGGAGGGTATATGCGTTGAACGGCGTCAAGTC
This sequence comes from Aureobasidium lini, assembly GCA_022813425.1. Lineage (NCBI taxonomy): Eukaryota > Fungi > Ascomycota > Dothideomycetes > Dothideales > Saccotheciaceae > Aureobasidium > Aureobasidium lini. The sequence goes on along the minus strand of JAKLML010000058.1, from coordinate 28,226 downwards.
GCGGATAAACGTCTTTGAGGTAGATAGGAGGGAGAAATAAGATAGGAATGCGGTAGATGGGGGGAAAGAGGTGCCTGGCGCAGAGGAAAACATGGTGCTGCTCGGATGAATGAACAATCTCGAGCTCCCCTGTTCTGGTTGCTGCTGTGCACCTTTCTGTGCAGAAGATGGTAAAGTGGGAGCGGCAGTGGCGTTCGGCTCGCGGAAGTACTTGATAGTCCTTGCTTCTGGGTCCAGGGCTACGGCGCCAGAGACGGAAGCCGCGTATTTGGTATCCGGGAATTCGATCCTTGCGACCTGGGGGGAGAACGCTGCGGCGACGAGGGCGCGGACGAGTGCGGTGTTGGTGTTTCTTGCATTGTACTCTTGTGCCGCAGATGCGTGCGATGAGCCCAGGAAGCCGATCTCTTGCAACGAGGACATGTATTGCCGTCTGTTGGTCTGGATGTCGAAGAGGGTTTGGGTGGAGAGGAAATTGGCATCGCACCATTGACGGAGGGAAGAGGATGGCATGCCTTCAACGCGTTTGGCGGTCCAGAGTTCGAAGGCGCGGAGATCGCATAGCAAGTCTCCTTGACCGCCTGGTGCGAAAGCAAGACGTGCTGTCTTAGCCTCGTCGCGGCGAGCAGGTGGAGAGACAAAAGGTGAGCGTGCCGTAAGAATCGATGCGATGGTCAGGCAAGCGTCGAGGCAGCCGAAAACAGCACCGTAGACAAGTAGTTTGCCGCATCGCAAGTCAGCGGGAATGGAAGACAAATGACGACCCAACGCCGTAAGCTCTGCACCATCCAAAGCACCCATGCGACGAAGCGTTGTCAAAGCACCACTGACAGCCAAAGTGGAAGGTGGGGTGATAGCGCGAGCAAGGAAGGAAGGCACATCCAACACACCCATCGCCTTGACACTCAAACACAACTGCTCCAACGGCACACGCAAGATCTCAGGATCAGGTCGGTCAGCCATCTTATTGGTTTCAGCTTGCTTGGTGTACAGTTTGTAGCAAGTACCTGCGCGAACACGACCGGCACGACCACGACGTTGTTTACATGCTGCTCTGGATGCCCATACTTCTTCAAGTTTAGTCATGCCATTCGCGGCATCAAAACTGGTTTCCTTGACGCGACCGCTGTCGATGACGGCGACGATGTCTTCGATTGTGATGGAAGTTTCCGCAACGTTGGTTGCGCATATGACTTTGCGTTTGCCGGCAGGTGCCGGAGGGAAGACTCGTTTCTGTTCGGCCGGTTGTAGCGAGGCGTGGAGAGGCAGAGCGTGGATGTGATGTAGATGTTGTAGTGTCTTGAGAGTGCGGTCAATCTCAGCCACACCAGGAAGGAAGATTAAGATACCGCCATCTTCTGAGCCTAGTTGCTCGTCGATGGTCTGCACGGTATCGGAGATCAGATCGTAATTGATCTTCATACCGACGCTGCGAAGAGCTGCACCCATGCTAGGCTCCTTACCGCCATCCTCGTCACCTTCCTCGGCGATGCCACCCGCAAAGCCAGTCATGCGGAGAATATCGTCTAGGTAGACGTCTTGAACTGGATGCGTGCGACCTTCAATCTCCACTGTACTTACTGTCATCTTGCCGGCGAAGTAGCTCTTGAAGACTTGTGCATCTAGAGTAGCAGACATGAGGATCAGTTTGAGGTCTTTACGGACCTGCAAAACATCTCTCAATAACACCATGAGGAAATCGGTATCCAGACTACGCTCGTGGACTTCATCGATAACCACATGACTGACATCGGCCAGAGCATCAACAACATCTTGCGGCTTTCCACCAGATGTCTGTAGTCTTCTCAAGAGCACACCAGTAGTGACGAATGTGATCTTTGTAGTACCGGCCTTTTGTTTCGACTCTCCTCTGATCGAGTAACCAACTTCTTCGCCGACCTTCGCACATCGCTCGTCCGCAACACGATCTGCCAGACCTAAGGCAGAAATTCTGCGAGGTTGTGTACAGATAATGTTTGCAGCCTCTCCAAGCCCTTGCCTAATCATGTCATCAAGGACGAATTGAACAGACTGAGTAGACTTTCCTGAACCAGTTTCACCAGAGATAATAGTGACCTGAGAAGATGTAACCGCTTCGACAATAGCGTTTCGTAGTTTCCAGGCTGGTAGTGATTGTCTTGCTGCCATCATGCGCTCTTGCGCAGCAGTCTTTTGCCTAGCTTGCCAGTCCGCAAGAATCCTTTGGCTTTGCTGTGATGATGGCTGCCAATTGATGGGTCGAGGCATACGTCTAGGACGTTGACGTCTGCGACCTGAAGTTTCCGAGTCGGGCTCAGCTGAAGTAGAGGAAACCGAAGCAATGCTACTGAGTCTACCAGGATTGGCAATGATATTCGGAATCTCATGTTCTAGCCAGTCAATGAGATTGAATAGCATTTGTTCGCCCAGAAAGTCGGATTGTGCTTGAAGCAAAGCTTGCTTCAAGATGCTCAAGCGGATGTATGCAGGTAGTGCGGCTTCGATGGAGAGGACAGGAACGACATTGGGGTATCCAGATGTGGGCTTTCGTGCATGAAGAATGATGCGCTCTTTGGGCTTCTCGGCCACCTCCAGGACTATTTGACAAGAGCTTTTGGTTGCCTTGTATCGGTCGCTGTATATGGAAGCCAGAATGACTTGCTCTTCATCCCATACATCGGCATCGTCTGAGATGTTCAAACTCTCTGTTGTTGACGATAGGGATGATGAATCCAGGCTTCCGAGAAGTCTATGCTGTAGTCTTTCTGCTGCTCCAGCTTCGTCTCCTGAAGATGCATCCAGTGCTTCTTCGCAAAGCTCCATAGCGTAACCAGTAATCGCAAGACGTTTTAGCTTGCCTTCGCGAGCAAGATCGCTACTGGCCATGGATACACCAGCAGAGTAATTTTCTGGCAGACTCCATTTGGGTAAGTCGTCTTCCGGAATATGAATCAGAAGCCATTCGATAGTCTCTTCGCGATCCTTGCAAATCTCCACAGCTTCCTCGATATGAGAAGGACGGAAGCCTAGTTTCGTCAAGTCCTGAACAATGTGCTTCTTCTCGCCGTTGGAAAGAGTGACACCGTGCGGATTCCAGAGAGCAGCCTGTCTGACCAAAGCTTCAACATCCCTGCGCATCTTCTTGCCCATCTCAACCTTCGGTGCTCGTGTCCAGCCCTTTCCGGGATTCTTGTTGACTCCAGGTGTGCTGTTATCCTTCTTCTCAGCCTCCCTCTGCTTTTCGATTTCCTGTCTCTTTTTGTCTTTCGCGGCTCTTTCATCGTCCCATTCTTTTCGTGCTTGGAAAGGATCCGCAGCATATAACCAGCCCATGCCTTCTTTTGTTGCCTCCTTTCTCATATCTGCAAATTCGCCCTTCCACAAGTCGCGGTAGTTTGGCGGCATCATCATGTGCAAGTTTTTCGCGTTGGCGACGCGGTATAGCGCATATGTAGCAGCGAAATGTCTAGCCTCCACGGCAGACTCTTGTACGCCCAACGCCCTCTTCGCTGGAGGAAGAGACATGGGTGGTAGTGTAACCATCTCCTGAGTCTTTGGGTTCTTCCAGCGTAGAATGACAGACGAGATCTGGCCTGGTGGGTCTGACGAGCGGTGCATAGTGTATTCCGGCTTTTCCCATTTCTGCTTCTGACAGTGCTCGGAGAGCATGTTGACGGGGAGTTTTCCTGTCCATGATTGACCGCCGATCAGGGTTCGTGTATCGGGTTTCTTGACGGGATCGCCGGCGACATCCAGCTCGGGAGCAGCATTCTTGCCCTTGCCCTTAGCAGGGGCTGCAGAACTGCTTGCGGCCGGAGGGGTGGCCTTGCTCTTCTTCGAGTCTTTGCCGTTGGAGAATACGATGTAGCTGGTGTCTTCGCCGTTCACAGTCGCGGCGGTCGAGGCAGTCTTTTTGCCGGACTTATTACTGCTCCTGGGAGCGTGAGGTTTGTTGACCATTTTCTTGTTCAACAAAGGTTGATTAAATTCCGCGTCCAATAAATAATTCACTTTGATGACGGCGAACGCGGAGATAAAATCTGGGGCCGCAACTTTCACTTGGCAGCATCGGGACAAGCCCATCTTATTGAACGAGACATTCACTAGGTAGTCAACGAGATGAAAGGTGAGTGCTAATCTGTATTCTCGTTCGCTTTCCGTATGCAAACGAATCGCAGTAATGAATCGCAATAGCCTGAAATCCGCCAAATGCTTTTGGTCATAAAATACAACCTTAGTATGCAATATACACCTCCATTCGAGTACGAGTATCATTCCAGATACCCAGCTCCTCAAATTCTGTCTACGCGCACTCTATGCGGCGGGTCTGCTTCTCGATCTGGGCTTAGCACCAGATGCGACGCGCTTGGCCTGAGGACGGGACAAGTGGTGGGCAGGAATCCAGGACTCGTCGTAGGCCTTGGCACCACTGGTGACAGCAGGACCGTCGGCACCAACAACACTAACTTGGTCGGCAGGGTCGACCTTCTTGGTGCCACCGGAGGAGCGCTTGGCACGCTCACCACCCTTTCCGCGGCCCTTCTTCTGGGGGAAGAAAGTAGTGATCCAGGTGTTGTAGATGAAGTAGACGGTACCAGCGAAGACACCGGTGAGGACGAGGTAAAGGAAGATGCTGCGAACTATTAGTTTGTGTCGATAATTCTAGTACACCAAGCGGCTTACATCTGGGGGTCGAAGAAGCTCATGGGAGCCTCGACGACGGAGACAGTGCCGTTGTAGGCCTGGAAGGTGTGGATCATGCCGTGCTCGTCCTGGACAACAGCGGCCAGGTTGAGGGTCAGGTCCTGGGGGTGCATCTCGGTAGCGAAGCTGTAGGTGGCAGTCTCCTTCTCGCCAGCGGGAATCAGGAGGTCGTACTTGTTGACGGTCAAGTTGCGAAGGGCGACAGGCGGGTCGGGAGCTCCAGGGACACCAGAGGGAGTCAAGAGAGAGCCGCCAATGTAGCGAAGGTGGACAGGGGTTGTCTCATGGTTGGCAATTGACAAGACGGCGTTGGTCGCGTGGCCATTGACGAGCTTGACACCGAAGATCTCAGAGTCGGGGAAAGAGACAGAGACCTCGACGTTCAATCTGGGAGATTGCTGCAGGGTAGGGTCGTCAATTTCCTGCTCGACCTCGGGAGCCTGTAAACGTCATCAGTTGGATATTCACAATTGGCGGGCATTGACGCGTGACGAACCTGGGCGACGACAGAGAGAGCCTTCAAGGCAAAGAGCGCAAACGCGCTGAGCTTCATGGATACCATTTTGGATGTGTGTGGTATACAGTGTCTTCTGAGAACAAAAGAGCTGCGGGGAGACGAGGTCAAGAAGGGCGAGGTGGCCTGTAGCTGATTGGTCCGAGCTTCACTTGCATCTCCACTTCCAGAGCCCTCGAGCTTCGAGAACATCCTATTGTGACAAGTGACAAACATGAACGACAAATACTAATTCAGGAATCGGTCAATCAAATAGCTTCCATTGTGTGCTACTTGAGCTGTCTCGCATCGATACAGCTTCCCGTCAAACCTCAATCTACCGCTGCTATACCGGAAAACACAATCAGCCCTCAAGTGATCTTCAGACGACGGACCGGAACGATGTCCATGTTGTGCATCTCTGCGGGAAACCTGCAGTTTTCCCCATTGATACATGCCTTTCCGCGCATACTGCCCTCTCTGGCCTCCGGGAATGGGCAACGATGTCCATAGATGCACTTAGGATCAGAACACTCGGCTCCGTGGATGCAAGCTGACATGCGTGCAACAAGTTTCAACGTCTCCAGCTCCTTCGGATTGCACTTGTATACATGGTCATGCTCGCATTTGCCCTCCGGGTACGGACAGTCGTGACGAAGATGGTGTGCGTTGCAGAGCTTGAGCTTCTTCAGTCGATTGACCTCATCTTTCTTGAACTCTGGTGTGGGCGGGTCAATCCGATGACCCTTCTTGTTACGCCGCACATAATCCGTCGACCATTGCTCTTTCTCCTTGGGTATATCCTTGGGGGGCGTCTTTACTGCTGCTCCTTTCTTCGCTGCCAAGATCCATGGATTTTCCTTTGGCTTGACCTGGACTCCTGAGATGGCAGAGTTGATTGAGCTTGCTGAGTCTTGACGGCTGTGTGCGATGCTAGGAAGAGCGGTGCGTGCTGTTCCGACAGCCGTGCGCGAGCCAGAACGCGATGTTGCAGGGGATGATAATGGTGGGGTCACTGCTTCCATAAGGAGTGCTGGGACAGAATCCAGTTCTGCAACGTGGTCGACCAACTTGTGAATATCCATTTTGGTTTTACGAAAGATGTCATTCATCTGGGTCTTGTCAATGTGCAGTGCCGCAAGGTAACGGTCGGGTTCGGTGCCATGGAGCAATGTGACGCGTTGCGTCGTCTCGATCTTCTCGGTGAAGCGTTTGAGTATAGGTGCGTATATCTCGCCGTCTTCGCAGCCGAAGACTATGTGCTTGCACTGCTTGTCGAACATGTACATGACCAGGTTCTCTGTATGTTTATTAGTGCGCTTCTAAGCATACAGCAGCAATAAGTCTCGAACCTTCCATCTTGTCAAACACCACAGCGCGACCCTGCATGCCGACATCGATCACATCGAATAGAGTTTTATCCTGGCAAAATCCGCGGACAAAGGTCTTGATCTGATTGCCATTGCTGACCAAACCAGTACGAAGGCCGATACTGCAGAGGTCTTCCAAGTCGACGTAGATTTTAAGGACTATCTTGGTATTGTCTGGAAGAGCGTGGATGGTTGAGAAGGCGAATTCATTGGTAGCCTGGAAAAGAGCTTGCGCTGCGCGGCGACCGCCTTGATCGCCCTGGCCTAGGAAAGCGTTACGGAATATGAGTTCATTACCGTCAATCAGCACCAAGACGTATGGATTCTGCTTCAAGGATGAGTGATCATGGTCGCCGGTCTGACCGGCACTGGCGAGCTGTTGCTTCAGCCAAGTGCGCTCCAGCTCGAAATCGCTGCGTTCCTGGACCAAACGCTCTGACAAGTATCTTAGCCGGTTCAAAGCATGCTACAACTCTTAGTTCCAGATTTTGTGAACCACCAAGTCTGGTCACTCACATCGAAGAAGTTTTTCTTTTGATCGTCGAGGATCTTGAACGTCTCGTACTTCTCGAGCAATCCTGTGATCGAACCACTGTCAAGCGGCTCGGACATGCCAAATGGTACAGGTGACGGCGCAGATGATGCCATCGTAGTCGGCGGGGCGTTCTTGAATGAAAATTGGGATGGGTTCACTTGTTGTGAATCGGGGTGCGAGATGGTTCTGAGAGGCAAGCGTAAAGCTGGGAAGGATGGAAGAATTTTCGAGGAAGGTGCAAGTGTGAAGGTGAATGTGAGAAGCCGCGTGTTGACGATTTGCGAAGCGGCATATCGAGTGAATTCCTGCCACTGTTCGAATCATGAATTTCAAGCAGTCACAGAATTGTAACAGCATTAGTATCGCCTCGACAACAGCCCTCTACGTCTCACAATGCTACAAACGATGCTGGCTTTCTTACACTATTGCTTGCAGAAAATGTCGATCGATCACAAATGACAGATGCATCTTCGGGGACCTGCATTTGGCGGTGTACTGCAACCAAGGACCTTGACATGAGATTCGTCGAACCACAAAGACTCAACATTCATGGCATGCTCTGCCGTTTCAAGTGCATAGCTAGTTCTTATGTCGATCATTTTGGCTGCAGCATGAACGCTTTGAGAAGAATGATGCATACACACATGGTAGCAATGCTAGGAGATCGATCTATGAACTAAGGAGGAACTGCATCGTCTCCAGAAGCGATGGCTCGTTATGCTAATAACTAATCGCTTTCCAACTATGATGGATTTTCTACTCTTTTTTCCACTCGTCGTGCTCCTCCGCCAGGTGTACCTTGAACTTGGCCATCTTGTTTCCGAAGTTTCGTTTGCAGCGCCAACAGACAAGGTCAACAGTATGCCAGGGACCATGGCCAACCAGCCGTATGGGATCATCTTTTGCCAATGGGAATCTTTCTAGTGGAACCAAAAAGGGCGTGTGGAAGCTGTTGTAGTGGGCGCTGCGTTTGAGGTGGTCGCTGTACATCTCTCGCGACATGACATGAACGTGGAGGTGGTTCATGGATGGTACTGCGTGGATACCCGTGATGATCTCCTTCATCCAATCACGACCTGGAGGAAGCACGTCTGGCGGCTCGTCCGCGTCTCTGGCCTGTATCCGTGGTTGTTCTGATTTGGAAAGCTTTCCATATTTTCGTCGCAGTTCGTTTGCCACCATCTTCTTAGCCCTCTCCACTTCTACTTTGATATCCGCTAGAAGCTCGGGGTCTTCAAATGCGACAAAAGGATGCAGGAGGTTACGTTCTGACTTTGGTAAAACCAGAAGATGGACGGACGACTTCGGAAACATGTCCTGAATGATAACTGAGGTATCGTTGTTGAAGATTACACGTTCATATGCGAAGGGGTCGGCTGTATATGCGCCCAGGCCATCTCTGTCCTTGAAGACCATCTTGGATTTAGAGTTCGAACGATGTTTGCCAGGAGACTTTTGAGAATTAATAGGTTTCTTCGACATTAATTCTGTGACTGTCAACAATGAGAATGAGTCCCCGGATATGGTTAGTGGATTACTTACAGGCGTTCCTAGATTTCGTCTTTGTGCTTGGAACTTCCATTCCAACAATCTCGTCCTCTGTTATGGCTTCCTGAGGTCCTCCCATCTTGGCAATCTTCTCACGCTGTCTGTTCTTTCCTCTTGTAAATATGCTTGAATGGCTCGCTCTCCTGAATAGATGCTCGATTTTGAGTATATCCTTCCTCCAGCGCGCGAACAACTTGATCATATGTAGGAAGCGTTCAAGATGTGATCAAGAACTCGCAATCTACTCACCTTAATACTTTGTCTACTTTCGAAAAAGAAATGTGACTGTCGATGATCCTCTCATTCTTACGCCTATTGGTCGTGGACCCGATGACGTGCACAAATCAATCAATTTTCCCGATTCAGCCGAGTCGCGACTTCTGCCCGAGTCGCGTCTTCCCGAGAGGTTTCGAAGAACAAACTTTCACACTGAAGTGTTGCACGACAAGCAGCATTACGACTGCATGGGTTGCTGATAGTCGAACACAAGTCGAGCGCATACTTACAATTCATCTTTATCGATCGCTGGACCCTGGATCACTACCTCTCTTTGCTTGTCGAAGTCATTTTGCATCACCGCCACCATGCCTCGTTCGTCTAAGAGACAGACTAGGCTGACCTTCGACCCTCTACCGACTTCATCGCCTGCACCTTCTGACATCAGCAGCTCTGTGCGTGACCGTGCTGCGACAGTTCGATTCGAAGGAGCTAGTCCAGCAAAGAGTCGCAAGGTCCGTGATGCGCCGGGCACCTCGTCGCTGATCTCTGCGCCTGCCTCTGGAATAACCAAACAAAGCCTGCCTCCTACACCAGACCCGACCGGACCCACCACATCTTTCGGTGCATCAGCTGTCAGTGAGGACGACGAGGACGTCCGTCCAACACCCAGGTTATCTAGCCGCAAAAACCTGAAGAAGCAGCAAAAGCTCGATCTCACGCCATCTAGTCCTCGAGCTATCAACCATTCGCGCCCTGTCAGAGCCGGTTTCTTCGGTACTCAGCAACAACTGGATGCTGGTTCAAGCGACGAATCCGACGAGCAAGCTATGACACTACCAGTTAAGAGCCACAAAAAGAAGAGCAAGCGCCAAAAGAAGAAACCGGGGTCTCCATCACCAGACATGGAGGTTGAGATCGTACAAGAATCAGCGCCCGTGGACGACAGCGAAGATGATCTACCGGCCACACCAGCAATTAATCGCAAACGAAAGCGTCAAGCTCATAGCTCTTCGCCGCTGTCACTTATTCCCGAAGATGAAGACGACGACAGTGACGTTGTCATTACTGGTTCTCGAAAGCGTTCACTATCGACCAAGAAGCGCGCCCTTTCACCAGCGTCCGGATCCGACCCCGAAGAACTCTCAGTTGAACCACCATCTTCGGGATCGCGCAAGAGACTACGCCGAGGCAAGGACCCAGTACCTATGAGCACTATCACTGAGGAAGAGAAACAAGAGCTGGAGGATGACCTCGTGGACCTGGCATCAAGCGGTAGTGACGGTGAAGTCCGATTGTCCAAGAGAAACAAGTCATCACAAAAGAGTGCTCGTCAGCTTGCGCTGGAGCGTCTCAAGGCCAGAAGAGGCGCACCCATGAGCAGTCTCGTTCAAGATGAGCAAGATGAAGAGGAAGAGCAAGAGGAAGAAGAGCAACCAGACGACGAAGCAGACTACGATCAGAGCTCCGCAGAAGAGGAAAATGAAGATTACGACCTACCGGGACCATCGACACACAGGACTACCCGTAAGCAAATGTTCGCTGAGGATGAGGAGGACGAAGGGTTCGTCATTGAAGACGACGACGGCCCTCTCGGTGTCCCTACGAGTGATGTCCCGATTGCCTTCACTCGTTATGCCTCGATGAAAGCCAAGGATTTGTTCCGTTTTGCCATTGACTGGATGGTCCAGAAAAAGATCAATCCTGCTTTCCAAATGGACGACGAGATCTACGACCTTACGTTCAAAAAGCTCGACGATGAGGTTAAGGGACTGGCAGGTTCCAAGTTCCAGTCAGCAGCCTGGACCGCACAATTCACACTGGCACTCCAGGCAAGACCCGATCTCCTCTCTGCCCGCCTCGATCGTAAATCCTCAGACCATTTCGGACGGGACAAGTGCGATGCCTGCAACAGATCAGGGCATCCAGCCACATACGAACTCAAGTTTGAGGGCAAGCCATACGACAAGAACTCTTTGGAGCCTGTCGCACCGCGCAAAGAGGCCAACGAGGACGATGATGAGGACTCCGACTCTGACGAGAGCAGCGTGGACGAAAACGCAGCAGTCAACTACGACTCTCAAGGCCGTCAAATCCTCCCCGAAGAAACTGTCTTCTACCTCGGCAAATTCTGCATGAGCAATGCAGAGACAGCTCATTCTTTGCAACATTGGCGCTATCACCTCTATGAATGGGTCGTTGAGTACCTCGAGTCTGCCGGCTGGAACACGCCCAAGCTTATCGTTAAGCGCGATAAGTGGAGTGTGCGTAAGCGAAGAAAGCATGCCAACAAGATCGTGGATCTTATGGAGGAGGAGGGCAAGATCAAGGCATTGTACTCTGACTTCAAGAAGGAGATTGATACTGCCAGAAATGCTAAGCAGGGTCGCTGGGATAGTTCTCCTTAAGAAGAAGGCAGAGGAGTTCTTCGGGGACATGCACATTTGCATGCCTGTCTATACCCTTTTGTAGTAATATGACGAGACCATGACATTACCTTCAATCGAACCATGTTCACTTTTCACTTGATCCAGCCGTCTCATGTGACATAGCAAAGAGATTGCCAGTTGCTGGAGCGGGAGGGAAGCAGTATCCTGCACTGTATGGGACTGGGAACTGCTTTAAGATCCATGTTTTTTTTACAGCTCAGCGTATGAGCGTATGTAGTTGTACAGAATGCTCATGCAGTAATCTTCTGCCATGACACATATACCCAGAAGGGGAAAAGTCTTCTCCAGCTAGCAAGAGATGTGATATCGATCGCGTCTCCAGCAAATCCCAATGCACCCATGAACGCCCTTATTCCCATATATTCACATTCTGATGCTCTTTCTCTCCTCTTCCTTCTCTTCGCATTTCCACTCAATCTCTCTTGGCATCAAGATCAACATTCCACTGCACCTCACCAACCACACTCCTCAATTCCTCCAACGTGCCTCCCATTTTCACGACCGAATACCTCAACATTCTCGGATCCAGACCCAGTGTTCTGCGTACGGCGTGTTGGGTTCTCGCCGATGAATCGAAACGCACCACAAAGTAGTGGCCTGTGTTGTGTGTGGCGTTGTGTTTTCTCATTGGCTTGGGTAGATGGAAGACGCCCCAGTTTGTGATGCCGCGGACGACGCCGCCGGCGTTTAGGACGATGTTGCCGGTGGTTTTTGCGATTCTGAGAAGCGTGTTAGAAGGGTGCGACAAGCGGGAGAGGAGGAGGAGACGGACTCGCGGACTTCGGCTAGGTTGCCTGGGCGGACCTGTGATTGTGTTAGCTATGCGCAATGTAGATATTATGAGTGGAGAGAGTGTAAATACCACGCCAATGAGTTCGTAAAGCATGATGTGTATGTGGTGAGTGGAAAAGATGTGCTGTCTTGAAACTGAACAGCAAGCTCGTCGGTATGCGCAACGACGTCTGGGCTCTGTCCGAATGCGACAATGGCGGGAACAAATTTCCATCTTATCTTATCTCGTCTCTTTCGGCGCGCTTTCCCGTTTCCCGCATCAGCGACTTCCCCGAGTTGCTTGGCGAACCACTTCGTCACTATCTGGAGAGCTTTACGTTGCTGGTCTTGTTTTCGATCGCATTGCTCTTTTCCAATTGAACACTTGATACCTCGAGAAATCATTCACAATGGCATCCATCGCTCGCTCAGTCTTCCGCCGCTCGCTGGCCTTCAGCAGCAAACCTGCTTTCTCATGCCGCATCCCCAATGCTGCCATCTCTAGACCCTTCTCCGCTAAATCAGCTGGTGAGTAATGCGCCTACCCTCACTCAACACCCCGTCGCTAACATGCTTTCTGTCCAGCACTCGCAAAGAAATACACTCAAGACCACGAATGGATCGAACTCTCCCCTGACAACAAGACCGGCACAATCGGCATCTCCACCTACGCAGCAAACGCCCTCGGCGATGTAGTCTTCGTCGAACTCCCCACCACAGACCTCGAAGTCAGCGCCAACGACACCATCGGATCGGTCGAGTCTGTGAAGTCGGCTTCGGACATCATGACACCGGTGGCGGGTGTGATTGTAGAGGCCAATGCCGTTTTGGAGGAGAAGCCTGGTACCATCAACAAGAGTCCCGAGGGTGACGGTTGGATTGCCAAGATCGAGGTCAAGGATGTCAAGGAGGTTGAGGGGTTGATGGATGCGGAGGCTTACAAGGCGTTTACTGAGGAGAGTGAGGAGTAGAGCAATGGCTATCGGGATTGGGAGGGGGGTGTTCAACCACGGGAATTTACGTATGGTCTGGCAGGACCTTTCTTTTAACATGAGTACAGAGACATGAAGACAGTAGCGAGGAAGCAAACAACATTCTGAAGACGACTCCAATGGTCGCAAGATTTCAGAAGACAAGGTAGTGTGGTTCAGTTCGACATATTGTGATTTCGCATTTGATACATTTGTTTTCCTCCCTTGCGCTATGCTACATAACCAACCCGGTTTATCGTCAAAAAAAAAAGGCTCCCTCTCTAGAAGCATCCAGTTGTAATTTCCTCTCTTTACACTCTCCTAGGTAAACATGTGGCCCAGAGACCTTTGAGCCAATGGTACTTCATCACTCTGCATCATGTGTCAGTAAAAGTGTTGGAGCACCAGGGTGAATTGAATAGCTTACCTCGACAAAGTCCGTTGCATGGATCAGTGCACTGAAACAACCCACTAGCTCCTCCAAAGCTTGCTTGATGCTCGGGCGAACTTGTGGGCCTTCTCTCATCGCAGCTTTGAAGACACCTTGCATGCACTGCCTATTTTCAGTCAAGAAGGCTCTCCCCTGAGCGAGAACGTGCTGGTTGCGCGATCCTCTACTGACCACGCAAGAGGTCAAGATACGCAGCATGGAGATCAACAGGCGGTAGAAGTTCTCTAGTGCTTCGACATTGTCGACATCGAGACCGATGTCCGGGTCGGTTGCGAAAAGTTGTGAGTCGCGGATGGCGCTGAAGAGACCTGCTTCCAGGATAGCAGCGGCACCCTCATTTGTGTGAGACATGCGCAATAGAACTGACAGCGCGGTGTGGATATATGAGAGAAGTGTCGCAATATCCTGTCCTTCACGCTGTTGTTGAAACTCGCCAGAAATACCACGGATACCGTCAACAAGCACCGAGGTGAAGTTCAACTTGGTCATAGCCCGTGTCAAATAAGGAGACTTGATCATCTGGAAGAGTTGCAGACAAGACTCAAGCACCATCAAAGCAGAAACTCTGCAGCTGCCGGCACTAGACAAGACGTCTTCGCAGATTGTGTCCATCAAACGCTCACCGCCATGCTCAATAATCTTGGCTGTCTGGCGTTGCAGTGGTGACGATGTTTTACAGATGGATCTGATGAAATGGCGAATGGTCTGGTAACATGTCTCGCGTAACTCGGTACCGCCAGAAGCACTGCCAATACCGCGCAGAGCAGTACGGAACGCCGCGGTGAGCCTGTCATGTACTGCGCTAACTTCCACGTTTTTGTCTGTGGCAGAAGAGTCTAGCACTCGCATCAATGTGTATGTCAGCTTTGCGAGTGGAATCGTGACGGGAGAGTCCTCGACGATCGTCCTGTCCAATTTAGGTAACACAATCTGCAAAGCCTGCAGCGCCAGTGCGGTCTTTGGAGCGGCTTGGAAGTCGCCTAAAGCAAGCATCATTGACACAAGCTTGACCCACACATTGAGCGCTGAGCGTTGTGCCAACATGATGGAAGCGTAGTTGTTTTCTGACTGCAAGCACATCATGGCAGCATCGATCTCTGCAGCGCATTGCTGTTGTGCTACAGGGTCGATCAATTTACCAGCCTTGCGCAGGTCAGCTTCGCGTAGGAGCAACAGCTCTTTGGCGAGCGCAAGATCGTAAACCACCCCAGAATCAGGCTTGTCCGTCCTGCACGAGCCGAAATCGAGACCTGCGATAAGAATCTTCTCTGCCATCTCGAACGGTAGGGAGATGTCCATATCGATGAAATCAAACAACTCAAAGATTGACGCGTTCTGCACTTGCTCGCCGGAAGACAGAATAGTCACACCCAACAATGAGGATAGAACTTTTTGACGCTGGGTCGGGGCATTGCGCTGAATAGTCGCTCTAATGTCCAGAGAAGCTTCTTCAAAGAACATGGTTCGCGAGATGAGGAAGTCCTTGAAGACAGCAGCAGAGTCCGAGATCAGGAATTCTGGGTCGGCGCAAGGTCGGTTACTCCACAAAGTTTCGGGACCAATAGGTGTTTGTACAATGGCCACAGCATCAGAGTAGCCAGATTCTCTAAGTTCTTCAAGGATAATGCGCTCTGTCAAGGCAGAGTGAAGAAGCTTCGAGATAATCTGGCAGGACGTGCGACGTATTGAAGAGAGCCAGGCAGCTTCGTTGACTTGCGGCAAACTGATGGTATCGGCTGAGAGCTTCACCACAGCATGGAACAGTGAGGCACCGTTAGCAAACAGACCGTTCGGAGGTACGCTGATGGCTCTGTCGGTACAGCGGAAGCCCAGCAGGCAATGTGCCAGAGCTGGGCGACTGCCTGCTGTCTCCAATGAGCCGTTAAGCAGATCTAAGATGCCTTGCTTGATGCCAAGGCCAGGTCCCTCTGGTCCCATCTCGAGCTCTCTTGGATCAAGCTGAAGGGGGGAGACGAAAGAGGCGGCAATACGGTCAACATCGAAGTCTTGTTGCAATGCAGCGAGGACACGACTACCTCCATAAGATGCACCGGTCGCGATAGATAGCTTGCGAGCTGTTGCCAATTTCTGGAGGAGTTGTAGAGAAAGCATCGTCAGATCCTGGTGGCCCGTTCCGCAGTATAGGCCGAGGTCAACGATGATATTGACGTGGTTCAGAACGACATCTTCGAACGAAGCGAGGGCGGGATTTGCGATGGCTTTGTCTCTACCAACATACTGCGTCTTGACGATGGGTCGTACGACGTCAAAGTAGATGGACTGCAGCTTCAGGACCTGGTTAATCACCTCGATGCTGCGACAAAGCGCGACAATCATAGGCGATCCCGGAGAAGCCGCACTAACGGTGTCAACATCTTCGTGTGCAGCGGCGAAGAGTGCGTTCGTGACTTTGTCGTTGAAAAGCCATTCCATAACACGGGCAAAAGGATGGAATCGGACATAAGCGGCTAGAGAAGAGGTTGAGATAATGGAGTCAACAGGTATGTTTGTACTATTAGCAAAAACAACGAGATCTTCGTTGAAGGTAGAAAGGCAAGTAGAGACAAACTCGAGGCAAGTACATCTCAACTCCCATATTTGATTCATGTCAGGAAGATCAGCGAGCCTTTCCTGGAAGACGCTGCCCATTATGAAGTCGACGTAGGGATCCATGCCAGGCATGCGATATGTTGCACCCAACTGTTCCGGGAATGGAAGCATATCATGCAGACTGCTTTCCTCAGGGCTAGGCACAATCATACTCTGCACGAGCCTCGTGAAGGCATTCGGCAATTCGAAGCCTTCCAATAGTGATTGGAAACGTCCTTCCTTTGCTACTGTTGGGTTTTGCGGTGTTTTTGTGCCCAGATAGTTCCTTAGGCTAGGCGAATCGTACATCCATGAGTCAACGTAGTCCCAGAGTGCATATCCGGCATCAATGCTCTTGTCTGTCAAACTGGCCGCGATAGCCATGAACGTGCATGCCTTGAGACGGTTGGAGACGCCAGAGACGGTAAGATTTAGCACGATCTCATGCAGATTAAAAGTGGGATGGGACAAGACAAAAGTTCTGGCGCTTAAGCTTGAGCGGCACATATGCGTGACAAGGCGCAGGTAGCATTCAAGCATGAGTTCGCTCTCGGGCTCAATGAGCGGGCCTGCCAATGCGCCATCGCCTTGCACTGAGGCAGATGTGAGCTTCTCACTGATGCCGGGAGCATAGAAACTCAATTCGTTGAAAATTTGCGCCCAGCTCAAAGGAGCTCCTCGGCGAAGCTTTGCCACGGCTGTTGTTGCATCGTCCATCAAAAACTTATGAGCAGCTTCGGCGCATTCGGCATCTTCAGAGATAGATAGGAACATCTCGCAAAAAGCGGCGGCTCGAGGAGTGGACTGGCGCTTTGAGGCCCATTGTAGGAAACCGTAAAGGTTGCTATCAGGATCTTGCCAGAACGATTGAGCAGCCTCGGGGAAGCCTTTGAAGGCGTATGAAATGATGACAAGGAATCTCTCCAGATGCAGACCATGTTCCGGGGTACCATGTGACTGGCGGATGCTTATGTTACGGCGCTGCTCATCTTCCTCAAATTTCAGCCTCCGAATGGTGTCAGGCATGTTTGTGATGAAGGCGTCGACAAACAGCTGCAGGTTCTGAGCAAGAATCTCCTGGAAGTAGTCGGATGCCTTGATTGGCCCATTTCTAAAGCGCTCCGCTCCGGTCAACAGATACGATACCAGTCCAACCTTTGCGGGATCGTGCCACAAGTCAGCACGCACCTGTGCGCATATGAATAAGATGAATTCAAAAGCGCCATTGCGGACAGCATCGAGATAACGCTGCGAACGTGATTCGGTCTCCGCTTCCAAGTCTACTCCCCTCAAAGGAGAGCCAATGGGATTGTCGATATAGCGACCACTGTATTCAGCCAGCCAGAAAACGGTCGCGGCCGCGCGGAAGTCGGGCAGCTTCCATTTCGAGTTGTCTGATTTGTCGGCAAAGTACTGATCCAGGCCACGGGCGTCTCTCAAACTGGCAGCGCTGTCGACGGGTCCAAGGACTGAGGCACAGCTGACCAGGCCCGGCAAGTAATGTAGTGTGATGTCGTCAGGGCTGGCTAGTTGCGATGTTTTGTTCAAGAGATGGCGGTAATCGTCTACAGTTGCAGTACCGACTTTGACCAGGTGTGAAATGATGGCACCCATAGATTCGTGTTGCTTGGTCAAACTCTGTTTCTCGAATTGTAGTGTCTCCAGTGCGTAGCCGTGTGCCGTCTGGCCGATCATGGCGATCTGGTTCAGTCGGTCCTGGAGAGTTTGTAACCATTGCTCAATTTGGCCCATAGAGTCAACACATTTGCGCCAGAAGGTTGCGTCGGGCTTTTCCGTGATCAGGCCGGCGCAGATGATGAATTTGTCACGATCGTCGGTGTTCTCGCAGTCGACAGCTTGCTGGATGGTCATGCGCAAACACTCGAGCAACGTTTCTCGGTGGCCGTGAAAGCGGAATATGGCGGCCATTATTTGTGATCTACCAAGCTCTTCTGCCGTGTTCTGCGATTCGAGGTATAGTTTTGCAGTGTCCATTTCATCCAGATTCAACTCGTCTGCGACCTGGATGACCTCCTCGCGCCAGTCTTCGTTGACATCGTAATCGCGTCCATCGATCGTTACTGGAGCTGCGCATTGTTGTCAGCGCGTGTGGTCTCACACGGTCGTAACAACTCACCAGACTTAAGTTTCTGTCGACTGCTGTCGCTCTTGTTCTGACGATCCAGTAGTTTGCGGAAGTCCGCGATGCTGTCTTCCAACTCGGTCCAGAGGCGATCAACATTGGGTAGGCGAGATTCAGAAAAGGCGACGAGGTCGGCTTGGAGACCTTGCAGTCTGGTCAAGCTATCGTATTCGTCCATGGTCGCTGGGATGGTGGTGAATACTCGTCACCCGACGAGAGTGTGGGCTCAGCGTTCCAGATTCAGAAGTTTGCGCAGAGTTTCCGCGCGTAATCGGTGTGTTAAACGCGACGATGATTGAAATAATGTTTTGTCCCTCTTGGAGCAGCAGCAACACGGACGAGAAGCTTGACCCGTCACCTCGGCTTCACCGAACTTCTCCCGTTTGCGCCGCGCTTTCTTCTCCCAGATCGCGTCCACTGTTTCGACAGATCACGGCGTGTCTTGTCTTGATTGATCTTAATCTCTTCGCTGAATGGTCTCGCGAAAGAAGAGAAAGGACCGACCTTCGAGAATATACCACCAATTTGACGTGTTGCTGACCAGCACTCCATAAATCACCAACCGGGCTTAAGAGATATATATCCGGGCTATCGCAACTGCCCAAAAAGTTGCCAGTCGCATCTTAGTAACTAGAGTCTGCCAGATTCTTGTGTCGTGAATCTCTTTTGACTTCTAACCGAAATCATCACCAACACCAGATCCATGCCACCAACATAAGATTGTCATCCGGCATGGCGTCTGATATCAATTTGGCTGAGGCTCTCGGTAACTACATCCTGACAATCCAGCGTCCCCTTGCTAATCGTAGACAGAGAGCGTTTCTTCCAAGGCAGTCAAAGAAAGAGAGGAAGGCTTATCCAACCTTCGGCAAATCTTGAGGCACAACCAAGGAACTTCTAGGATCGATAATCTGAAAGACTCGGGCTTCTTCAAGATTTACGACTCACTCTTCGGGGTCGTCTCGGCTGAGCTTGATACGCTCCGGGCTGTCAAATCGGGTCTGTCGAGGAAAACAACCGAGAGCGCCACAGAAGCAAGACTTTCCAGTTGCTCTGCAACTCTACGCGTGGCAATCGACGTTGGCATTCGAAACATCCGCACCAAATCTGTCAAGGCACTCATCGATCACCTTCTTAGCAATTTTGACAGTTCAGATGGTACTCTCAACACTTCACTTGCAGGCGATTATGCTAAGAATCTCTCGGTCTTGTTGAGCTATGAGTCTCACGTTGAGCATCTGCCTAAAGAGCTATGGAAGACAGTCATGGAATTCTGTCTTGAAAAGATTCAGTCCTCCTGCAGATCTGACAATGGACTGGGAAATAGCATCTTGAGCTCACGGTCTTCTCGTTCCCACTTTGCGCCCTCTCAACCAAGTATGAACAAGGATATGCTTCCTAGGCAGGCCGTGGATGATTTGGTCGATGTCCTACGTTCTTTGACCAGTGTTTCTTTCGCGCCGCTTCTTGAACAAGGTCCTCGTATTCTTACTGCCATGACGCAATTTGTGAACACTTCACCACACATGTCGAAGCCTCAGGTTGACGCGCTGGTGGTCATCAACTCAACCCTAATTCAAGTCCGCACTGAAGACATCAAGTTGACCAAGAAGTTCACCCGCGATGCTCTCTCCTTTACCAAAGCCCTGTGGAACACGAAGCTTGCAGCTCTCAAAGACGAGACTTTATCGATGCTAGTCTTGCTGCACCCTTACATTGAGGTCCTCTCGCAGGAAAGTGAAGAAGAGTTGTTTTTCATCGAGATGTCAAACCTTGTCGACGCTATCAAAGGCGAATATACCAAGCGAGGAGTCAAGGATCAACTCCAACTGAACCAATTGACTCTCCGGCTTGCTCTAAAACAAACCTCTGATAGCCTGCGATGCCAAGTCTTTGCTTTGCGAGACGGTCAAACGACACACGAAAATGCCTTGAGTTCGGAGCACAGTTGGACCTTGCTGAAATTACTATCGCTTCTGTCGGTCTGGAGCCATTCCCATGATCCCCGAAATGTCAAGAGTTCTGCGTCTCCGGGTTCTGGTCCTCAGAAGCGTCAACGTATTACGCAATGGTCAGACGAGCTTATTCGAATGCTGTCCGATTTCAGTATAGCCACAAAGCTCACAGCTTTACAACTCATATGCTTCGTAGCTCAATCCGTCACCATCGAAGAAGAGGTCTTGAGCAACTTGATTGAGAAACTGGCCACTCTCATAACTGACGACAATGGTTCCATCGCTTCTTGGGCCCATCTTGCTCTGTCGAGGTAATTTACTCTTACTCACAATTTTGACCACTGGTTCTGACCTGTTCACAGTTGCGCTTGTCAAATCACAGCCCGGGCAGCAAGTCTGTCTGACGCATGGAAGTATATCTGGCAAAACACACTGAGAGCTGTCAGCCCTGCTCAAACTTGCAGGACGGCTTGCCACCTTCTCCACGCCATAATTGAGACAGAACTGGTCGATCGGACAGTCATTGTCGACAACGTCGGTTCAATGCTCTCAAGTATCTCAACCAACGGACCATCTGTCTTCAGTGATTCTGTAGCGGCGTTGTTCAGTACTGTGTTGATACGACTTCAGCGCGAGGGCACCTCTTTATCTGGAGAAAGAGCAGAGCAGGTGTTGGCTTGGGTTTTCCGTACGTGGGCACCGAGCAACTTCCACGACAAGATTTTTGCTTCTCAGAACACTACCATTGAAGTTGTCGATATCATGAACCTCGTCAACAGTTGTTTGGGTCTTCCCATAGAGCAAGAGCTGCCCCAGAGCTTACCGATCTGGGGGTCTGTGGCGCAATCATGGATTTTGCACGCCCAAACTCAGGATCTTCTTGACTTTCTATTGCTTAGAAAGAAGAACGCCACGACTGGTCCTCAACCTGACAGAGCCGAGAAAATGTCAACTACCGGCTCTCCTACAAACAATGCTGTAGTTTCATTCTTGCTCGGTCTTTGCACGACTGAAACGAATAGCGCCATTGAAAAGTGGGAGAATATGAAGGAGCAAGGTGCTGGTCATCTGGACAGGCACATGGTTCGCGTCGTTGGCACTCTTTCCATGGTCGCACTTTGTCTTGCGAACTGTCTAGGGGCCAAGGATACTCATCGAACGGAGCAACTTCGTGCTGCTAATGATAGTCTTATGAAGCTTCTCTTTGGCGACCTTGCGAATCCGTCATCTGATCAAGGCAAGGTGGACACCCTTCTTGACCTTGTCGCCCACAGACTCATCGCTTGTCGCCACGATGTTTCAGCGGATGAGTATGACGGACGCCACGTTTGTATGTCGAAGATGTCTTCTTCCTTACTGACACTTCTTGAGAAGCGACGCGAGATGACACAGTCAGAATCCTCAATCAAGAACAACGAAATGAGTGACATCGACTTTGACACTGACTTCGAGTCTCAAGTGACTTCGCACACTGCTCCGATGAACGAAGCGCGTCCTCCAAGGAAGGTTGTTCCAAATAACTATAGCATCGTCTCCCAAAGAGCTGGTGTGACCATTTATGCAAAGCTGATGCAATCTTTCGATTGGATCAGAGAGATTGATGACACCATCATGACAGATGAACCGTCCAAAGACTTCATATCTCAGATCCTCGAACTTCCGCCTCCAGAGATCTTAGCCAGTGGACCATTTCTTACAGCTCTACCTCGATATGGAATACAACTCACTCCCAAGCAGTTTGAGCCACTTCTCGAGTTCTTCGCAGATAATACGCTTCAGTCTTACGAGTTTGAGCGCGCAGAGACAAATTTGGAACTACTCTTGGGTGTGATGGAGAGTTTCGTCTATACCTGGACAGACGCCTCGGATCAAGAGTTCTACACGTTTGGCCTCGATATCTATAAGTGGTTCACAACGACGGCCCTAAAAGTCAAGCTTCTCTCACCCTGTGTGCAGAAAAGACTTGTTCGACTCATTTTTCAGGTCTTGCAGATTGATGCAGACTATGGACAGGCCGACAAGCTTCCGCCTGTACGTTCCACGCTTTTCAGACTGTTGCGAGAAGGCACTTTAGAAGTCAAGTACTTCATCGCTCAACGTCTGTCCTCTATCTTCGACCTCTTTTCTCTAACAGCTCACGCGGAAATCTTCGAAGAGATCAGATCCAATCTGCCTGCCGATTTGGAGTTGACAGAGGGTCTGGCCATCAGGATTCTGGTCCTTGCCAATCTAGCCGCTGGCTGGTACTCGCTACGAAGATCGTGCATCTACCACATCTTCGAGACCGCAGGCATGATCACCGATGTCGAGAGCTATGCTGCGACATGCATTGCCACGATATCAGACACGCTCAAGCTCAAATCCCCAAGAGAAGTATTTCAGCTCTTCTCGCCTCAGCTACTGTACACTTGGCTAGAGAACCACACGGTCGAGAAAGTGCCGTTCAGGATCTTTGGCTATGCAAGCATGGCGGAGTTGTTGGAACACAACATCGACGAAATCTATGCTCAGCTGGCTGTCTGTGAAAAAGAAGACGAGGTTCGATGGGTAGTGAGTACGTTAAAGTCGACAGAAGGACGGATCTTGCGATCAAGTTTCAGCAAGACGGTCGCCTACGCAATCTCCTGGGATGTCTGTGAGAAGCAAGGATCATCTCAGGACTCATCGCAGGTTGCTACAGCTTGTGAATCCCGCGTTCGAACTTCCTTCAAGACCAGTGGCGAATACTATATGATGGTTCAATCCAACCTTCCAGACATCGTGGCTCAAATCTTCACTTCTGTGTACCACGAGGATGCGATTGAGAAGTTGTTCGAGAAAAGACCTCAATACACATACGCCAAAGACGCTCTATCCGCAATGAAACGATATGGGTTCTTGGATACAGAGCTTTCAGAGGCGCAGCAACCCTGTTTCAAAGGCAGGTATCTTCTTGATCAATTAGAACGGGTGTGCCGCAGAACAGGCAACAAGACATTCACAACTGTCAAGGATGTCTTGGATGTCCCGCACATCACAGTCACTCTCAGATCCATCATCGATTGCATGCATCCCGCGTACGGTCCGCTTCATGCTTGCCGGACTGTCAGAAAACTGCGCATATTCCTCGCTCTAGCTGGAGACTACGTTTTTAGTGGCTATCCTTTGCAGACCTTGATACGGACTCTAAAGCCAGTCATTGTCGATCCACACTGTTCCGATGATGCTATGGGTGTTTTGCAATACCTTCTCGAGCGTGGAAAGCAGTTCCTCAAGCAAGAGCTGGCCATGATCACCGGCACGGCTTTACTGATACTGCTGTCGCTGAAGCAGTTCATGACGTCCCGTCAAGACAAAACTACCCAGGAGAGTCAATTCCGCAGTACAGTGTCGAAAATGCAGGTATTCCACCATTGGCTTGTCGAGTATCTTCTCGGCTTTCGGCCCACGCTGAAAACAACACAGCAACAAGATGCATTCAGCTCTCTTGTTCACTCATGCCGCGATTTGGAAATACCTGCATCTTCGGGTGCAAACGAGGCTGCCAGTGTCATGCTGAAGGGGCTTCTAGATGACGAAGAATCTGGCTCGCCTATCTTAGGACCCATGGAGCGCAGACAGGTCATCTCAACACTTTGTCGCTACTTCCATGTGACAGACAAGGCCGCAGCCGACATGTTTGGTTCGGACGAGCTTTCTCTATCCTACGCTCGTCGGGTCTGGATATCCACTCAGAGACTTACAGTGGCTGACGACTACCGCGCATGGGCTGCACGGGTACTGGGCCGCGCCTATGCATCGACTATCTCGTTAGACCAGATTCAGCCAACGCAGGGATTGATATCACATCTTACTAATGGTGGCGAAGATGATGATCAGGGTCAGAAAAAGAACAAAAATCCGATTCAGTCCATCAGAGCTATTGTGACAAAGCTCAAGAACCTTCTCTCGAGCGAGGACCGAATGCACGTTGGTGTAGCCGAGCAGAGTCTAAGAAAAATTGCCGATCGTTATGCGACGTCAAGGAATCATGATGGGTCTATCGAGTTTGAGCGGATGTTGCCAGGCCACGTCGTCGATGCAATCTCAAGAGTGTACTCCAAAGACACTACTGGAGCTGAAAGTAACCACAAGATTCGTAGAGAGGATCTCTGGCATTCAGCGAAACTCGACCTAACCACACCATACGAGCTCTGGATCCAGAATTTGACCATCGCCATTTGCCGATGGGTAAAGGACGAGCCCATTGTTGGTCAGTTGGGAGAGTTTTTCCTTGCTGATGTGGGATTCTCGCAAGAGCTCTTCCCTTTCGTTGTTCATCTTGCTCTCGGTTCTGAAATCGATAAAGAGCAGGTTGTGCGTACTTACCTGTCTGAGGCTTTCGTCACGCACTTCAGCAATCATGAAGCGGATACAGACAGGAAGTCCCGTCTCTTGTTGGAGTCACTTCTCTATCTACTCACGCAGAAAGTCCCACAGGAGAGTACGAGAATGAGCCGTCTTGAATGGCTGGAACTGGATTACCTCGTTGCTGCTGAGGCTGCTAACCAGTGCAATATGCCCACAGCATCTTTATATCTCGGGGAAGTAGGATCAGTTCCAGAATCCGACTCACGACCGTCGCGGAGATCTTCCGTGGGCCCTACTACTGCCAAAGTCCCTTCAAACGAGCTCCTCCTGTCTATCTACAGTCGTGTGGACGATCCTGACTCGTTCTATGGCGTCAAACAACCACCCTCTCTGGAGTCAGTCCTTGCACGTGTCCATCACGAAGGAGACGGACTCAAGGGCTTGATGCTGCATTCCGCTCAAATGGATGCATCCATGCGAAGATTCGGACATCCTCACGAATCAGATTCTTTCGGGTTGATTGGCTCTGTTGGTGTCATGAATCTGAGCAGTCTCACTCATGACTTGCTCAATCGCAAAGGAGGCAATCAGTCTACCGCCTCCACAACAGATACGATGCTCGATGCTGCCCGAAAGCTAGAGCAGTGGGATGTCTCTCCTCCTCAGAAAAACAGTTCACCCGCAAGCACACTATATAGTGTATTCCGTGGTCTTTCTGGCGCTACAAGCCTCGAATCCGTTCGAGTCGACCTCAACGAAGCTCTAGGATCATCTATCGAGCGTCTGCAGGATACACGTCTCGATGCTGCTTCGATACGCGCTACATTGTCGGGCATTGCTGTTTTGAACGAGATTGATGAGTTGACCACGGTGAGGTGTTCGTCTGATCTCACCAAACTTTGGGAACGAATGCAAACCAGGCAGAGGGGATGGGATATCGGGCGGTGAGTTGTTTTGGATCCTATTTGGCTCCTTTACATGCTAACATTTACTAGTTTTAATGATGCCCAAGGCATTGTCTCCTGCCGCGAAACTCTGTTCAGTCTGCTGAGCCGGAACAAGAATCTTCGCGAGGCTCTTCATGTTAGCATTCGTGATTGTCGTGCGATAGAAGCTCGATCAGTCATCAGCTCTTCACAATTCAGCAGGAGGAACGACTTGATTCAGCAATCTTTGACTGCAGCCACCTACCTCTCACAGCTTGTGCCACTTTGCCAGGAGATTGATGTCAATATGGACGCGGCCGCTCACTTTGAGGTGGCCACAACGTTGTGGAGACAAGGCGAGATCTCGACATCAGTGCAGATGTTGCAGGAGCTTTGTTCTCGGACGGACCTGCTGAAACAGTCCATCCAGGTTGGTCGTGCGGGAATGTTGGCTCAACTAGTAAGCACCAGTTCTTCGAGAAAACCAAGCGCACTACTAACAATACTAGGGTCACGAGGTTGCGGACGCCCGTCTTGAGAAGCCTGGAGAAGTCATTGCGAATTATCTTAGACCAGCGATTGAGCAGCTTGACAAAGCAACCTCCGGCTCCGAGGCTGGAAAGGTCTATCATGAGTTCGCCTCTTTTTGCGATCAGCAACTTCAGGATCCCAGCAACCTGGAAGATTTTCAACGACTGGCAAAACTCAGAGAGCGCAAACTTGGCGAATATCGACAATACGATAAACTCATTAAGGGAGCCACAGACAAAGATCGTAAGAGAGAACTAACTCGACAACAAAGGGTTGTGCAATCTTGGTACCAACTCGACGACGAAGAGTTCCAGAAGATGAGGCGTAGTCGTGACGACTTTGTCCGTCAAAGTCTGCAGAACTATTTGCGGGCTCTAATAGTGTCCGACGAATTCAACTCTTCTGTTGTTCGCTTCTTTGCTCTATGGCTGGAGCACTCCGACTCTGAGACAGCGAACACAGTTGTGCAGAAGACCCTCCCAAACGTCCCCAGCTGGAAGTTCGTTGGCCTTATGAATCAACAGACGTCGCGCTTGCAAAACGACTCGAGTGTCTTCCAGCAGTCTCTGGCCAATATCATCACCCGTATCTGCACCGATCATCCTTATCATGGCATTCACTACATATTCACGACCTGCTATTCGTCCATTGTGGAGTCCGAGCAAGCCGCAAGATCCAGACGTGATGCCGCCACGAAAATTGCCAACGATTTAGGCAATGACAAGAAGGTGGCCGAAACGTTACGCAGAAGCTTCAAAGTAAGTCACGCATATCACGACCTTGCGGACGAAAAGCTGGATCCAAAGGACTTCAAGGGAAAAATCACAGTCAGCATGGTGCCCAAAGCAAAGGCCATGGTGAACACAGTGGTTCCTAGGAAAGTACCGCCAGCCACAATGTCGGTTGACCTTCGTCTCGACTGTGATTACTCTACTGTACCAGTCGTCGCCAGATACAGAGATGACATCCGCATTGCTAATGGCCTGAGCGCCCCTAGGGTCATGGTCGCAATCGGATCAGATGGCAAAGAGTATAAACAACTTTTCAAAGGTGGCAACGACGACCTCAGACAGGACGCGATCATGGAACAAGTCTTTGGTGAAGTCAGCAAGATGCTGCAGACTCACAAGAACTCTCGTCAACGCGGCCTGCACGTCCGCACGTACAAGGTTCTGCCACTCACCTCGACATCCGGCATCATCGAGTTCGTGCCACACTCCATGCCATTGGGCGAATACTTAGTTCCAGCACATCAAAAGTATCATCCCACCGACTTGACACAGAATAAGGCACGTGAAAAGATAGGTGGCGTCCAGACTATGCAAAAGGACACGCGCATCAAGGCATACCGTGAAGTCGCAGCCAGATACCAACCAGTACTGCGCCACTTCTTCTTCGAACGCTTCCAAGACCCAGACGACTGGTTCCAGAAGCGACTCAACTATACGCGCAGTACAGCCACCATCTCAATCCTAGGCTGGATCCTCGGTCTTGGCGATCGTCACTGTCACAACATCCTACTTGACGAACAAAGTGGTGAAGCCATCCATATTGATTTGGGTGTGGCCTTCGAAGCTGGTCGTGTACTTCCTATTCCCGAGGTGGTCCCCTTCCGCCTCACTCGCGACATCGTTGATGCCATGGGTGTAACGAAAACCGAAGGCGTGTTCCGCCGTTGCTGCGAATTCAGCATGGATGCCCTTCGCGCAGAAAAAGATGCCATCATGACTCTTCTCAACGTCCTCCGCTACGATCCTCTGTACTCCTGGACGGTATCTCCACTCAAAGCTCGCAGAATGCAAGACCCGAGTCGTGATGGCGATGACGGAGGTAATGGGCTAGGAAGTGCCAGCAAGAGGCCTGAAGACGAAGCTGGAGAGGCGGCGAGAGCCCTGGCGATTGTGGAGAAGAAGTTGAGTAAGAGTTTAAGTACCGCTGCTACGGTCAACGAATTGATCCAGCAGGCGAGTGATGAGAAGAACTTGGCGGTGTTGTTTGCCGGATGGGCTGCTTATTGCTAAGATGGTGAAGGGCGTAGATGGACAGAAGCATAGAGGTACAGTCGCTGTTCTCGCTCTATATGGCTTTTACGGACTCAAAGGCTTCACTACTGTCGATATATCAAATACAAATCAGAATATCTCTATAATTTCCACTTCCACCTTGAGGGTCAGATTCTGATTTGATTTGATTTGATTTGATTTGATTTGATTTGATTTGATTATCTCAAGCTATTTACCCCGCAAGGGGTATGAGCTGTCGCTA